>OX336333.1:6820477-7237278 GCA_946902875.1 Nematopogon swammerdamellus
TTTTGTGTTCTTGATTAATATTTAATGTAGCATTCCAAAATTTATATGTAGAGTAAAGGGATGGTTTTACTGAAATTAATCAATGAATGGATAAAGGTAATATTTTTATTATATTAAATTGAATAAATAGTCATTAATAACCGACGGAGTAGTAAAAATATATTATTATGAAAGAGTATTGAGCAATTCATTGATCAAAGTATGTTCCCCTTTACCTGACGAATGCGGTATTATATCGTGTCGCGTTATAAAGATGTTCGCCTGGTAGATTATTATGTAGATTTTTCTGCATTTAACGGTGATATTGATTTCAGTACTTTCAGTATGATCTCTGTCCTTTCTTCGATGACTTAGGTTTTGCAGAGTGGTTGCATTTTCTGATATAAAAAGTTGAGAACATACTGAACGTATTCAAGGCGGTTATTATAAATTTGATGAAGTAAATAAAATACTTATTTGTATGTATTAAACAGTTGGGTTTTTATTTCTGTAATTTTTTTATTTTTATAAGTTTTAAATGAGCAACTAAACATATATGTTGAATACACTTACCCTGTATATTTCTAACCCTGTTGTTTGAACTGTTTCCTTCATTTTTTTTTATTTATTTAGTAATACTTATGTACCTCTTGATTCGCCACAAGCGTTCATTTTGTTAGTCAGCTGGAAACAGATTTTAGGTGTTAAAGAGTTTTGTATTTGAAACATTTTAATTTATTTCAGTAATAAAATAAAATAAAATAAATATGATCATTGACCAAAATGAACGTTTAGATGTCCAAGCTGTTTTGAAAATAAGGGGTAAATGTGTTGAACAGATCTTAAAAAGTATTTTAACATTTACCAATACATTCATTGTATGTGTCCTTGATTTTTATACGCCTGCATGAGATTTGCAGGTATATAAAAAGCGAGAAAATATACGTACAACATATAAAGAGATGTACAAAATATGAATATAGCCTCGGTGTTTAATTTAATGTTATTTATATTGGATAAATATTATGTAAAAAAATTCTTCCAGTGTTCATATTTTATACATTTCAATACATAAATGCACTGCCTAAGATTTCTTTATACCACAGCCATCTAAGGTCCTTCTATCCGACTTCTACATAATTATTATTCAACAGAGAACAACAACCAATGGACGCGCGCTTTCTGATTCAATTTTGCGATTAGCATGTCATGAAACAGAAGGATATATTATGTGTGTTACTTATTCAAATATTGGTACTTCTATATTATTAAAATTTTTAATTTTCGTAAATGTATTTATGTTTATTTATACGTATTTATGTAATTCATTATGTACGGTAAATGTAAGTAAAGTTTTGGATCTATTTTCGCGATAGTTAAATTATTTTTATTATATTTCGTGAATATTTTCTCTTTGGCCTACTGTTATAGCTTTTAGAAAAAGTTTTTTATTATGCAAACAAATTCAATTTATTATTCCATCGGTATTTAGTAGTGAATGTGACTTAGTATAGTTGACCGTTGTCGATGTTGTGCTGTGCACGTGGTAGAACTTACGTTTCTAATGTTTAAATCACTTAGGTTATCACTTATAAAACATGTTTATTCTTTCATAGACTATTCATATTTTGTGATTTAATCACGAAATTATTAAGTATGTCATACTTTGCCTTTAAAATATATTTTCGTTTAGTTATTTTAGTATGTATAATAATTTAAAACACTACATGTTAAGGCATATCCACTAATATTTTACAAGAACGAAAACAATACCCTTTTAATGACGATGTAATTTTAGATACATTTCGTAATGATCTATTTTGTAAATAAAAATAGAACCAGTTAACTAGACAAAACCAGCCTTTGTTGATCACTAACTTGTTTTCTACCGTCTCAGAATGTTATCATAACTCGCTTATTTTGCGAAGTAAATCGCAATTTTTACAGTATGATCAATTCTACCGATAATTAAAGATAATAAAATGTTTTCTCTATTTCCCACGAATTTCGTACAAATAAAAACATTGTTTTCCATTTTATTTCTTCAGTTTTGTATCTGAATTGTCGAGAATAGAGACCTAGTTTGATTCTTAGACTAGTACAGTAGCACACAAGGCAAAGGTTACAGCGATGCACACAAATTACACAGCTAACTATAGTTTATAGCAAAGTGCAAACATTTAAATAGTTTAACTCGTTTACCGTTAAAGACATTTTATGCGCTTTTTGGTAAAAGAGCCAAAGTCTATAATTATTTGAACTTTGCCATAGTAACTCGTGTATAATGCGCGGGGCGGATCTCGGCGTGTCACCGCCGCAGCGGCTCGTCAGTGTTCTCCCTCGCACCCGCACCGTACTTGTATAGTGTATGCGCGTGGCGGGTCGCCCGCTGCGGCGACGACACGCCGAGATCCGTCCCGCGCATTATAACCTGGTAAAAATGGTTACACCGATGTACACAAGTTACGCCGATTACTATGACAAAGTGCAAACAATTGCAGACTTTAACTCGTTTACAAATAGTTTTTTTTGCGCTTTACTGTAAACGAGTTAAATTGTTTGCACTTCTCCATATTAATTGATGTAACCTCTCTAGATCGGTGTAACCTTAGATTTGTGTCCTACTGTATACGTACATACTTGTGTAGTGTTCAGGACTTTGGCAATATTAGCGAAGGACATCAACAGACGAAGTGGAACTACAATTCAGATATTAAGGGTCGGGTCTTCCAACGAGTGGGCCCTTGTTTCGTGTTTAATTTATGTAAACACTCGGCATTTCAGAGGCGACCGGCCGTTATCTTTATAGAATAGCCAGGGAGAGAGCGAGAGAGCTACGGTCGCCAAAACTCTGTTCCATCCGAGATGCTCCGGATTAAATTAAATATTTCACTGAGGAGATTGAGCCTTCGCTACTTTCTGAAGAGATTGAATTCTTGAGAATATATTGGAAATATTTGTGAGCAAAGAAAAAAAAAATATCTCACGAAAGTCCCTCCGGACGTCGAATCCCAATTCGTCGAACGAGGGCGAATAACATAAGTGATCAATAAGGGCCGATGCATATAGATATATCAATTCATTCACAAACCATAATTTATAGCAGTATGCAGTATACTTATCTTACACTTTCATTTCTAAATCACTGATTAAATTAATTTAAATTATTACATTTTCTAGAAGTGTTTTTTTATCGCTTTAACTTTTGTAAAAAAATTGTCACATTTTTATCACAAAAATATTTTAAACGTCTCATACGGAAATAACGTACCTAGATATTTATAAGCCAAATTGGTGAATTAATCCAATTTTTAAATTTTACTCGGGAAAGCCATTCATAATTTTATCTCGTGGCGTTCTGACCCATTAATTTGTGTACTGATATTATTAGCTCGGCGAGAAAGAACCAACAAGGTGACTCGCTTGGGGGCTTTTTATGCTCATTTTAAAAATACAGTCGAATTGAAAACCTCCTCCTTTTTTTGAAGTCGGTTAAAAATTAACAACATGCAATTTCACCAAACCATAATATGCTCTGTCAAATCCATTTGAAAAATGTGAAAGAATAAAAAGTGAATGTGATAGAAATGTGACAAGCCTACGCCTCCTCCCGGGTCCGGAAGCGGAAGAGCCGGTGAAGTGACGAGTCCCCTGCCCTTGTGCCAGGAGTGGAACGACTACAACCTGCGGTGGAATGACACCGAGTACGGCGGAGTCAAGGATCTGCGAATCACACCGAACAAGCTCTGGAAACCGGATGTCCTCATGTATAATAGGTGAGAATGAACACGACACGTAGCAGGAACACAAGCAATATACATAAATACAAGGAAATAAGTACCCAGGAATAATAAAGATAAGACAACTCCCCTATATGTAGGCAACAATATATCTAGTCCCGGTGCGGATCTGATCACTGGACTGATCCCACCAGTCCTAACTCCAAGTATTACTCCAAATAATGAAAGGGGTAATTTTGTACCTGAAACTGAACCAAGTTCAAGACCTAGGAATTTTCTAGGGACCTAAATAAAAGTAAGACCTAGGGGGGGCATTCTAAAGACCTAAATAAAAGTCTGCGGCCTTTATCATTCACCTCGTTGATGAGGTGAATGATAAGGTGCAAAGATGAAATTACAAAGCATATCCCTATTTATCTGTCTTATTTTAAAAAGGCTAATTTTTTTTTATATATTTAAAGAAGAAACAAACTGCCTTATTTTCTATTTTATGTGTTCACAGCACACAGAAAGAACACAGAAAAATTGTATACTGACAAATCGGCGAATTGTGTTCATCCAAACTATAACACGCGACATTATGATAGATAACATTTCACGCGGGCGACACAAAATGCGATAACGACGAACATGCGTCAAGAAAACCAGAAATGTGTCAGTAATAAATAATTATTAAATGTTAATACTAGTAAGTATTGCTCAGCCTAGTGTCGTACGAAATAAACTCTTTGTAACATATATTTCAATTTTATATCACACACATTGATATCATTAACACAATATTTTGAAAGTTACAGACATAACGTAATATTAATTATATTAAATGCACTTACAGGAGTTTACGAGGCCGAACACCAGTTGCTGCACTGAGGGAATTCTCAACTTACCAAGGCAACAGCTATAACAAAATATGGCTTTGCATTTATATGTTCCAGGTGTCCCAGAATGTATGGCTCCCGACGCTGCAAATACTTCAGAATACTGCAAATACATTTATGTAATATTTTTTTTATAGTTTACTCGGAATGAGCACAGTCAATTAACAAATTAGTATTTATATGTGTAACTGTAACTTGAAAGAACATTGCAAATTTTTCTAATCCATTCTTCATTGTATTTATTCATTCTTAGGTGGTGAAGTGGCGGTTGGAGACAAATGACCAATTTTACCATCTCCGATTATGTTTATTCTAATTTCGTCATAACTAACGCGTGTCGGTTAAATTATTATTTCTCATACACAGCGACAGGAGTTAACCGGCAGTTACATTTTAGCTGAAGGAGAAGAATTGCCCCTAATTCGGATTCACTTGTATGCTACTTTCAGTTACTATCAACAAATTGTACTAATTGTTACGAAGAGCTGATTCCCGAGACACGAGCTCCGGCATGCAGCCCGCGAGCCTGTTGAATCTCGTTCGAATTCAGCGCGCACTTTCACAGCAGCCACAAGTATCGCAGACACAAGTAGCCACAGCGTGTAAACACCGTTACCGACCGTCCATCCTCCCCGCGCAGCCTTCCCCGCCCGCCGGGCACGGGCGCAGGCTCCGCGGCCGATACGGGAGGCTGGCGCGCTGCCAGGTCGCCCGACCGCGCTACCGTCGTCGTCGGTGATACGACATGTTTTTTTCGTGTTTTATGTTCGCGAAAATATCATAAGTACATGCTGACGAATTTGCAAGCGGAAAATGGGCGTATTTCGTCTATTTCTAGTAAGCCGAATTTGTATGTAAATGTTGTTTTTGAACGCACTGTGTTTAGTATTTATTATGAACGGTAAGTTTGGAAGTTTTCGAGGTCGCTAAATTGTTTACTGTACGTTTTTAATCATATAAACTTGACTTACACAGAAATATCAAAGGGAACGTTTATTTATGTGTGTGCGGTATTCGCAGTGTTTGTACTCCTTCTGCTAAAATGAGTGAAGTCTTCGAACGTCGTGTACCGTGTGGGGCCGGTACTTAAAAATAATAGCCCCACTGGATCTCTCCCCGTGCATATCGTAAAAGCCGACTAATGTATAAGGACAAGATGCCGTGCTAAAGGGCGACAGGTTAGCCACCTAATGTTTTTAACTTTGCTGTGTTATTAATTATATTCATTTTTAAGTTTCCGGATTAACAGTAGTGTTAAAGCCTTACATAAGTCGACGTTTCGCCCGCTACGTCACGGGCTTCATCAGGAACTGCGGGAGTTCCTGGAGCCGACGTCTGGTGTCCGTTGTACCAGACGTCAAACTGATCTTTTTCGAAGATTGTAGCTGTGGGTAGGTTGCACAATATTCGGCAGCGGTGTCAGATCGCGATCCGTACATCGTACGAAGTCCCGGCTGCACACAACGCTCACTTTGTCTTCAGACGCTGGCTTGGCGGAAGATCTTGCAGATGTGTACTGTGGTAGCACGGGCAGCCAAAAAGGTGATAAATTCATACTGTCGTCCCTGTTGAAATTTCTGTGCCTGGTGATTTCGATGGCTTCCCTGACTAGGCGTGGGGTGTGGTGTCGTTCTACCGCTAGTACCGACGCTTCATCAAACCGGATCCAGTGGTTAATATCACCAAGCATGTTCAGCAGTGGGCGATTTCTGCAGGTCACCATTCTTGCCTGCTTTTATGTGTTCGCACATTCGCTCATGGACGCTCCTCTTCGTTTGGCCGATGTAGCTCTTCCCACAGCTACATGGAACTTTGTAGACGCCTGGGGCTTGCAATGGCATCTTATCTTTAACGGATCTAAGCATTTGAGACACTTTAGTCAGAGGCTTATAGAATGTTCTGATTTCCATTTTCCGAAGTAATTTACCAATCTGATCTGTAACACCTTTTACGTATGGTAAATAGGCGGGCTGTCTACCAACCTCTATTCGTCTTTGCCTTTTTGTTTGGATTTTAATATTGTAGGCACTCTTGTTAAATCCATTTTGCTGCAATGCACTTTTTACTTGTTGAGGTCAATTTGAAGGTGCTATTTTTTAATGGATTGTGTGCACGGTTTACCAGGGAGGTTACAACTGATTTAAGCTGGGCTGGGTGATGGTGAGAGTTAGCGTTCAGGTACCGCACCAACCGGACCAAGGACACAGGACCAAAGACACAACACCCACAGCTACAATCTTCGAAAAAGATCAGTTTGACGTCTGGTACAACGGACACCAGACGTCGGCTCCAGGAACTCCCGCAGTTCCTGACGAAGCCCGTGACGTAGCGGGCGAATCGTCGACTTATGTAAGTCCTTAAACCTAAGGTTAGCCACCTCTCAACTTGGCACGGTTCTTTTACCGAGTCATTCAGCAGGTGGGTCTTAGTATCTCTTGCTGCTTGATGTTATCTTGTCCTAATATTTTGCTAAACGTGGTGGTTTGTGTTGTGCTGTAATTTACAAGAGTACTTACAGCACAAGACCGATTACTCTGCTTACCCTGATTGTCGGGATACAGCGTGTGGTATGTATCTTCAAACGTCTTATTAAACGGCCTTAGACAGCCCAGCAACAGTTCGTAAATGGATGGCATGCTCACTGAGCGTGGTTTCGCGAGGATACGTGAATTTTACTCTGTCAACTACGCCATTGGCCCGTCGGGTTTTCACAAAAAAAACTTAGTCATACTCGTTTCAGTCTAACCATGACCTTCGAAAGAAATTTACCTATTTACTAGACGAAGTATGTCGCGTGGGTAGGGTATGAAACGGCCCCCGGCGAGTGTTTACCCCTAAATTACAATCAGGGGATCTTCAAGGCCCGGATTAATAGACATTTTCCGGAAACCTCCATCACCTTAAGGCTGCTATTGCACCCTCGAGATGAAATTAGCTTACTCGAGTTGGAATCGTGTCCCGCTTGGATCTATTCAATTGTAGCGTGCCCTTGGGAGATAAAAATCACTATTTCTTTGTCAAATTCTGTTGGGTCCAATGTTTGTATTTATTTTGTATTGTTTTTTATTAGATAGACATAGATTAACTATACGGAAAGAAATATTTATAATATTATATTTTTATATGTTGGTTTTTAGGGTTCTGTATCCGGTACGGGACCCTATTACTAAGCCTACGCCGTCTGTCTGTCTGTCTGTCTGTCTGTCTGTCCGGGGGCTGTATCTCTTGAACCGTAATAGGTAGCCTGTTGGAATTTTCACAGAATATGTGTTATTATGACCGATATAACAACAAATAATAAAAATAAGAAAAAGTAAAAAATTCACGGGGTTTCCCATAGAAGAAACCAAAAAGTGTATGCGCGCGCGCCATCTACCGAATAGATTATTAACTTAATCATGACATTTTAACTTAATCATGACATTTAACTAATACGAAGCATTTCATAACACGCCATCTAGATGGTGTGAGTGGCGTTAGCCATGACTTGGCGATACGGAACCCTCGGTGCGCGAGTTCGACTCGCACTTGGCCGGTTTTTATATTTCTTCATTAGATAAATGTAAAGCCGAAAATGAAGAGAAAAAATACGTCTCGACCAGGATCCGGGTCGAGCCTATTAATAAGACGTTTGAAGACACCCAGGTTAAAAGGATTCGGGAAACGCACTCGCCGGAATACAGTTCCACACCCTAGTGGTGCGACAAAGTAAGGATTCTCAGAAACTTGGTTCTCAAAAGTCCAATTTCAACAACGAAAGGCGGAGATAGGACGGATGACATAGATGGAATGCTAGTTACTCAGCGCAGCGACCATGATGGTACCTATAAAACTGACTAAGCGAACCACAGGCCTATGACTCAGAGACTAGATATACCATCTCACAAACAAGACGGATGGCTCGGCGCTGTATCTAATCCAAGGCCGCAAGCAGACATTGGGGACTACCTTCCCATATATGGCTGATAAACTAAACACATAAGCTGGCTGCAATGTTTGTGGTCAGGTTAATTAAACATGAGTACGTTGTTCAAAATATTCTTTACAACAATTGACTAATATTATAATAATACCTTGGTAATAATTGGTCTGGAATACCGGGAATACCTATGAAATATGAAATCTAACATTTTTAGGACATTGAGCTGCAAAATTCCGTTTCTTTTTATAGAAAACGCGACATGTGGCGCTGAACTATACACTTGAGGTACCTAACGATACCCATGGACAATCGATCGCATGCGGGGGTTGCGAACGCCATGCTGGCCTGACAGGTGCCTATTCACGCCCTTCTTCTCACTTTTCGCGGACCCGAGACTGTACTTGGGGTGAAATAATGGCAGGGAGAGCGTTCCAGAGTTTACCAGTGCCCTAATCACGAGATTTAACCTACTACGCTACGCTACGCTACGCCGTGTTCACCGCATCATTTTGTATGGAGAAACGAAGTTCGCAAACTATCACTAGAGGCGCTGCTCCATTTCTCCATACAAAATTATGCGGAGAAAACGGCGTAGCGTAGTAGGTTAAATCTGGTGATTAGGGTACAGTTCTGCGGAGGAAAGATCTGCAGAACCGATTGGTATGCATCCGAAGTAAGTTCAGCTTGTAGGGATTCAATCACTGCCCAGTTCGCATACCTATATGGTTTGTAGTGATATTCCTACGAGCGTGGAGGATCCTGTTAGCACGTGCAAACACCGGCTAACTAGGTAACCCACAGGGAGGTACGATAGGTTTATTTCACTCTTTGCGGCAACGAACGCTTTGAAATGGTGTTTATCGCTTCCCGATAGGGCTCTCTGTTTGCTTTGGAAACCGCCCGTACGTGCCTATGTACACCGTTCGCTTTCACGAAAAACTAGTACCCAATTTTGCAGTACCTGAGTGAATTGCCTATGTGCTAACTTCCAGTGATAGTAATATATAAGTCAATGCTAACATCTGAAAAAAAAAGTTTTATTTTGAAAAGATTCCTTGAAATGAAAGTGAAAATAATCTTCCCAGAGACTATGCTACTTCTTTGATCTGGCAAAATAATGAAAAACTTCTTTTTATAGAAAGCGTGTTATGTGGTGCCGAACCACCTATAAGGTGTCGGTAACGACGCCAATGCAACGACATCGCCCATGTATATTAGGTCGTTCGTATGCGGGAGTTGCGAATGCCATGCCAACCTGACAGATGCGGCCCTATTGAAGGGCTCGAAACTGTACTTGTTAGTAAATAAATGGGCAGGAAGAGCGTTCTTATCGATCTTAGAAAATCTTCTTAGAAACTTTCTATAATGTGGAAGAAGAAATACATACATACATACATACATAGCGTCACGCCTGTTTCCCGGTGGGGTAGGCAGAGACAACGGATCTCCACGTGCCACGATCCTGACACACCTCTGCCGCCTCTTTCACTCCCATAATGTTCTTCATGCATGCTCGTCGGTTACGGGTACTAAGCACTTGTCCCTTTTTGAGCACATGCCCGATCTGGTCCAGGTACGTGCGTCTAGGGCGACCCTTCCCGACTCTTCCACTCACTTAATAAATAATAAAATTTAGAAGCTGGTCGTTAATTATAGCTAAATAACAAGTTCTTGCAAGTGTGTTACCTTAATTTTTTTATTATTTCCTATAACCATAAAGAGAAAATTTCGTCCCCGACCAGATTCGACCTAAAACTCTGGCTTCATTGTGATAATAATGTATCCAGTATCCAGAACATGAAAATATTTTCGGGCATTCAAAATTACGCATAATTTTGAATAGTTTATTAGAGTTTTAAATTAATTAACATATCTCTTATCCCAACATTAGTTTCTCCCTATAATACACCGCCACTTAAGGTCGTATGCAAATCGTGTAGGTATAAATAGCATTATGCTTCAAAATTGTAACGAACGACATTTTCCGTGACCGGGCTCCGGACGGTAAATTTAACCCAGTTCTCCTCGCTCCTGATGCGCCGGCCTTCAAACATTCCCCGGTTAATGAAGTTGTAAATTATAAAGAGGATATCCCCTGCCTGCCCGAAGTCCCTGCTTATGCAAACACGGGTCACTTTTGCATCGCGATAAGACTTGTTTGATAATCGCGTGATTACATGACACTGAACTCCAATCCAATACAATTTTACAGTTTATTTTTCGTTGTTTTATACAAGAACACTAAGGTAATGAAATGAATTAGCTACGTCATGTAAAATTGCATGTGGGGTAATTTTAAATTTATTTGTCTTTTTTTTTTCTTTTTTTTCAGGACTTATAAAATCGCTCAGGTGCCTCTCTGTCTGTCACATTCTTCTGAGCGTAGAAGCGTCTCAGGTGGTGTGCGAGTTGCGACAACGCGGGGGACGCACGGACAGCGGAAATGCATAAGTAGGAAATGGCTACAAAACCCTCCGTTGTCTTTGGAACGTTCACACTCAACTGGCTTTTCTTCCTTTTTTTTTGCATTTTTCGCACCTACAAGTATGTATGAACTCTCACAAACCAAAGGCCTTGGTAAGGAAAGCTACATGGCATAAACTCGACTTTCTAAGAACCTTCGATTTGTAAACTTAGGTATTTAACATATATTTAGTTAGTTTTACGTACATTTGACTATAGATTGTCGCCCTTTAACAGGGCATCTTGTCCTTATCCCTTAGTCGTCTTTTACGACATGCACAGCGAGAGATGAAGTGGGCCTGTTCTTTTCAAATAGGATTTCAGGACACACACGGTACGGTGTCTGTGTAGGTATATGTGTTGTCTCGATATCGCGCTAGGCTAGTAGGTATTATACTGCCAACAATCACTATTGCGAACGCTCTCAACCGTCACGTCGCCTTGGACCTAAATAAACAGACAAAAGGTCCCATTCGTGTATTTCGCTACATGAAAATGGATAAACATACAACATACTGAGCAATGAGGTACCAGCTTTGCCGAGCCCTAGATTATTAAAGACTGCCTCTGTATTTCATTGCCCTTAAGCGGTGACCCTGGTTGTAGCCATTCTTTCCTTACCCTCAATAGTATGTACTTACTGTTTATACATTTCTATATTTGGTTTTCCGACTCTTTTATGTGTGTGCGCATTTGAATATTATAGTATATTCTGCCGTCAGTTTGTTACTACTACTTACGTCATCTAGAATCAGTAAAATGAAAACCTAAACTAAAAGTGTTCGGAGGAGCTGTTTAACGCGATTCCGGCGTCCCCATTCCACCTCCGCACTACGCGTACTGGGCAGGGGATGCACCCCTATTCAATCGATCTACCACGGATACACCACGGATACACCACGGATATACCTACAGAACCAACCGGTTCTGTAGGTCTTTTATTCACAGAACAGGGAAAATGTGGAAAGCACTCCCTGTCCATCTATTTCCTCCCAAGTATTGCCTGGGGTTCTTCAAAAGGGGCGTGAAAAGGCTTCTGTCAGGCCGGCATGGCATTCGCAATCCCCGTGCATCACAGAATGTCTATGGGCATCGTTAGACACCTACTTGGTAGGTGAAACGATGCCACATGTCGCGCTATCCATAAAAAAAAAACCGGACATAACCAATGTAGTAAATTGAATTTACAGTTATTTTTTGCTGACGGCCCCTATTTTATTTATATATTTATTCCATTTTAATGTCTCTCTGCCTTCAGTTTGCTACTACTATATAAGTTATCTAAAATTAGTAAAATGAAACCTAAACCTTTCATACCCAATTTCCGTCATGGGGACCATGTCATTGATCCCCACGATGGATGAATATTTTTATTTATAGGTATGTTTACTTTACTTTATATATTATGTTACGTGGTATAGGTTTTGAATTTTCTTTAATATTATTATAGGCAGTAGTTATTTATGTAATCTTTTACCTTCTATTTGCAGTTTTGTTTTTGCAGACCGTCCGTATTTTATAATTCTGCAATTTTAAAATGTCTCTCTGCCGTCGTTTGTTACTACTACTTACGTAATCTAGAATCAGTAAAATGATAACTTAAGCCTTATGTACGTACTACAGTTTTGTTTTTGCAGACCGTCCGTATTTTATAATTCTGCAATTTTAAAATGTCTCTCTGCCGTCGTTTGTTACTACTACTTACGTAATCTAGAATCAGTAAAATGATAACTTAAACCTTATGTACGTACTACAGTTTTGCTTTGCAGATCGTCCGTATTTTATAATTCTGCTATTTTAATATGTCTCTGTTACTACTACATACGTCATCTAGAATCAGTAAAATGAAAAGCTAAACCGTACATAACCAATTTCCATTCATGTTTTGCTGACAGTCCGTATTATATATTTCTGTAATTTTAACATTATTGTGTGCCGTCAATCTTCACGTCATCTAGAATCAGTTGAATGCAAACTTAAACCGTTTACATAATGTTACATCATTCATGCACATTGCACTGGCTAATGGCTCACTTCCGTTAGTACCTACCTTACTTAGGACATAATAATACAATTAATATTGTCAGCTTCGGTACGTCAGGGGTGCGATCTTTGGGTGCGATCAAGCTACCGCCGTACATGATCTTAAAATCATACCTGGGCGCGGTCAGAACTTGAATGGGAGACCGCCCGACCATTGAGGCTGACTGTGGTTCCGATTCCACGTAAAACTGTAGGTTGCTTCCCTTCTTACCTTACAAGGTGGTAGGGCTTAACCCGCCGGTATTGGTAGTACCGCACTGAATGAAAGGTCGGTCGAAACGAATATGTAAATGATCAAAAGGGAAGCGCACTGACGAGGTACCTAGTAAGCCAAGGTGTTATGAGCTTATATCACGGGTGTAGTAAGTGATGTAGCCAACCGCGTCGGTTTCCATAAACAAGTGCGAGTCGAATACGCGCACCGAGGGTTCCGTATCGCCATGTCATGGGCAGCGCCACTCACGCCATCTGTGGCGTGTTTTATGAAATGCTCCATATTAGTTAAAGTTAATGATTAGTTGAAATTCTTCATACTCTTTTCGGTAGAAAGCGCGCATACACTTTTTAGTTTCTTATATGGGGACCCCCGTGAATTTTTACTTTTACTTATTTTTATTATTTGTTATGATATATATAAAATATCGGACATAAAACACATTCTGTGAAAATTGGCTAACTATTACGGTTCAAGTGATACAGCCTTCGGACAGACGGACAGACAGACAGACGGCTTAGTAATAGTGTCCCGTACGACGGATACGGAACCATAAAAAACTTGCGCTTTGTTTTTTTTTTTTTTATGGAAACTGACACGGTTGGCTACATCACTTACAACATCCGTGATGTCAGGCTATAACACCGGTTGAACTTGGTGCCACGTCAGTGCTTCCCTTCGGTCGTGCCGGCTACACTGAACTGGACGGAAAACTATTTAGATAGCCGTTTCGACCGACCTTTCATTTACCACCTATGAGTAATATAAGAAGGGAGTCATATCCCTTAGTCGCTTTTTACGACATACACGGGGAGAGATGCAGTGGGGCTATTCTTTTAAAGTACCGGCCCCACACGGTACAAACAACACACGGTACAGTACAATTGTGCGTGTATAGGTTAAAGTAATTGGATACTTTAAACACTATAGAAGTTATTATGCGGCCTCGTTGAAAACTCACTAAGCTAATAATCAGAGTGAACTTTCAAAGCGCGGTTCTTCGGTAAAGGTCGAACTAACTTCCTAAACGGGTTAATGCTAGAATCTATGCGCAGTAACGAGTTTACACAGTTCCATTATGCCTTCGCTCCCCTGGGAAGCGGTGCCCTTGACAGTGCCGACCCCGGCCCCGGGTACAGTGGAGATATGCTAATATAGTTCCTCAGAAATGTCGGTAGCTGATTTGCGCTAAATTATTTAGCCATACCGTTGGTTGTGGTGCTAGTGCGAGAATAAAATGCTCTTGATGATCGTGTGTATGTAGGTACAAGCTGTGCCCGCGGCTCCGCCCGCTCTCATATTTCACTTCACTGCTAACCTCATAAGCTATTTAGCGTGATAGTAAGTAGCCTATAGTTGATGGGAAGAATCAAGCTATCCGTAGAATTTTGTTTTATTAAAATCGGTTCAGTGGTTCTCGAGTTATAAGCGGACAGACAGACACTCAGACAGACAGAAAGCAGACGTTGGATTTTATTATAGGTAAGGATGTATGACAACTTTCTAATACTTTATGGATTTACTTTGCAGTCTTAATAATATAATCTTCGTCACATTTGTGCAAAACATTTTTTTTTTCAAAAACGCTTTTTTAAATAACTCACTGAATTTTAGTTTTTATTTTGGCCATATCTTCGACCCATCCTCAGAATATGTTGGTATCTTTACTCCAAACAGTTTATTTATTTATTTATTTATTTCGGAAATACAAATAATACAGCAAGAAAAAGAGAACTTAAATATAGCGATTACACAATATGCTACTTCAGCTACGTATTTCACATATTAGTTGGTAGACGCACATTAAACAAAAGCGGCTATTTTTTTTTATAATTTAAGCCAGTATGGGAACCAGGTGACCAGAGGTACACGAAAAAGTCAAATCCACCTCACCTCACGAGACCACATTCAGCGAAACACAATACTATTAGATTTGCGGCCTACAGAAGCGTTTATCCAGCTTATTAATACTTAAATAAAATAAAGTATTATAAAAAAATATTTACCTATAAATAAAATAAAATAAAATATTTATTTCTTTGAGTTGAAACAGCGATTAAAGTTAATTAAAATAATTGAACGTTGATGAAGAAAAAGGGGGGTTGCGCTTGTTAAGCGTCGGGGGTGCGGTGGGAGCGCTAGGTAGGTAGGTAGATCTCCTGCAGTTTTGCCAACTCCCCTGCAGTACCTAGGAAACTTGCACAAATTGCCTCTCTGAATCTCCAGCGTTTTGTGAAGAAAGCACCGGCGCGACGCTCACCCAACTTATCGACAAGGAGTTTAGCTAAAACCTTGCCGAAAGATTTTGTGTCAGGCGACCACACGCCGAATATTTGTTTGGTATTTATTATCTCCGACGAAACCAAAATACATCGCAAGCAATAAAACAGGCTCTGCGGTTGTTGTTAGCGTTTCGATTAACACCACAATAGAATCTATTAAATCTATAGCATATTATGTGATATGCTACGACAACTGAGCGGACAAATAAGGATTTTATTAAACGAGCTTATCGTCCGTGTTTCTACAGACTCCGCGGAAAAAAAGCACCGGTCGGCGCAGTTACTCACAATAATATTGCCGTCTAAGGGATTTCGTGTCGTTCTTAGGGTTCCGTAACCAGCGACGCTGGCCCCTTATAAAATCTATCAGGTGTATGTATATCCGTCCGTCTGTCTGTCTATTACGCGCGCTTTCCGAGGTGATCACATCGGAACGTAAATCACGATAAATGAAGTGAAGTTTCTTCGGGCGACCGGCGCGGGGGCCGTGTAACTTACCTCCGTCAACATATCATATAGCTATAAGGATATTCATATTATGAATATCCATAGAACTCGAGAACCACTTTATCGATTTACCTACAGTTTTCACTGTTACATTCTGTCACTTCTCAAGGTGGTTTTAGAATATGAGTGATTACGCTGTCACCGCCGGCCTGAGCTGTGCTGAAAATGTGACGAAGGTCGGCCAAGAAATAGTATGAAATAAATGATAAAGTAGTAGGTAGGTACCTACATTTAGTCCGTATGACTTTTTTGAAGTTTATGTAAAATACTATTCTAGTGAACTGAACTGCGGCGAGACGGAGGCGCGGCGGAGGCGGTGCCGCCGCGCGCGAGGCGTGCAACAAGGAAATTGCTACGGAACCCTCTGTGCCTTTTTACGATTTAAACCCTGTTAGGTATAGGCCGTCGGTTCTAAAATTATTTATATATCCGTAGAACCATGTCATACCGAATATTTAATTAAGATCCCAAGCGGCAGGCGAGGGAACGTCTGACAAAGTCTTTGCATTTTTAGACCTGATTGTATTTCAAGATTAAGTAATTATTCAAAACCCTTTCCTGACCTAACTATTGTATAAGTAATTCTATAACTCATCTCATGAAAATAAAGGGGATGCCTGTTGTAGATTAATTGATATACAAAATGGGCCATCATTTGTCGGCCGGCGGCGCGGCGGGTGAGGGCCAGGTTTATAGTTCTAAACCTCGTTCTAAACGGAGTTAAACTGTCGGCCCGCGGCTACGCGTTACAAGTAAATAATTAGAGCTATAACATCGACCTTACAAATCATATTACTGGTAGCCATTTTGACGTTAGCGTCTTCTGAAAATACGGAGGTTCGGTGCCTCAACGTATGTATCAGTGTCCAATACAACGTATGTATTGGACACTGATAAAGGGCGACACTGATTGGTAGTATATTTCATAGAGACATGTTACGACAAACGCGGGGCGTAGCATTACGTTAGCTATTGATTTTTTTTTCAAGTGAAACCTGGAAAAAATTAAAGTTTTGTTGATACAATGACTGACCATATAAACAATACAATTACGGTTCCAGGGCATAATAGGTATACAGGGTGTTAAAACGGCGAGTACATTAATTTCGCCAGCGCAATCCTCATGTTTTTCCTAGACAAAAAAGCAAACAAAGTTTTTCTCTAAAGTGTCTAGTTTTTGAGATATGAATTTTTGAAATTTATGTTTTCGTCTAGTGTAATTTAACGCGTTGTTGCCGCTCCGCACCCTCCACCTGCCGAACTCCAGTCCTCCACTCACAAAGCTGACCCCCGCCGCTCCCGCCAACACCTCCGTCCGAGGCGCTCACATCTCACCCGCTCTTCCCCCCTCCGCGCCGCCCTATTGTCATTAGATCATTTTTACACTAAAATAATCAATTAGTTTGTATGAAAACTGTAACTTTTTATTTCAAAGGAATTCAGAAAAAATTTATTTGACTTTTTTGTTACTCTTGACCCCAATAATCATTTCCTAAATTTAATGTACTCGCCGTTTTTACACCCTGTAGAACGCTCGGCTCGAAAGAAAGGCTCACATGCACTAGGGTACCTACACAAAATTAGATATGACGTACCTACACATAATATGCCAAATCAGTAATATCTAAAATTAGATCGATTCAGCTAGTATATGGACTAGCTTAACTCAGCTAGTTCAGGCACATGATATAGTTAGAATTAACCAAACGAAAATGATATAAGTGAAAAAGGAACTGATAGATAATAAATAAGAAAATCTATTGAGTATTGTTTCCAAACTTCCTCAACATTCTCACCGCAAATTCTTCTCGCAAACTGAACACAATCGAAGCAAACATAAATCCCCAGTTATGTACTCCGCTTCCCACATCCGGGAGATAATAGAGAGCGCACACCTGATCGTGTCTCGCTGAGCCTGTGGAGCGAGCACAGACGCGGCACTATCGATCTCCCGGAGTGCCGTCATCGAGATAGGGCCCGCGTCTACTAACAAATGCCTTCGGTCGCGGCAGATTAATTTCGGCGACGCGACGCGACGCGGAGCGCTCGCGGCGACTGATTGAGCGGGCCCGCGTGCGGTGCGCGGCCATCGCATTGTCTACCCCTGAACAGCCGTATCTCGGGCGACGCTCGTGTGGGATTGATTTGAGTCACGCGGCAAAATCGAGCCGTGCTTTGAATTTCACGCTTCGATCTCGGTACGAAGCTCTGAGAGTGACAATACCGTAGGATGAGCAAGCCGAGCTGAGCAGTCGTATCTACTAGCGCATAAGTAGTAGGTACAGCATGGAAGTGCGAGTGGTGGATGCTAAAACACCTAATTTAGTCTCAGCATTTAAATAGTATGTATTGTCCGCCTTGCATTGATGTTGCATAGTATTAGAATGCAAGTTCATCAACACTAACCAGACTTCATACTAGATGGTTAATTAATCATTTGGGCCCCTATTAAAACGTAGGTACATATGTAAATTCATACTTATATTTCTACAATCATATTTAGTCACACAGGCATTATAATATAACAAAAAATCTACATCCCCACATCTAAAAGAAAACGGAGCTTAGCGATACAAGTGCCAGCCTAGTGCTAAGCTCTGAAGTTTTTTTTTTAATTTTCTTTCAACTTATATATAAAACAAATCTCAATTGTGTTTTATAATTTATTTAATCAATAAATGTTATTGTTTGTTTATTTGTTTCATGAAAACTGAGTCTTTCTTAAAATACATAGGTACATAAATACATACACACATACCCACGCACACATTCGTATATACAAATATTTGTTGTCGTCAGATGTGTATATAATACTATACAGAATAATAACATGCCTCTATAGAACGCACTAACACTGACTCACTTTGTCACAGACAGAACACATCAACCAACACCTAGAAGTTAGAATTACCAACAAGCTTAAGAAAATGTCCACAGTTAACCCTTTAAACGGTGTCTCAATACAAGGACAGAATAATAATTATAATAGTGGTCGCAAAGTCTGAAAGTAATTCCAAAAGGACGCAAGGGGTAGATAAACTTTTAATGAATCATCATACATAACATAAACTTTTATTTTATTTATCTCACTACGCAAACACGTATACATTTTATTTTTTCTTGAACGCTCCAGTTATTTAGAGATGAAAATTCTATTTCGTTTCGAGTGAGTTCACTTTATTTAGTGTTATATTTCCCCTGGGACGGTTTTCTGATACGACATATAATATGAGACAAGGCGAACTAACACGGAGACAAATGCAAAAATAACAACAACATAACCACAATATGCGCGAGCTTTAGGTGGGAGCTTGTAGGGAAAGCTTTCATTCGGAGTGTTTGTTTGGGTATAGAGTATAGACCGATTTTTTTGAGTATCTATGATTTTAGTACCACTGAATGTTGATGAAAAACATTATATGGCAATCGAACCCAAAGCATATTCATGAATACTACTAAATTTGTGTATTTGACGAGCTAGCAACGCTTCATTTGTCAGGTCGACTCTACATTTTATGTTGAAATATAAGAAAGCTACAGGACTTTAGATTTGGTGCATGGAACCTTTCTGAATCGCAATCTCAATTGATTTGCACAAGCCCGACGGGAGAACTATGGCTCCGGGCGGTGGCAATGCGATGTGACGAAGTTAGCACTAACTCACTCATCACTCACTCACTATTCACTTACCACTCAGTGGTCACCTCATATCACGCTCCGCCGATCTGTGCACACTGCTCACTGCACTGGAACAGTGTGAGATTCTGGCATTCTTGCAGAACTAAAATTTATATTTTTTTAATAATGTCGATCGTTATAGTTTGACCGTGAAAATTCTACTGTCACAAAGAAACACGTTTTATGGTTTTCTATAAGTTCGGCCTAGTGTTTAAGATCCTCTTACATACTCCGGTCTTATGCATGCTTATTGAGAGTAAGATTTAAAAATAGTTTTTCATGAATTATGACTATTATACAGTATCCTTTCGTATACATTTAATTCGATATTCGATTCGATATTCAAAATATAAATTTACAACGTTTGTACATTGCCTTTACGTTGCGCCCTGTTGTCCAACGTGGTAGTGGTGGAGACCCCTTAGCCTTTTATAGCAATTAAATGTTCTTCCTTTGCTTTTTCATATGACCCAGATATTTGTAATAACACCCGCAGATTTTCATTAGTTCCGGTACACAAAGAAGATTTTGCCACAGATAAACTCCACAGAGCGCCTGCGCCCGCATTTCTTGTCCACGCCGGGCGCACTGACGGCACCAACGTGCGGAGAGTTAGCCACTGCGATTAATTAAGTCGGTAGGAACGGGCCGATTGGTCCTGAGCGCTCAATTCGTCATCCTAATCCACTCTCGGACCATTTTGGCGCCCGCATCTATATGATAGGCAATGTATTCTGTTCTGAGCTGTCATCGCACTGTCATCGCAAAATTGCAGATTGCTCGGGATGTTTTCTTTACAATTTAGTAAAAAAAAAAAAACAATGGGTCTTTAATATAAACAAAAAAACCGGCCAAGTCCGAGTTGGACTCGCGCACTGAGGTTTCCGCATTACAAAAAAAAACCTTGAAAACAAAAACACATTTCTTGTATGGACTTTGTTGACATGCCCGCCATAATAACACAGATTCTGTGTAAATTTCAACCGGCTACTTATGACTGATCCAAAGATAAATCAGTAGGACAGACAGACAAGCGGCGTAATAATAATAATTTGTCAGCCTCGGTAGCTCAGAGGTGCGATCGGTCGACTGCCGTTCATGATCTTCAGCGCACCTGGGTGCGGTCAGAACTTTGATAGGACACCGTTCGACCGTTGGAGGCTGACCAGGTTCGGAATCTATGTAAAACTGTAGGTCACTTCCCGCACTGAATGAAAGGTCGGTCGAAACGGCTATGTAAAGAGTTCATGTTTTCCGTCCAGTTCAAAGTACGGTACGGCCGAAGGGAAGCACTGACATGGCACCTAGTTCACCAAGGTGTTATAGGTGATGTAGATGTAGGCAACTTTGTCAGTTTCTATTAAAAGTATATACCGCTAATGGCTGTCATGTCTACAAAAGGTTGCCTGAAACATATAGATAACATTTAGCTATATATTTCCTCTTCTATGTAAAACACATAAATGTACAACACAAGCATACGTAAAGCCAACATACTCCCACATTCACATCCAATGTCTAACCTGTTGCTTTTATTGTCTTTAGTATTTTTGGGGTGCACCCAACAAACCAATTAGATCGGTCAGTGCTGTTGGCCCGACAATGCGATTAATCGGGATTTGGAACGTAAATCGTATTAACGGCTTCGGTTTGTAAATAAAACTCGAATATCGAGTGTTTTTGAATATTTTATGACTCACAAACTTTGAATACGGTTTGTCTTAGGTACTTTGCCCAGCGAGCAATGGAGTGGAGCCAGGCTCGGAATATCGCTACTTAATATGGTGCGTAACGAGGCAATCCGTCAACGCACCAAAGTAGTCGATATTGGAAACCGGGTGGCAGTGGGCTGGGCACGTCAGCCGTAGTGGCGACCGCTGGAGCAACAGCGTCATATACACTGGCGGCCGCGGGCAGGTGGGCAGACCGGGTGGTAGAATAGGATAGTACTTGATGTCGTCTTTCCACCTGGCACCCGCAAATGGGTAGATTAAATGAAAATGTATACATTATACTTCTTGGAATGTCAGGTGCTGCGATCGCAAATCATCAGACATCCTTTCGTAAAATCTTCACAGATATTCCACACATTTTGATAGCAACATTAATAAAGGCCCTCCATGTCTGTCATGTTTAATGCTTGAATTACCCGTCGCTTGAGGCGTTTGTACACGAAAATCTTCAACGCGCAAGGTGTCTCTGAAACATCTCCCCGAGCATTAAACTTTTACATCTCGGCGTGAGACCGACGCGACGGATCCTTCATCAATCATTGTGGCAGTGGAGCGTCGCCCCTCTTCCGCCGATATCGTGTCAGCCGCCAAACATTATTTTAAACATCTAAGCGTATTTTCTGCTCGAAATATGAAGGCGAAGTAAAATATTGAGATTACTGCTCGTGCAGGTGATTCTGATTTACTTGTGTTACGACATTGGTGAGTATTCTAAAATCAATTGTTCATTTTCATTCATATATAATATATATATTTTTATTTAAGTATATCACATGATAATCTTATGGTTTTCGGTGACTTTAATCTGAATTCGTGTTCACAAAATGTTTTAGTCTGCTATGGGTACTTCTTGGCATTTTGTAAACTTAAACAATTTAATTCTGTTACCAATTGCAATGGAGGTATCTTAGATCTGGTACTTAGCAATCTGCCAGAAGAGCACGTGTCAGTGTGTGAGTGTACCGGACTCGTGAGAGTGGACGGCTATCACCCGCCGCTAAGCACCACTATAGTGTTCCCTCACGCTCAATCAGGACCTACTGTGTCTACTACCACCTTCAGTGAGATTGAACCAAAAACTGAACGGAATTTTCGTAAGGCAGATTTTATTTTATTATATAAGCGAATCGCCAAAGCAAATTGGGAATCACTTTATAGTATTCGAGACATTGATACGGCCGTTTCATATTTTTACTTTGTATTAGACAGTTGCTATGATGGATGTGTACCGATTAGAAAGCGTAATAATGTAAATAGTAGATTTCAATATCCTAAATGGTTTACTTTAGAGATTATACGCAACATTGGAACTAAATATTACTATCATCAACGAACAAAATTAAAAACAATCTTAGAACATGATAGAGAACAATTCAGGTATTATAGGACACTTGTGAAAAAACAAATTGTAGAAGCACACAGGATTTACATAAAAACAATTGAAAGTAATATAAAGACAGATGTGACAACATTTTGGAAACATATAAAAGACCTACGGACGGACAGACAGATACCTGCAGAATACAAATTCGAAGGTAAAACATACACTGGTCGTGATGCGAGTAATGCTTTCGCCGAGTATTTTAAGTCTGTATTTTTGGAAGATACACCTAAACTTGATGCTAGGGCCGCGATGGAGCTTTCGGTAGTTGGAACCTGCGCAAGCCTGGTCAGTGTGGACTCAGTTGACATCAAAGATCTACGTCAAGCAGTCAAACATCTGAAAGCTCGGTCTTCTCCAGGCCCAGATGCTGTGCCTTCCTTTGTCATTAAAGATTGCATCTCTGCTTTCGAAGAACCTCTTCTCTTTTTGTTTAATCTCGCTCTCCAACAATTCAAATATCCATCTAGATGGAAGGAATCTAGGGTAACACCCATTCATAAAAATGGAGATAAATCAGAAGTCAACAACTACAGGCCTATAGCTGTCCTCTCGACTTTTGCCAAAATATTCGAGACTATTTTAAACTCGCGCATTTCCTGGCAGACTCAAAGTATGCTTACCGACTGCCAGCATGGGTTTCGAAAAAAACACTCAACTGTCACTAATCTGATGAATTTTGTCAATTATGCAGCAGGTACTATGGATGAATCCAAACAAGTAGATGTAGCATACTTTGATTACCGGAAAGCCTTCGATCGGGTGAATAATGATGTCCTACTCCAAAAATTTTCAGCTGCTGGTTTCTCACCTAAACTATTGCATTTCTTTGCAGATTACTTTAAAGACAGGAACCAGTATGTTGAGCTCTCAGGAGAACGATCCAAAAATTATTTCACAAGATCAGGAGTGAGCCAGGGTAGTAATCTGGGGCCATCACAGTTTCTATTCATGATTAACGATCTCCCACAGGTTGTCAGGTCGTCAGTGTGCTTATTATACGCTGATGACCTAAAACTGGCACTTGGTATTGCGTCTCAGCTTGACTGTGACTTGTTGCAAGGTGATATCGACTTGGTCCAAGAGTGGGGCCAGAAGAACATGATGGAATTCAATCTAGACAAGTGTTCCATAATGACCTATACTAGATCTCGAAACCCAATTCAACACTGCTACAAATTGTCCGGAAATCCACTATCGAGAGTTAATCGCATAAAAGATTTAGGAATCTTAATGGATAAAAAACTAACATTTCATGATCATATAGAGGAGAAGTGCAAACAAGCATACAAGAGTTTGGGTTTTGTTATGAGGCAGGGTAATTACTTTCAAGACGCCACAGTACTCAGACTCTTATACGACGCCTACGTGCGCTCCAAACTCGATCACAATGCGATCATCTGGAACCCACATGAGTCCAAATACATATTATTAGTTGAAAGAGTTCAAAGGAAATTTAATAGGTTTTTATATAAGAAAATGTATGGATACTATCCTTATAATGAAGTACTTGAATATAACTATCCGTCTCTGTTTGTAAGTGGAATGGTTGGGTACACCACGCTACAGAACAGGAGGGGAGTGCATATATTTCTGCATTTTTTTCTATTAATGAACGGCCAGATTGATAATCCTTCAGTTCTTGGTTTGATCTCGTTCCATGTCCCTGACAAATACACTCGTGCTCGGAATCACAGACTATTCGCAGTAAGGCGGACTCGTACCGTCCACTATCAGCAGACTCCGGTACCTCGGGCGTTGAACGGGCTCAATGGAATGATGGCTAAACTGCCAGAGCTGGATATCTTCATCTGTAACCGTAGGCAGTTTATAAAACTAGCCACCGAATACTTTAAACAGAATAATGTATAAATCAGGTACTGTAGATATAATGTTCTCTTTATCTTATTCATTATTATCAATTTATTATTATCATATTATTAACCTACTGTAAAGTATTGGATTATATTATTGTTTATTAACCTAACCTAAGAATTGGATATTATCTGTAAATAGGAGGTTTTTGAGTAAATAAATAAATAAATAAATAAATATGTTTTATTTATTTTTTTTTTTTTTATTTCCGGTAAACTTACAGTGCAGATACATATTGAATAAACATACAATTATAACTACAGGACACCAATTACAAGTTTACACATTTAGGTTCAAATTTAGAGAAAAAAAAAGCGAAAATTTAACACAGATAATGAAGACAACAGACATTTAAGTGGGCATTTCTTACACAAATTAATACTTAAAAAAAAAACTAACATAAATCTAAAACGTTAAGTTGAGTCGAAAGCACGTCTAAATTTATTCTTAAGTACACTAGGGCTCGTGCAAAACAAATCAACATCGTCGCTTATGTCGTTGAATAACTTACCAGCACGCCAGAAAAATGAATTCTGTTTATAATTGGAATGGGCAAGGGGGAGGTGTATTATTGCGTTACTCCTCGTCGCAAGTCTCGGCACAAGTAGATTAATGTTACCCAAAAGTTCCGGGCAATCGAATTTTTCGACATTCGGTCGTATACGGAGCTCGCGAATGTCATGCCGGCCTAACAGGTGCCTATTCCCTTTTGAAGGACCCGAGACTGTACTTGGGGGGAAATATTTTGGCAGGGAGGCGAGCATTCCAGATTTACCGGTTCTGTAGAGTAAATAGCTGCAGAACCGATTGTTACGCATCCGCGGTAAGTACAGCATGTAGGGATGCACTCCCTCCCTAGTGCGCGTGGTGCGGAGGTGGAAAGGGGAAATGAAAGGCATTTCTTATTATACGATAATATTACTCGTACTAAAGTTCTGAACGTTATATTTGTGTAGTGTTGTTAAGCTCGAGCTGTGTGTTTATGTTTAGGCTGACTGAAATTGATTAGTGTGCTAGAATCGTCCTCAACTTTTCGTTACCCACCCGAGTTACCCCTTCGGCGGCGGCCCGGTGATATATCTGTGTTTGCGCTGTAAATAGAATGTTATCGCAAATAGATCGTCGAGTTTAGAGAGCAAATGTAGTCGTTAAGAGCTCCGCGGGACGACGAATCAATATAGGTAGCTTATTGGGACCATTCGTCGCCGTAACGGCATGCGATATTTCACAGAGTGGAGAAAAGTTTCTCGCAACGGGTGAAAATCGCTCGATAAAATTTCTCGATTTTGTTACTCGACGGGGCCAACTGTATTCAGTGAAGTGCTTTCGGCTATTATTTATTCACGTAGCAATAAGTTTCTTGCATCGACCTTTCCTTCGTTCGCTGGTTCCTCGCTGACCTCCTTACTTACATTTTCTCGGGAGAGTTCGTCAGGCATCAGGGATAATATAGCGCGATGGACATTTTTATACTTGACAAAGTAATCTCAATGATTGTATATTTTTAGTACATTCATAAGTGATTTACTCGAATTGAATTCACATTTACAAGATGCAGGGAAGTTAGTTATGGACAGTTTTTTTATATAATCGCGAATTAAAATAACATTTCTAGCGAATTTCATCATACATCTGAGACTTTATCATTTAATAAAAAAAAAACAGGTTCCAGGTTCCCTTTATCTATTCCTGATGCCGGAATACGATTTTCCAACATTTGCGGAACTCTGAAATAAATAATGTAAGTAGGTACCTACTCACTAGCAGTTTTCAGGGAGCGAGCCTAAGGAATGGGCAAGTTACCGATACGCCCGGACTCAGGGCAGTTTATATTTTTATTGTCGAGGGCTCAAAAAGTTGGAGGGATTGCTATAAAAGGGTCCGTTGGCCCACTAATGTTAATCCACAAAGTTATTGGTCGGTCGGCCCCTCTGTTCGACCTCGCGCATGAAATTGTGAGCACATTTTCAATCACGGAGAGAGCCGCTTCGGGATTCTCAGTAATCTCAAAGTTGGACGGACGTGTGTTTATTTTATTAGTATTTGGAGTTTCTTGACGTAGAGAGTAATGCTTTTTTTCAATACTTTATTACAAAGTATATGAGCAGTTTTTTTTTCCTATGTCAATTTGGTAATATTTCTTGTTTTCTCTTGTTGGATAACAAATTTGCTTTAGTCCCGAGACACGGAACTGGTCGTGGAAAGTGTAATTCATACAACTAAATAAAAAATAGTTGACATGGTTGGCAACATCACCCTTAAGATCTGTGACGCCAGATTATTTTAACGTGGTCACAAGGTACCATGTCGGTATTATCTTCGATTAATTATGATTCGGCTATACTATGTAAGCAGGAACAAAATATTAACCATTTTACACAAGCGTTTCGGGTACATTGAAGCGGATTAAAAATATAACAAAATTAAACCATTCGATCGATCGTCTAAAAATTTGCTTTAACGATCCCTATTTGTTTCAATCTTAGGCAAGCGGCGCTGTGCGAGCTGAATTGTACTTTATCGCGTCGTAGGACGAGTAGCTTTTTATTTATGTGTCTTTGTAGAGTGATCCTTCTGTACTATTAATGTATTCTGTGGTACAGGGTAGGTTTGCAAGAACATGCTACATAGATAACGAACTACATAGTAAGAATATGTACTTTGATACACATTCATGTAAATAAGTAAATGTTATACGAACCAGTTACAAATTGGCTACGATTACTTCAAAATTAATAAAGCATAACCTCCCAACGGAGTCACTTAAGAGTAGTTCCACCGAAAACTAGGTTCAACTTAGTTGCATGTAGGTAGTCTTAGATATACTACCCCCGGGATCGCTTCGTCTTCACTGCACACAGCAATGACGCTCCGAGGTACGGCGACTCGTCCAGACTTGTGATGGAGCTGTTTCAATAATCAGTGACGCAAATGCTGTGAAGCAATATAATATTTGACGAGCGTAGATTGAGCCGATGAATTTGTGAGTGTGGCAATTACTATAACACTAGACTGGGCAGCGATTGCATCCCTACACGCTGAACTTACCAAGAATGCATACCATCTGCAGATCTTTCCTCTCTAGAACCGGTAAACTCTGGAACGCTCTCACTCCCCATATGTAATTCCCCTCCAAGTACAGTGTCGAGTCTTTCAAGAGGAACGTGAATAGGCACCTGTTAGGACTGTATGTATTCGTGATTCCCGCATACGACCGAATGTCCGCGGGCGTCGTTAAACACCTTATGGGTGGCCACCACTTTCAATAAAAAAAGACACATTAGGTACTTTGTCGCCTAATAACAACCATCTTAAGCGATGCACATACGCCAACCGTCTAAGGAATGTCTTTCAATGCTTTCGTCGCATTTTATTTTATTTCATCAATGCTCGAAAATGTATTTCCACGAAGCGGCAATTTAAGTTTTGAGAACAGGAAAAAGTCACAGGGTGCCATATTATTGTTCTTCCACAATGCCGGTCGTTATCTACGCACAGCATATCTCAAACGTTTCTCAAACTCCCTTCTTATATTACTAGGTGGTAGGGTTTAACCCGCCCGGGTTGGTACCACCGCACTGAATGAAAGGTCGGTCGAAACGGCTATGTAAATAGTTTGTGTTTTCCGCCCAGTTCAGTGTAGCCGGCACGACCGAAGGGAAGCACTGACGTGGCACCAAGTTCACCCGGTGTTATGGGCTGACATCACGGATGTTGTAGGTGTTGTAGCAAAACGCGTCAGTTTCCATAAAAAAAAAATAATACGGCCAGGTAATACTCCTTATTGACTGGTTGACCCGTTGGCACTTACTATTAATGAACAATTCCTTGATTTTCTGAACTTTTTCGATGTTATCATCGGTTGTTGATATTGAAGGGCGTCCACTACGAGGTGCATCTTCAACGTCCTTGAGACTCTTTAAGCAGAGTCCCTGTAGGCTTTTTGTAGTATTTTCAATTTTGTTTGAAACACAAAATTTAAAACAGATTCTTTATGTAATATTTTTTCCATTTCCAAATGCGACGAAGTGCAAATGACAGAATGTAAAAAGGCTCCAAACAACTACTAATGATACAAAGTTAAATCGCCCTCACATTTGACAGAAATGTCGGGGAAAGGTGTACCAACATGAGAAAAAAAAGTTTTTGGAATCTGTAAAGCACGCGCCATTTAAAATAATTTGTATTTTAAATTAAATGCCAATTAAATGACGCGGGGTTTACTGATTCGAATAACTTTTTTTTATCATAGTAGATATTGAACAGAATAGTAATATTTTTACCCTATACCAAAATAATCGTGATCTGGTAGTTCAATTACGTTGTTATGGAAAGCCGAGCGCCCTAAGCAATCTTACGACTAGCTGTCGTATCAATGGCCTCAACTTCACTCGATCACAGAAACTCCTAGACCTGAATTCGTGAGAAGAAATTCGTCCGTCAGTTTGCTCGTCTAGATAGCTAATTCTATTGAGTTTCAACGCGACCTATTTCGGAAGGTTTTGGATTGTCTTGTAGAGTTTCGGAACCCCGTCCGCTTCCAATCTGGCTCAACCTGGCTTACCTTTCAGAAGCAGACAATACACGTGACATGCGCTGCGTTCAGAGCAAACTACATATACGAGTCCTCTACAAATGTGAGTTTGCAGTTAACTCAGGAGATAGCTTCTATTGAATCCGTTTTTGAAGTCAACCGCATCGAATTTCCGTCTTTTAGCCTGGGGCTGTCGTAACTTGTGTTCAAATATTGGCCATCTACTTGCAATAGGTATACGAAGAGATAGCATGCATTCCGCCTATCTTAAACTGAATCGGTCGGATCGGATGAGGTCGGGAGTCTCAAATATTCATTCAAATTATTCGCGTCTCTTCTCTCCTGAAGATTTTAAAAGGAATTTTAAACGTTTCTTCGTCCAAAATATAAAAAAATACATTTAAAGAGCTGGTTACCCGAAAATTCGTGGCAAGATCAGATGTCAATAGCACCACTCCACGCGAAAACACACTCAGCGAGGCGCCATCAGCAAAGGCGAACAAAAATGTCGTCGTCTTTTTTGACAGCGTCTTTTGAAGACCCCAGGTTAACAGGCTTATGTAGTGAACACACTTACTTTGAGACTATTCCACGTTTTTGCTGTACGACACAGTAACGATTTCTAAGAAGTTTGATGTCAACCAGCATATGAATGTTCCGAGCGTGTCCTGTGAGTATGGCGGATATTGATCTCGGCCAAAGGGATGTGGGAACTGTGCACACTACTTGCTGTGCCTACAAAGTCAATTTATTTGAGCACCGGCCATGGTAATATCTACATACAACTGGCTGAGGCATAGTAGATTTTTTCAGTTTATTTGTTTTTTTTTTATGGAAACTGACACAGTTGGCTACATCACCTACAACGTCCGTGAACTAGGTGCCATGTCAGTGCTTCCATTCGGTCGTGCCGGCCACACTGAACTGGACGGAAAACACAAACTATTTACATAGCCGCTTCGACCGACGTTTCATTCAGTGCGGTGGTACCAACCCGGGCGGGTTGAACCCTACCACCCTAGTTAGGTAAGAAGGGAAGGGACCTACAGTTTTACGTGGAATCCGAACCACGGTCAGCCTCCAACGGTCGAGCGGTCACCCATCCAAGTACTGACCGCGCCCAGTGTTGCTTAACAATCAATACCAACAGTCAACTATCTGCACCACTGAGCTATCGAGGCTGACAGCGCCAGCGATTTGTGCTCTTCGATGTTTTTCTGAAAGCAAAATATATAAATAGACATTAGGAAAAAGTTATTGACTTAGAACGTAGCACGGCCCAAAATGTTATAGCTTATCATTGTCATCTAAAAGACCAGTTCAAACCTTTTCCAATTGAAAGTTTATACCCGCGCACTAAACTGCGATAAAATATTACCATCACATTCAGAAACTCCCACCAGACATTCATCTTTACGTTTCATCTTTCTATCAAGATTTTACAAGAACGGCGACTTTCGTGGACGGAAATATGTAGATATATATATGTATTATCCAACCAAGCGCGAGATACTAGCCAGGATTGCTCCTGGAGCTCGACTGCAAAATTTTAATTAATTTTGTAATCTGCTAAATTTCGTTCTGGCCCAAGTTTGTCATGGACTGAACTGAACAGTGGCGGCAGAACGCCCAACCTCCCCCGTACACCCTCCGCCGTACTCCGCCACCGCGGTACCACTCTCCTAGCGTGCTACCAATTTGCTTGGCGTCTTCAACTATTCTATTGACTCGAGCAGTGCAAGTCCCCTGACTTTTGTGATGCCTTTTATTGGGGGCATTGAGCCGTTATAGCTTGACAGATTCATTAATAATGATGTAATTTCATTTTAAGAAGCAATATAATTATCTTAAATAGTAAATACCTACATAACATCACGCCTGTTTCCCATGGGGTAGGCAGAGAGAATGGAACGTACACACTTCTGCAACCTTTTCCACTCTGATAATGTTCTTCAAACACGCTAGTCGGCTTTAAGAATACTGCGTACTTGACCTTTTTTTTTGGCACATGCCCGAGCTGGTCTAATTACACGTGCGTCTAGCTAGAGCGACCCTTCCCGACTTTTGCACTAATATTCACTCCATAAATCTCTTCCGGGCCCTCAAAAGCGCATCTTTTGAGGGCCCGGAAGAGATTAGTCGTTCTTTTATATAGAGGAATCGAATTATTAATCAATTCCATAATCTCAGAGCAATATTTTTTTTTGGCCAAAAGAAAAGATAGTTTTTTTTTATTTATTGCTTCGAAAATATACATATTTGGCACACTGGAGTTCTACTCTACCTTTTTAAATACTCAAAACTAACTAATTCTATAGTAAAAGGACCATGTCTGAAAATAAGGTCAAATTCGGTAGTCTCATATCATCAATTTTACGAACATGATCGATTCCATCAGATTATTTCATGGTAAGGTTACAAATAGTTGGTTTACTTATTATAATGCAATAAGTAATTATTTCGGTTAAATAAATACGAAAATTGTTTTGTAGTCACACGCCGACTACATTAGTTGAATCCAAATAAATACTAAGGTGAACGAATATTATAAGTTATAGAAGGCAAGTAAACGTATAGAACACACTTAAACGTATTGCAGCCCGTACATGATCAATATTGCCAGTGTTAAATGACAAGACAGTAATGATAAACATACATGCATCTTTTACTTCCCATATCAATATCTCAATACCGTCAGTAGGTATTATTACACATAAATTATTTGTATCTGTATTAAGCTCACTACAGTAATACTGATAATAATATTTATCATGTGCAGGCTGCCTATGGAACGCACGTGTAAAGGCGAATTTATGAAACTAATGGTGGATTGAGCCAACGCAGGCTTAAGAGATTCATATGGCAAAACCAAAATTCGAGTCGGCGGCACTGAGCAATCGAGCGCAGTGCGCGCGTTATAGGTGAATTTTGTAGTTTTTGTTTGTTTAAAAATTATTAGGATTTGTTTTTTTTTTTCAAATAATGCTGATTTAGTGTCTAGAAAATTAAATTCCCTATACAATGACGTAAATTTTATTCCAAAATAATTATCCAGTATGTAGCTAGCTCGACATGAGAAATAAAAATAGAGTCACATTCAGAAATTTTTTTCACCATGAAAAAATACTTTAAATTTAAAATGCCTGCTTCGCTGTTTAGTACATATTATCTAGTTTAAAAAAAATTCTATTATGTACTTCATAGAACTAAATTTTTCTTTGAAGTTTTACAATTTTCGTTGTTTTGCCATATGAATCCTCTTAACAAGTAAGTAAGTAACAAGTGACTCCACTTATGCTCATCATAAAGACACGGTAAAAGGCGGTTGCACCAAAGGTGAAATGATGTCATTAGGATCCTAAGCTGACTTAAAGTTAAGTCTGGGTGTTCGGCCATTTAACTTTATAACAGTCACTTAAGAAAAGTTAAATAGACATCCGCCAAGCAGAGCGAATATAACGTTAGAGATAAAAATATATTTATGAAGATCAAAATAGCATGAAATATCGTTAGCTGTCTGTCAAACAGTTTGTTTAGGGACTATTAAGGCGTTATTTTATACAATGTAGTGTCATCTCTGTTCTCTTAACTTCGAAAGACAGAGAAGACACTTCAATAGAGAATACTTATCGAGTTACGGATTTACGCTGTTGGCCTTTAGGGATATTTAAGTATTACTTCGAATAGTACATTTAAGCCGTTTGTCTAATGAGAAAACAGTCAAAACCAATTACTGTCAAAAGTCTACGAACCGACGTCCTAAAAGTTATTCAGTGAGTTTGTAAACTAGTCCGTGCGAGTACAAAACTTGAAGAGCACGATGACGGAATTCGTTTGGCGCACTCTTTATTCATAGGTAGGTAGTGCATAGGAGTCTTATGTGTGTAGGCGTCTTAACGGGACTTGAGTGAACTAATTTGCCATAAGTTTGTCGGTTAGTGTTAAGTTGAGGCTGGTTTTCTAAGAGCCTGCTGAAGGCTTCGGCTTCGCATGTTAACGTAATCGTAACGACTTAAAAATCATTGTATTTTGTATTGACTTTTATAATCAATATCTGTGTCACTGTAGGAACAAAAATTTTATATTAATAAAAAAATATATTATATGTAACTCTTTCTGTAACCAATTTTGATAAATTTGTTCCTAAAGATACAGATCTTGGGTAGTAAACATTGATACAATATTCCTTTTCAACTTGGAGGAAAAATAAACATTAGTATATCAAATGTATATCTCAACTAAGCGTTAGAAGATTTTCATACTCCCCACGGCAGTTTTGTATGTGGCTGGTATCAATTATTCGGTGTGAAAGAATGTGTGAATTATTTTGTATGAGATCATACCTCTATTTATTTTCCTTGGAATAAGACTTCGTCTATGTATGCTCTTTATCTTTTCTCGGCTTCCTACAGACTGATCCGCAATGTGAGTTGTGGATGTGCAACTGCGACGGCGCGTCGTCGGCGGCTTGGACGGGAAGGCTTATGCGCGGCGGGCTTTGAAGGCGGCGGCGGAGGTGGCGGCGAGAACGGGCCGAGGCTGTGTCGCTTTGTGAAGTGTTTACAGGAAGGTGCAGGGGCGCTGACGTAGATCTTTCTGAAACCGCGGGCGCCATTTGCGCTCGTCCTACCGATCCGCCCGGCGCGGCCGAGGGAGAGTTATGGACGAAGTTTGTTTTAACATTGTTTCATATTTACTTTAATAGCACTTCGCTGAAACAGCTCGCAGATTTGAGGAGAAACTTATTTAATTCATAAAGACGTGCTCCTTCCGAGGGACTATTTTCTTTACACCGAAAATACCTTCAGTAAATTCATTAATGAAGGAGAAAGCCTATTATAGAAATGACTTTGTAAGGATTAAATCTAATAAAGATCTAATCTATTAAAGATTAGAGCTGTGCTGTCTTGTTTGTTAAAAATTACTGCACAAATAATAAGAACACAGAAACAAAATAAAATATAACATGAACACAAAAACTTACAAATAAAACAAAACGATTTAACATTGCAACTCGCTTCTCGCTTATTATAAAGCTATAGCCTCTTCGCAGCTGGCCGAGGGCTAAAAACTAAATATAATATTTTGAAATGAAACCGCTGCACGCACACTCGCACAGCTTGTCTACGAATTCTCTAATTTTCTAATGTTAAATTAAAATTAATCTTTGCATAACAAAAATGTATAAAATGTATTTAAATGTGTACACAAATTTGGTAAATTACAGAATTGATGACAGCCCGGTATTAAGCGAGGCCACGCTATTGAGTTTGTAATATGGGTAAATTTGAGTTCTAGTTAACCATTCATTCTTATTACATGATATAATTGGTACCTAACACATCAGTATAATATTAGCATATTCTGCTTGACAGTGCATTGTGTTGAAATGTGAGATTTCAAAAAATTTCAATGGTGTAAAGGTCTTTTAACCTAAATTTATTTTTGAAAGAAATGTAAAACGAAGAAGTGGTTATTGGTCCACTACGCGTACGCATTAAAACCCGTTTTCCAAGTAAAAATCATGATAGACCTTAAGGTATGATCATAGGATTAATAATCTACCAAGAACGTTAGAAAAGCATTGGACTATAGATCAACCGTGCCTAGCTCCAGTAGAAGCGTCGCCAATGCTGCTCGACGCTAGGGAAGTGAGTCTGGTACACTTCTTTTCTAACGTTCTTGCTTTTTACCTTGTAATAGCTTTCATACATATTTTTTTAATATGTTCATATAACAAATTGTTTACACATATTGATTTTATGCAAATTATGAATCAGAATGATTTTTTTCTTTATTTTTACTATGATCATTCCTCAAATTCTCGATAGATTTTCGTTCGTAAAAATAAATTAGTACATACCAAATTGATATTCAACAAGCGGACATTGATTCATTCGCAATAGCGTGGCCGGTGCATTAGTATTAGCGGCTGCCGCACGGCGCTAGCGCTCCCCCGGAGTCTCCGGGAGCGCCCGGTGTCCGCTACCGCCCCGGCGGAGCCCCCCGGTGTCCCCTCACGGTGCAAGTCTCTAGCCGCTGTTGTGGGCCACCTCAGGCGGCCTCTCGCTTGCCAGGACGCAGGCATCCTCTGCTCGTGCCCCGAATGCTGAGTATACCTGCACGGGTGATTCTGTAATGGTTATCAAAGTGTTAAGGCCTGATTGGAGCTCAAAAGAACAACCGTCATTTTTTACCTTTTCTAAATCTAAAAAATCAAAACGGTCAAGTGCGTGCCGTACTGGCGCACCCAGGTTCGGTGCCTGTTGTTTAATGAATAATAAATAATTAACGGGTGACTAGAATAAAATTATGAGCACATAGAGAGATATGTTTGTTTTAATTTGATATATTTCTAAGCTGGTTGTGATGCTTAAAACTGACTTCGTGACACTACCCTTCACGCCAATATTGGAGAAAATTAATTAAATCACATCAAATCACTTTTATTTGTCACACTGGTCACAAAACATACAAGAAATTTAAAAAAATATATATAAATGAAACCCAGCAAATAGTTGTGCCATCAATGGCAGCGAAATCTCGTAGGGACTTCGGTTGGAAGAATTGGTCGTATCCTGGGTGTCAGCAAAAACTGCGTGAGTAGATTTTTAGGCGCGTTCGCGGAATCAATGTTGACGTCTCCTAGTAGCTCGAGGGGCGGCAGTGGTGCGCGCTGGTCGCGTTCCGCGTGCCTTCAGTACCCTAATCACGAGATTTAACCTACTACGCTACGCTACGGTACGCCGTGTTCTACGCATCATTTTGTATGGAGAAACGAAGTTCGCAAATCTATCACTAGAGGCGCTGCTCCGTTTCTCCATACAAAATGATGCGGAGAACACAGCGTAGCGTAGTAGGTTAAATCTCGTGATTAGGGTACTGATTGGACCATGCACTCTAGCGTAATGATCAACGCGGTGATCAAACGAACGCCCAGCTGCAGCGCCATACACTCGCAGCGCAGTGTCCTCCGCCGCGCGCCTGCGCTGTCGCTACATCACTCCTGGCAATTGCCGGGAGCGACATCTCACACGAGCTTCGACTTGACGTAGGTACGCCAAGGAACCCCGGCCCGAGCTGGCGGCTCCCGTCAGCGGGCCGTCCAGTCTAGCCACTTGCGAGGACCCATTCAGCTGTAGGTACTTATAAAATGGGATCTTTTGAGCTCCAGAAAAATTCCTTACAAGTTGGTAGTCATTGCTGAATCACAATATGTGTAAAGCTATGTGGGGATAGGTTAACGATTAAATTTTCATAAATGTGTGGTATCTATTTTGGTTTACTTTAAAAATAATTAGGTCGTTATTATTTCCTTATTTATTCACAATTTTTTTTAGATCTTACAGAAAGTTAAAATGTTCTAAATTCCTTCATTGAGGGACTCGTATTAACAGGTTTTTAACAGGTAATTTTAGATGTTTTAAAAATAATGCATTATTTTTATCTATTTAACAAATTTACAGAACTCTGATGGATGATGGATAGTCATTATGAAAAAATGGAATACGTAGTACCTACCATCAATATTTAATTTTTTTAGACACGTAAACTAGCATAACTTTTGAACGTATATATTTCAATATAAGCAACTAATGTCACATAGTTTTCACTAAAGAAAGTACGAATTAGGTCTCCTCAATTATTCGAAGAAATCAGATTAACCCACTTGCTAACTAGAAACATGAGAAATGGCACAAACCACTAGAAATTAGTTCAAAGAGTAATTGAATAATAATGAGGAAAATGGTTGCTTAATAAAATGCGCGAGATAGCGTGAAGGCAACATAGTTTTTCGTCCGGGCTTACGAGCGCGATGCTCTTCAACAAAACTAATTTGTCTTACAACTTTAAATACGCGATGTGGAGTACCTCGCCAGCCTCGGCCACAACGACCCGCTTCGGTGAGTACCGTCCGGAATCTGACGCATCAGTGATAAACGCCGAATAGGCACGAAACGACCCAAACATAAAATTCGGTCGGAACTCGCTCTGCCGACTTCGGGAACTCGGTAAAAATGCTGCATGCTTCCCGAAGATAAAATGCTATCGAACCGCGACCGAGTCCCTCCATTACTTTTTTTTTTTTGCAAGGCTCGGGTTATTATTTCGACGCGACGATGTTTGCCGACGACGACGGTTCCGCGACACGCGGAATCCGCGGTTGAAAAAAAAAATTCCAAAGTTCCTAAGAGGAGTCCTGTCAGTCCTGAAACTTTGCGTTAAAAAGTTGATTGAGCGATTCCTCTGCGACAAAGGAAGCTTCAGCTCTGAGCCGAAGCGAGGAGCCGGGCGGGGCGAGACGAAGCGAGGCGGGAACGGCGTCACCGGAATGAGTTACTGTGCAAAGAAAAAGTTTACCGGTGACGAACTTCCCCGAGCGACTCGTAATTTATGCCGCACGTCGTCCTTCGCTAATTGATCATTATAGCTAGTGGAAGAGCTCTTCTCTTATTGCCTTCCTATGCTTTCACGCCCTCGGCAAACTTAAAGTAGCAAACGATACTCTGTCGTGTCGCGCCTCCCATAACGACGAACATGTTAAACTAACTTCAGCATTATATTCGATGCGCACGTACGAGTCTACGCTCCGAAACTCCGGCGCCGCCACCGCTCTGGTGAAACTCGTCTTCTATCAGACGGAAAGGGAATTCAGTATGCGGAATATATTTCATCTGGGAAAAGCTGTAATATTTTAGCGGCAAACATTTCAATCCGCGAGTTAAAAGGATGTATAAACAAAGGTTTGGTTTGTAAAAACATACAATTTCCTCTGAGCAGAAATATAAAAGAAAATAAGGATAAAGTCTCCGGGAGGCGCGGCGGGGCGGCAGAGGGGCGACGGCGGCGGGGCGCGGCGACAGGCTCTTTGAGTTTCGGCCGAGGCTGCAAATGGAGCCGTCCGTGTTTTGTAAGGAGGAATTACATTTATGTGCTAAATCTGGCCGCCTGCGTCGCTGAGCCTGAAAACCCGAGTTGCTTGCCGAGGAAGGCGGGCGACCGATAATACAGACATTCGGCCTGAACACGAGGCCGCGAGACTTTTTTGTTTGGAGCACTTTTAAACATTTACAGAGACACCTCTGTTCGTTTAAATTCCCTAAATCTAAATGTAAACTCTTTTCTTCAACTCGAGCCTTAGGACTACAACATTCCGAATTGAAAGTGGTCCGCGTTCCGATTGCCTTCCCCAACGAATTGGAATTATGGATATATTGTAAGGATTAGTTCAGAAATGAACCGAATGAGGGGTTTTAGTAACGATCCTAGAATGAGTTCAAAAATTAATACAATAAAGACTTTTAGAACGTGATTATGTACATGTTGATAAGTCTTTTAGAAGCGCTGCTATGTGTATACCTACTTGACACCGAAGTCAACTTACGTTTTTGTCCTTAACTCACTGACACATTTTATGACCCCGTGCTGTGATATCAGGGTGGGTGTGAATAGCGATGCAATCTCGACAATGGCGGTACGGTGGCGGCGGTACGGCACTGTATATGCATTCTCGATTTAACACGCTTAGCTCATTTCCAAGGTAATAACCCGCAGACCGGGTTAAACGTCGCTCCAAACGACTGCGCTTTGAGCAAACGCTTTTAGTAATTGCGGCCACTTACCGCTAATGTCGACGTTGCGGAATAATTAACTTTTTAGTCCTTATTACGGTTATAATTATGGTTGATAATAAGGACTAGAATGTGAACTCTTTAATTTATTTACCTTTAGACACAAAAAGGTTTTTCATTTTGTTTATTGAATAAACATATCACACATTTATGAAAAAATATAGAAACAAATTGTGAAACGATGGAACGAGCGGCAGATGAGGTGCGAACCGAGGACGCCATAGTGTTGATAAGTGTCCTGGTCAAGCGAGATGACGTATAGGTGCTATTAATGAATATGTTAAAGTGGCAATAATGAAACATAAAATGTTTATATATATACTCAACTTTAGGTAAGAAAATACCGTAACAATTGAATCAAAATATACTTTAACAGATGTGTATCTGTTGAAAATGTTCATAAATAGCACCAGATTTTATGTAGTCCCAGATGAACCGAAGCACTAAACAAAATACAACTAAATGCTTAACTAAAACAACATTTAAAGCAAGCATTCATAAATTTGATTCTACAACGGTGTTTGATGATTCGAAAATTGAGTTTTTCTATTTTCGATCGCAAATATCGTTACGAAATAAAATACACATATATTTTTTAAACTGGATTTGTACAATCGTTAACCATTTCAGTTTTCGTACTATCAAAATCTAATGCACCTAAAGACGCATCGCACACATTCACCGAATCATTTTCATTCTTGACTCTCATTTTTAGACCAATATATATAAATTTAATTTTTATTCGCTTTCAGCATCGTAAAATTATCTGCAAAGTGCTAGTTTTTTTATAAATAAGAAAAGGCGTAATTAATTAAGAGATTAACAATATATGCACTTGACTTCTTCTTTTCACTATCAAGAGTTATTTCCAAATAAGGGAAACTATTTCAATATTGTTGAAGAATTTGGGAAAAATAATCATTTTATTAATTTAGCTTGTAAGTACAAACGGTAATTTTAGTAATTATTGTTTTAAGCTAATCTACAACAATTCAGAGGTCTTAATTTATTTCAGACTTCATGATCCAGAAAAGAATCTCCTGATCCGAGCCACGGCATGATCCCTTCATAAATTCATATCCTGTACCTACATTATAAGCTACATCGGTTATGTCAAATGATTAGCGATTGTCACTCCAGACGAGCTTTTGGTTTCCACTTTCTAAAAGCGAGACTTTTTTTTGTTGTACATAGTGCTGACGAGGGTTTTGACGGGACTTACCACACCAACGTGGTGGTCAAAAACAACGGCAGTTGCTTGTACGTTCCCCCCGGTATATTCAAGAGCACATGCAAGATAGACATCACGTGGTTCCCATTCGACGACCAACACTGTGACATGAAATTCGGTAGCTGGACCTACGATGGCAACCAGGTAGCGTACCGCGCTTAGCTGTTCCGCACACTCGCACGCACACACCAATGCAGTACTCACTCACCCAAACCCACACACACGCACCCTCACACAAACACCCTCAACTCACACACACACCCTCCCTTAAAATATACATAGACACTCTGGAATCCCACCCTGGGATATAAAATATCCTAAGATAGTCACTTGTTTAACTTTGAGTGAGTTTCATTAGGGAAATCTTGACTAGATGCTTCGCAAATGCAACTGTAATTTAGAGACTGTCTGAAACCGACTTCAAAGTCTACGCAAAGTTGAGCCACTGGCACATATTCGCAAGGTAAACATTGAACACGTAGCTGGCGAAGTAGCGGGAAAGTCGTCCCCGGCTAATACAGTTTCGGGGCGTAGGGGCGTAGGGCGCGTGCCTCATTTGCTTGCGGAAACTTTCAGGGCCGAGGACCGAATTACTAGGGCGCTATCGAATTTGCAAAAATATGCCCCGCCCAACAATTGACACGCGAAGATTTAGGTGTGTTGTCTGCCAGACAATAACGAAAATCTTGAGAAAGCGAACGGAGGTCTTATTTTCTCCGAAAAGTTCCGCAACTTTGAATAAATAACAAGCTGAATGTGTTTTTATCTACCCGTTGTAATTTTCGTGGAAAATCAAGTAGACGATCTGAAATGAAATATCTCTGTGATTTGTTATTCAAATTATTGTGGATAAATTGCGATGTTTACATAACCCAGGCAGGTATCTAAAGTTTTTGACGTGTAGACTTTCTAAGTTAGTGATGAGTAACTTTAAATGTCCATACAGTTTTTTTTATGTAATCCTGTATGGTTGGCTGATTCAGAGGGGCCAAAGCACATGCTCCGACCAGACAATATCACCTCCCAGAAGGTAGTTGCCATATCGGAGACTTCCCTTTGGATTGATGGCTATACTGGACTAGAGGAGAACACAGCCGAGGCTGCTATACGGTCATCTTACATCCAGTACGGTGGTACCAACCAAGTCGGCTACAATTTGAGCCCACCACCTAACCTTGCCCCTTACCTACCTAGTAAGGGGCAAGGAAAGGGACCGTTTTACTCTGGTTCCGAACGGTGAATTCAATACGTTTACAATTACTTTAAATGCTACAGAAATAATAGATATACCTAATTTTAGTTCAAAATGATTGAACAACAGTTATTAAAAGTTCTGTTTAATGCATTGAAAGTTAAAATTATTAGCGAGAGCTAGCGCCCGCGTTTGGTTATTTCTCAACTCTCACCGTACAGCGCTGCCGTTATACAAGGTGTTTCGTTAGTCATGTCATTAACTTCGGGAAGGTTAAATACACACGCAAATAAACACGCTACGCAAAAAAAAATTTATATGTTTATAGTATTACTTTTCGAGAAATTTAACAAATCATGTTTGCTACCTAAACATTAACCTGTGTGTAACAGTAGGTAACTTGCATTGTACGGGGTCAATGACCGTACTATGTTCAAACGCAGAACAGCTGTTTGCTGTAAGTAAGTCACAAGGTAACTATGATTGGTTTTTACAGCTACTTATTTGATTTTACTTTTTTGTTAGGGGAAAAAATGCTCCTATAAACATATGTTTTTTTCTTACGTAAAGTGTTTATTTGAGTGTGTATGTAACCCTCCTTGTACTGTGTGGGGTCGGTACTTAATAAGAATAGTCCCACTGCATCTCTCCCCGTGCATGTCGTAAAAGGCGACTAAGGAATAAGCGGCCTGCAGACACCCCGGTCGACCTGTGGCTTCCATGGAAGACATAGGCTGGCTGGGGTAGCTGGAGACTGCGGGGTTTTGCACGAAGGTCCCCAACCAAGCGGGATTAGTTTGCAGGCCTAGAGCCAACCCCAAACCAAAACAACAACAACAACAACAACCCTCCTGAAGTTAATGACATGACTAACGAAACACCTTATATAAAACTACCTCTAACGAAGATGAAGAAAATGCACTTAACCTTTCATAGGTTAGCATTAGTCCGATAGAGGTTTTTTTTTCTCATTCAAGAAATGCTTTTAAAGTATGTTTTTTTTGTTTTGTTAATGCTGTGATTTTTTTTATGTGTTCTGACACGGTTGCCTACATAAGCTACAACATCCGTGATGTCAGCCCATAACACCGGGTGAACCAGGTGCCATGTCAGTGCTTCCCATCATTTCGTGTCGGCTACACTGAACTGGACGGAAAACACGAACTATTTACACAGCCGTTTCGACCGACGACGTTTCATGCAGTGCAGTGGTACCAACCCGGGCGGGATAAACCCTACCACCTAGTAAGGTAAGAAGGGAAGGGACCTACAGTTTTAAATGAAATCCGAACCACGGTCAGCCTCCAACGGTCGGGCGATCACCCATCCAAGTACTGACCGAGCTCAGGGTTGCTTAACAGTCGACCGACCGCACCACTGAGCTACCTATTAATTCAAGTAAAGTATGCATATAATTTTGAAAATGAATTATTGTTCTACGCAGTCTAAAATTTTACTACCTTTAGTTAGTAAAATTTTAGATTGTGTAGACCAACCTTGTGTGTTACCTATTTATATGTAGAAAAAAAAATATTATAAATTCAAAAATAATTGTTTCATCAGTACACAATAATTTATTTAGGAAAGAAATAATTTATTAATTGGCTTCGAAAATGTTTCTTCAATTATTAAACAATCTACATACCTATGAATATTTAAAACTCTTAAAAGATTTTCCTTAGTCGCAAAATGTGCATAAAATGTTAGGCTTCGCGAAACCGGCGGCGCCGCGGCGCTTGTAGATTTCTTACAAAGACAAAAAGAAACGAATACGAGGAGGTTAAAACGCTAACAAATTCCCTGAATAAATTCACTCGAAGTAGCACGGTACGTTATTCCCTCTACCCCTTACTTTATAAGCCAATTCACAACTTTACAAGTTACATTTTCAGACAAACATTTTCACACTCGCCACATCTCAGAGCTTTTTATTTTTATTTATTTAAGTGTGTAGTGTCCATATTTAACAAGGAGGAAGTTTATTTTATTTTGAGGAGATGTAAGGGAACCATGTGAGAAACCCGAAAGGATGTACAATCCCAAAAAGTTTTGTATGTACTATTTTGCATGGGGCCACCCAAGAACATTGCGAACAAAGTATTTAAATTAATTTTAAGAAAGAAATACTTACTTGAGAAATAAATAAATATAATGTAATATTACGGATACCTCGAAATTAATTTCAGCATTTCTTGATATTTAATATTGCAGTTAAACATTATGTAGTGTGTAGTGTAGAATATTTTTAGTAGCCCTGTTTTTGCATGATTTCATTTTAATATATTATTATTATCCAAAAACAGTGTTTTCTTATTGTGATATCTTTTACGTGTTTATAAGTAGAATTCGCATGACACTCTATTATGACAAAATATATCTTAATTTGCATAGATTCAGTGACATTTTAAATTGTATTTCAAAATTAATAAAAGCCCTTCAGATTCAGATATACAATCATTCTTATTGGAGTTGTTAGTACTAACTATATGTATAACACTTATTCCGGTGTCTATTGGTGGTTAGGTACCTATAACGCTTCACAGGACACAAGTGCCTTCTTGTCAATTTAGAATAGCATTTAATTTAAAAATGTATGTGCGAATCTCATTACATGATTATAAACAAACTTTAAAACTTATGGTCTCGTTTTGCATTAAAAAAGGGCGTTCGTAAACGTGTAGCCACAAGCACGCCTCCTTGGTCGGCGCAAAAGCTTTATGTATCTCTTCTAAATATTTTCATAGCTGCGGGGGATTAAAGTTCCCACTGTTTCCGCCAGGATGCGAACTAGCCGGCGGCTTTTTAAGCTCACTTTAATTTCCTAGCGAGTTCTCCTAGCCGATTCCAACTTACGCGCAACGTAAATGGTCGTGCGAGCAAAGTGTGTGTGTGTTTGCGACAAGCAGACAGAGTTTAACACAGAACAAAGATCGGCTTGCTTGTGCGCCACGCGCCCCAGCTAAACTTGAAAACTCTGTGGAGTTCACGTTCATTGTATGTACATGTAGCTTGCTGCAAAGTGTATGTGTTTGGTATGGTAGTTTTGTTTATAGACGCCCTCCTCAATTTACTGGAATGCATGTTTGTTTTGTTTATTATAGATGTTAGTCTTATGATATGAGGTATCCGTATGATTTTGATAAAAATATTGAACGAAATTTTTTTGTCTGAATAATATGATGAAAATTTCGATTAAATGTGTATAGTTTCCCCTGTATTGCTAGTGAACGAGGCATGCCCCTTACTTCTTTTTAATCTTAAACACCCGTTTCTTTGTAAATAATACCTTTAGCTTACAATATGTAGTGCACTTCGATCAGATGACGATCGAATGAAATGTTTTAAAATTCTCACATTTTTCTCTTAATCCTTGCATCTTCTACACCTACTTATTGTATTTATGAATTATATTTGTAGCAATGTAGAATATTGTTTTATGTTTTAGCAATTTAATTTTCTTTCAATGTATCTTTAAACCGATCGACATTACATACTTATTTAATTCGTTCATAATAGTTTTTTTTCGCTTGAATTTCAGTTTGATTTTGAAGTAGTATTGACTTATTTGTGTTTGAATGTTAGTTTTGAGGTGACTATACGGTGGTGTACATAATGATGACTAATGTCTTACTGTCGCATGTTCAGCTGGATCTGGTGCTAAACTCTGAAGAGGGAGGAGATCTATCGGATTTCATCACAAATGGCGAATGGTATTTAATAGGTGAGTAGAATTTTTTGCTTAAATCACATACTTAATTTGTTAAATATATATATTTTATTTTATTTATTTTTAAGACTTTATTGAAATGTGCCAAACATATCAATAGGTTTTTCAAAAAGTGCTTAATGCACTGGCAATCTGCAAAATAATGAAAAACAGACACAACAAAAAACGACGACATCAACGGTGGAAAGCAGTGGTTCCGTACCGCTGAAGTCCGGGAGGACTGGAGGAAAATTGGAGAGGGGCATGTCCAGCAGTGGACGCTTACACGCGGACTGAGTGACTGACCGACTGACACAAAAAAAAACATAGGTACTAGCCTGCTTCTTAGAAAATATTTTATTTGACATATCGAATGGTTGAAGTATTCGTGTCAATTGTCAATCGATGCTCGATGATGATAAATCTTATTGATGATGATGGATCTAATTGATGAAGATGGATCTAATTGATGATGATGATGGATCTAATTTATGACGATGGATCTAATTGATGATGATGATAATGGATCTAATAGATGAAGATGGATCTAATTCATGATGATGATGATGATGGATCTAATTCATGATGATGATGATGATGGATCTAATTGATGAAGATGGATCTAATTGATGATGATGATGGATCTCATTTATGACGATGGATCTAATTGATGATGATGATAATGGATCTAATAGATGAAGATGGATCTAATTCATGATGATGATGATGATGGATCTAATTCATGATGATGATGATGATGGATCTAATTGATGATGATGATGGATCTAATTTATGACGATGGATCTAATTGATGATGATGATAATGGATCTAATAGATGAAGATGGATCTAATTCATGATGATGATGATGATGGGTCTAATTCATGATGATGATGATGATGGATCTAATTGATGATGATGATGGATCTAATTTATGACGATGGATCTAATTGATGATGATGATAATGGATCTAATAGATGAAGATGGATCTAATTCATGATGATGATGATGATGGATCTAATTCATGATGATGATGATGATGGATCTAATTGATGATGATGATGGATCTAATTTATGACGATGGATCTAATTGATGATGATGATAATGGATCTAATAGATGAAGATGGATCTAATTCATGATGATGATGATGATGGGTCTAATTCATGATGATGATGATGATGGATCTAATTGATGAAGATGGATCTAATTGATGATGATGATGGATCTAATTGATGATGATGGATCTAATCAATTTGATTTGATTCTTACCTGAGGAAGGAGCGAAGGCTTTTACCTTATTGTTTCTGGTACAAATTATGCAAAGTTAATAAAACAAGCGCTGGCTGCAAGCGTTTTAGCCAGTCAGCCTCGACGGAGATGACAAATCGCTCGCCGGCTCTCCACTAAACCGAGTAATGAAGACGAACGGCGCGGAGGTGAAGAGCCTTAATGAATAGTAATGTCCTCCCCTCCCCCCTTAACTTCCTTAGGGTACCTTTTAATGTTATTCAAAGATGCAAAGAAAATTTCGGCACCCACTCAAGACGTTTCCGAAGAAATTCATTTATCACCAAATTTGAAGCAACTTTACGCGGAGTGACATATTTCAACCTCTGTCGCACCAGATGTCTGAAGTTCAATAATAAAGATAGGAAATTCAATAGTAACACCGACATATCTTTAGTTAGTGCCTAGTGAATTCGTTTGATAAAATAATAAAAGTCACTAAGCAGCTTTGTTGCCTATCTATTATTAAAATTGCTGCGATAGCTAGAGTATTTTGATATTGTATTATGGAAGTAGGTAAAAACAACGCGATTTCATAACCAACCATTATATTACCACCTCCTATCAAGCCTCGGTTAAAATATATGTGTAGGTTAAAATGGAAATTCTCCTACATAATATGTTTGGAGTTAATCGGTAGGTTAGGTTAGGTTAGTGGCGAGGTTTTAGCGGAAGTTGGTGAAATCGCCCCTAGTCAGTTGCGACAAACAATATGTAATTTTTAATACTTTATTACCCGTCTTAGCTTAAGCTCATCAACGGGTACTTTATTGGTTATTCACGTTGATGGAAGAATTAAGTTGAGCTGAAATCCACTTTGATCGTTTTCATAATTAGCGTATAAAACATATTTTTTTTGGTATGGAAACTGCCACGGTTGGCTACATCACCTACTACAACCTTGATGTCAACCCATAACACCTTGGTGAACTAGTTGCCACGTCAGTGCTTCCCTTCGGTCGCGCCGGCTACACTGAACTGGATGGAAAACACGAACTATTTAAACAGCCAACTATTTCAACCGACCTTTCATTCAGTGCATTGGTACCGACCCGGGCGGGTTAAACCCTACCACCTAGTAAGGCAAGAACCTACAGTTTTAAATGGAATCCGAACCACTGTCAGCATCCAACGGTCGAGCGGTCACCCATCCATCCACTGACCGCGCCCAGGTGTGCTTATGATCCGACCGGCCGGCAGTAAAGATAAACCGTCTACACATTATTACACAAGACTGAAGATTCTTCCTCTAACTCTAGCACAACGGGAGATAGCGCGATGTGCCCGCTCACACGACAGTTTAGCGGCGAATAATTTTCGAATGCGCCGACATTAGGCAGATAGTGCTAATGGTGTCATTATCCGACGAAACATAAATAAAAATAAAGCGACGCGAGCGCTCGCGCCTCGCGCTAGGCGGCAGTGTGCGACGGCCCTAACGTGGGACGACAATATTATCCATTATGTGGCGACATGTGTTGACGAGCGTGCAAGCTAATAGTGTGAAATGGCGTGTTTTGTTGTGCATGTGAAACGTAGTGCAGAGTACAAGTGCGAACTGTTGACATTTATGGAGTTATTTGAGCCAGCTCTCGTCCGCGGCGGAGGGGCGGCGCGCGGCGCCCCGTTAACATGAAATTATGGCTATATTCGCTGCGTCAGCTATCTCAATATACCATTTCAGATTCACATTGGTCGACTTGAACATTGTTCATAGCAAGCGTGTTTAAAATTAACAAACTGACGGATGACATACATGCAAACCCATGAAACCATTTTTAGGTTTCCGTATCCCATACGGAAGCCTATTACTAAGCCTGCGCCGTCTGTCTGTCTGTCCGACCGTCCATCTGTTTGTCTGTACGAGGGCTGTATCTCTTCAACCGCAATAGGTTGAAATTTGCACAGAATATGTGTTATTATGGCGGATATAACAACAAATAATAAAAAATTTAAAAGTAAAATAATAAGGGGGGTTCTCATACAAGAAACGTGTTTTTTTTCAATGTTTTTTTTTTGTGGTGCGGTAACCTGGGTGCGCGAGTCCGACTCACACTTGGCCGGTTTTTAACTTATAGTTAAGAGTAACCGGCACAACCAAAGCAAAGCATGGCACCTAGTTCACCATTTTGTCATGGGCTGTCATGGTGTTAGATTATGCAGCCAACCGTGTAACGTTAAACAAAAAAAAATGAATTAAGAATATTTTACAGGTGTACAATTTGAGTTGCCCATTAAAGGATTTCCTAACCCAATTAAGAGATTAAGTTACATAGAGCTTCGACACGGGGTCGTTAGAGTTTCCTCTTCCGTCTTCAAAATATTTTTTTTCGTTCGACATCAAAGCGTCGTCGTCGCTCCCTCGAGGGCGAGCAGCGCCCCGCCTCACCGCCCACCACGCCGCCACGCCGCGACCCTCCGCATCAGAGCGCGTATCCACAATTAATTTAAAAACAACAGACAATTGAAATATTTTCCAACGCGGCGAGCATAAAGCGTAGATGAGAAAAAGTAAGACATGAGGCTTTGAGCCGACGCGCAACAAATGTTGCCAGTCCTAAGGCTCGTAAATTAGACGCAGGCTAGACCAGGGCGAAGGCGGTGTTGGCGGGAGCGGGGGAGAAGGAGGGGGAGGCGGGGGCGGGGGAGGGGGAGGGGGCGGCGGGCCCCAGCTGTGGAGCCGGACAAGGCGTAGCTCAATATGACATCTTGCAAAGATGGGCCATTTATTTACGCGAATCGCTCCACCTACAGTGTAATATTCTTTTTATTTCCTCTTAAGGCTAAACGTTCTATTAATTTTCTCCTCTCGGCGAGAAGGCCGAGAGGAGAAAATATAAGGTAATATTCAGATTTTTCTGAGAGATATACCATCAGTATTACTCACCTGATATATTTAGTTTTAATGTAATATGTGTTAAACTTCATCTATCAGGGCAAATCGATTTCCTTTTGAAAACGATGCTCTTCGTTGAGAGAAAAAATAATAATAATGAAAATGCATCTAAATTGTCTTATAAAAATGTATTTGATGTAACGTGAACCTTGAGAACCTCGCTTTCGAAAACCTTGCTTTGGTCACGCCAAAGCAAGGTTTTCGAAAAAAAACTAAGATTTTTTTGGTTCATTACTCAGATCAGTCTGAGGTTGATTATATAACTATGTCGATAGCTCTTTCCTTTTTTGTTTCAGTCGTGGTGTAGGTACAATAAAAAGTACAAAAATAATTGTCTCTTACGCTAAAAATTTCCGTGCGATGCATCCTAATCGACCCGAAAAAACGAAGTGTCACTATCCTGCTTGCACCTGCGGAATTTCCACCGCGCTTTCTTCCCTTGTATGGAGTCTTAACGAACATGTAGCACAACCGCACGGCAATCGTCGGTTTTGATTGACCTGGTGCGACACCTCGGCGTCGTCGTCGTGTCGTAGGATTATCGCTTGTCGGCAAGTGTTATGATCGGTGTCCATATTAATTTGCTACTCTCTACAGAGTGTGACTTTTTTTTCATTGTGTCAGAATGTGGCACGTGTGAGTTTTGCAGTACACCGCACATTAAGTAATTCTAGAACTTACACAACTCTACCTGCTTTATAAAATATAGCTTGCTCCGCCCTTAACTTGCATTGAATTACGAAAAAAAATAATTGTAAAGCTGGAATTTTCCGACAGCCCTAGCGTAACTGGGTCGTCAAAAGCTACGCAGAGCGTAAAAATGTTGGACTAAAAACGAAATTTAAACTCATTAGTTTGTGCGAACCGACTGCGGAGCGAGGAGCGGGGGTGGAAAGAGGGTGGCCGGGTGCACGGTGGGACTGGATGCATGCCTCCCCGTCATTAATCACTTTCTTTACTAACTTTCCTTTTCCTCGCCCAAGATAACTACATATCCGCCCCATTATAACGATTTAATTGCCAAATCTTAATGCTAGCTCTCATAATCTTAGCTAAAAGTTTCGCAGGTTAATGATAGGCGGTTACTCCATTAAATCATGAAAGAAAATAATATACCAAGTACGTTCTATTCATAAATCATATTTACTCTCGAGAGCTCATTTCGAATTATACTCTTTTACTGTGTTAATAAATCAAAAGTTAACGCCTTTGATCTTTCCTTAATTTTAAATAAAATAAGAGAAAGCAAAAACATAAAAAATGAAATTAACAGATTTAATTAGAGACTTAAAGAGGGCGGAATACAATAAATCTTAAGTCTCCCTCCCTCAAGTTCACAAAACACGAGCTTTCCGTATAAATTTGTAACTGTTGTTTAGAGTTCAGTATTGGTGCGGGCTGTTTGTAGGGCGAGAGAGCGGCACGTGTGAATCCTTGAAACTGATTCCATCGTGTCGCGTCTACCCGTCGGCGATAGATGGCGTTGCAGTGTGGTTGTAGTCCTAGCGTGTGACCCGGCAGCATATTTCCAAAGTCTATAGGGTGAGTTGCTCTGATTGGTCGATGCCAGTTTGACAGGAAATTTAAATTTCGGAAGTATTTGAACTGCACTATGCGAGTTTTCTCCGTTTTGGTGGTTGAAAAGAAAATAACCAGGGTTAAATTATAGAAGATGCGTCGTGTAGCCACCTAACCTAACCTAACCTAAAGTTGAGGCGGCGCATGTCGTTTTTGTTACGTTTGTATTTCCGAACATAAAGTTTTCTTATGTGATTATAAAAAAAAAACAATAACCTAATTTTAACACCCTAACATTGCTTAAAAAAAACAACACACATTTTGACAAAAGGGACACGAACCCATGGGCGAGATCGAAAAAATAAAAACCCTACACCGTACCACTGAGCCACCAAATCACATAAACGACCTAACGAATATCGGATTCAGCAGGTTCGCTAGGAGTGCCGGAGGCGGAGCTAGACGAAATTTTAATTTCCCGCCAAACTGGCGTCGACCAATCAGAGCAACTCACCCTATAGTCTTTGGATATATGCGACCCGGCGCGCGGCGCTGCGCCACCGGCGAGTCAGGTGCGGTCGTAAATCCACCGTCTCCTGCATCATTCAGGGCGCCCGGCCGCGACCGCCCTCCCTAACGACCGAGATACGATACCTGGCCCCGCCGCAGCCGCCGCCGCCGTTGCACCGTATCGATTTTGTTATAGACTTCGCGTGCAAGCAACAGCTTGTGGATTGTCTGGCTAGAGTCGAGCGGGTTCCCGTGTTGTACGAATTGTGCCTTCATAATGTTATCCTAATAAACAAAGCGAAAATTCTACCAGGCCTCACGCACTTTATGTACTTGCGCGCGCTAACTACCTACCGCCCGACGCGACGGGCCGCCGGCGGTCTATTTCAGAGGTAATTCGTCAGCCGCGCGAAGTATACATAGACGCTCGCCCACGCAACTGCGCGCAGCTGCAAAGCAATAACCACTTTACACTCGATCGTTAAGGTACATTTTCACACGCAGCGATTGGCGACGTGAAACAGTAGGCTATTAAAGCCCGAAGGTAGGAACATTTTCTATGGAGTGATTTATCTGTTACGAAGTAAACTATTAAGTAATCTGTGGTTCTACGCCGACCGAAGGACGTTTAACGTACGTCCTAGCGTAGGTCCCTACCCTTCTTACCTTACTGGGTGGTAGGGTTTATCCCGGCCGGGTTGCTACCACTGCACTGAACGAAACGTCGTCGGTCGAAACGGCTATGTAAATAGTTCGTGTTTTCCGTCCAGCTCAGTGTCAGTAGCCGACATGATATGAAGGGAAGCACTGACATGGCACCTAGTTCACCCAGTGTTATGGGCTGACATCACGAATGTTGTAGGTGACGTACACAATCGTGTCAGTTTCCATAAAAAAAGGTATAAACTTGGAGCTTCTTAGGGAGGATGTTCGCGGTGCCGACTGGTCGACTGTCCTTAATGCCTCTTCCATCGATGAGATGGTTGAAGAGTTTAATGCCAAAATCACACAAATCTTTGATGTGCATGCTCCAATACGTCAGTGCCGCCTAAAACACTTACCTGAACCCTGGCTGAGTGATAACATCAAAGCCATGATGGCTAGACGAGACCGTGCGAAAGTGAAACACAGAAGTGACAATTCCATTGACAGTCTTAGTAAGTATAAGTTACTAAGGAATCGGTGTACGAGGATGTGTAGAGATGCTCAACAACGCCACATACGCTCTAATGTCGAAAATTGCTCTCCGGCACATTGTTGGAAATACCTTAAAACACTCGGAATCGGTAAGCAGGCTAATCCAACAAAACCAAACCTCGACATGAATGCACTGAATGTTCATTTCACAACTCCACCGGTTACCATGGATGCTATGGTAAAATCTGACACTCTCCTTCAGCTGTCACAGCTGCCGATACCCGAGTTCAACCTTTTCGCCTTCAACCCTGTTACCGACTGTGAAGTTAAGAAGATTATTCTCTCCATTTCCACCAAGGCAGTTGGAGCTGACGATTTAAGCCTTGATATGTTGGCACCAGTACTGGACGAGCTGTTACCCATCATCACCCATATCCTCAATCACTCTCTGGTAACAAGCTCGTTCCCTAGCATCTGGAAAAAGGCTTTTGTCATTCCTCTGCCCAAAACATCCAATCCTGTCTCCTTTAGTCAGTACCGTCCTATCTCAATACTACCAGTCCTCTCAAAAATCCTGGAACGCATTGTACACCAGCAATTGTCTGGCTTCCTTTCTCAAAACAACCTTTTGAATCCAATGCAATCTGGATTTCGTCCATCTCACAGTACTGTTACTGCACTTGTCAAAGTCACTGACGATATCCGTCTAAGTATGGAAAACAAAGATCTCACTGTTATCGTGTTACTTGATTTTAGTAACGCCTTCAATGCAGTTGACTTTGACATCATGGTGGAAATGCTGAGGTCTCTTAACTTATCTCCGGAGGTAATAGATTGGTTTCACTCATACCTTCGTGGTCGCCAGCAACGTGTTAGAATTGACAATGACTTTTCTGATTGGAATGATTTAACTGCTGGTGTTCCACAAGGTGGTGTGTTATCTCCTCTGCTCTTCGCAATTTTTATTAATTTTGTCTCCAAACTCTTAGTCTCTCTCTACCACTTGTATGCCGATGACTTACAACTATATCTGGCAGGTAGTATTGACGGCATTGCTGGAATCATGTAAATTTCTTATTGTGTGTTTATGTTAAATGTTTTTTGGAGCAATAAAGTATTTCTATCTATCTATCTATCTAAAACTTTCACTTTATAAATATATATATTTTTTAATTAAATACTAACAACTTTTTGTTGCTTTATTTTTATGTAAAACACATATTTTATTAATAATAATAAAAAAGCACATTTATTAATGAAATATTTCGCCCCGATGTCGGTGGCGTCTTCAGTCAAGAAGACGCCACCGACATCGGGGCGAAATATTTCATTAATAAATGTGCTTTTTTATTATTATTAATAAAATATGTATCTATCTAAAAAAACGTCATACATAGCGCCATGCTGTTTCCCGGTGGGTTAGGCAGAGACAACGGATCTTCACGTGCCATGATCCTGACACACCTCTGTCGCCTCTTCCACTCTCATAATGATGTAATTTACAAGAGTACTTGCAGCACAACACCGATTACTCTGCTTACCCAGATTTTCGGGATACAGCCTTTGGTGTGTATGTATGTATGTCCGTTAAAATTGCAAATATAAGACTAATAGCTCTTTTCTATTCTGTGGCTGTAGGTTACAGCCCAGTAATAACGGCATAATATTCTTATAATCCAAAATGAGAAAGAAATAAGAAAACCTTTCCCTCTAAACCCATAACATAAAAGTTAAGAATGAAATAAGAAAACGTTCTTTCTAAACTCATAACATAAAAAAAGCATTTGTAGTAAAGATGCATATCGAAGCGCAGTTAAATTTCTACCTTTCCGGAGTGCAGTTTATTCCACGGAGAAATTATTTATTTCGTGAGCTTGCCTATTTGTTTTGATAATATCTAGGTTTTAAACCGGTATTGTACAAGGCGCACTGAAGCTTTAAGTATTTCTGCATACAAAATGCAATTTAGATCGCGTGCTCGCATATCCTTTTCGATTTGATTGGCAGAATAATTTACTACTTCTAGCCGATTCTCACATTTTGGCGAGGGAACAACCACTCAGAGATGCAAAAAGGCGGAAGAACATTTTGTATTTTTCAATGTTTCATATGAAATTGAAAATTATCATGAAAACTGCAAGTTATTGGACTTGAGATAAAAACTAAAGACGAACCACAATCCCCCATTAAGAGCATTAAATTGTCGTCATATATTTGTCGTTAGATAAAAATAATAATTTGATGCTTATCACTAATTCGTGATGCCACCTAGTGCTTAGATGACCACGGTGACTTATCGACTGAATAAAAAAATTAGTAGCCAAGGACTTACTAGGCTAAAAACCGGTCAAGTGCAAGTTAGACTCGCGCACCGAGGGTTCCGTATCAGTAAAATCATTTCATACATATAATATATTAGGCCTTCCATCTGGCCATAACTGACTTACTTTGGGAGACGTACTCATTCGTTTATCTAAAAGCTTTCTTATTCTTTCAATTTTACCTTTTTTTTGAAAAAATAAAAACATAAAACATATATTTTACCCGCTTACAGCTCGGCATTCGACATGACCCGTGGCGACTTGTTGTAAAAAGTATAATATAATATATTATACTTTTTACAAAAATATTATTTTATTTGATCACAGCTCAGCCTGGCCTTGCCTTTACTGACTTACTATTTTCGAGAAGGTATAGATAATTATATTTTACCAGATGCAGCTCGGTCTTCAGCTTCACACTCAGAGACTTCTAAAAAGTATATAATTTAAATGAACACAGCTCGGCCTTCGGCCTCAAAATTTTTTTTTGTTTTTGTTTTGCATATTGTATCACTTTAACTTTGTTTGTAACAAAATAAGCTAATTTCCCACCGAGCACGAATGGATCCATCAGTGCTCGTTGAAATTTCCGTCCCTTAAATAAATACGTACCAACATACATGTGTGTGTATGTATGTATGCACGTATTTATTTAACACACAATACACACACATACATGCATGCAAACATTTTTATTATGGACACTGACACGGTTGGCTGCTTCATCTACAACATCCGTGATGTCAGCCCATTACACCGGATAAACTAGGTGCCATGTCAGTGCTTCCCCTCATTTCATGTCGGCTTCACTGAACTAGACGGAAAATACGAACTATTTATACAGCCGTTTCGACCGACGTTTCATTCAGTGCGGTTTCATTCACCCGGACGAGATAAACTCTACCAGCTAGTAAGATAAGAAGGGAAGAGACCTACAGTTTTACGTGGAATCCGAACCACGGTCAAACTCTAACGGTTGAGCAGCCACCCACCCAAGTACTGAGCGCGCCCAGGTGTGCTTAATAACAGTCGACCGACCGCACCACTGAGCTACCTAGGCTGAGATAGGTCTGTATGTACATACATGCACTTCTATTAAATACCGCCCGCGATTTGATGTTCTAAGGGGTAGTCCTGTCAGACTGTGCTGAGACCAACCTCCGGTCCCCGCGAGTCAGCTCTTTGTGTCGGCAGCACCTCCCCGCCCCGCACGCCCCGGGGATGACATCTCACTGACGGGCCGTGAAAGCGGCCGCTCCGCCGAAAGAGATCGACTTTTTCGCCTGATGAGTTAGACGAACAAAGGGGACGTTTGTGGTAACAACGTGATTCACGCGCTGATTCTACTAACGAATTTTTTATATGGAACCTGAAATTGTAGGCTTAATCATCTAACGTGCTGTACATTATGTGGATAGTAATTAAGATATCTGTAATAAATAACATATTTTAATACAAAAAACCTAGCGAAGTTTCTTGCTGGATGTTCTTCGTAGGCGTGATCGTATCGGATGTAAAAAAAAACCAACCAAGTGCGAATCGGACTCGAGCACCGAGGTTTCGGCACAACAAAAAAAAAGCTGAAAAAACACGTTTCTTGTATCTTTTTAAATTGTTTAATTTGGTTGTTATATCCGCCAAAATAACACATATTTTGTGAAAGTTTCAACCGGCTAGCTATTACGGTTCTAAAGATCAGTCATCGAACGGACGGACGGACGGACGGACAGACAGACAGACGTTGTAGGCTTAGTGATAGGCTTCCGTACGGAGTACAGGGTAAGTTCAAGAGCTCAATTAGTAAGTTCAAGAGTTCAATACTTACATAATGAATGAATAAACTGACTGACATTGCCGACTGCGCTGACATTCCGACATGATGGCGGATCGCGGGTGTACCGCGATCCGCCATCATGTCGGAATGTCAGCGCTTACTGTCGGTCGCGCCGGCTAAACTGAAAACTGAAACACCGAATATTTTCATAGACATTTCGAGTTTCGGCCGATTTTCATTTGTGGTATTATAAATTCGTGCGGGCTTAAGTTAACCCTACGGCCCACTGCGGGCATAATATGTACGCCTTTACATGAAATGCGAACCATTGATGGAACTCAATGTTTCGCATGTGAATCTAAAATAAATGCACTTACCGGACTCGGAAAGTGAATGAAAGTGGGTTTAACTATACTAAAGTGGAAACTTTTATACAAGAAGCCTGAGAAATATATTTTTAAGAATTTACAGCTTTCCTGCGTCTTTTATGGAAGATATATTGCGACAGAGCTGCCGAAGTTACAAATTAAAATGTCACCGCTGATACTGTAGGGTAGAAATCGAAAAAAATGGGAGGAACTGAAAGTTATTCAGTATGATGAAAAGTATTCTTTCAGTAATATATTAATATTAAATAAATCTGAAATAATAATTATTTTCTAAACCAAATTATTTCAGCCTAATAATATTTTTAGGGTTCCGTACCTCAAAAGAGGAAACAAGTAAAAAAAAACCTAATAGGATCACTCTCGTGTCTGTCTTGTCACAGCATATTTTCTCCGAATCTTCTGGATGAGAAAATTCTAAATTTGTTACATAATATATTATAGAGTTTGATGACCCATCATGCACGTATAGCGTAAATTGGCGAATTTATATTTTGGGGGTCAATGGGGGGGCATGTCAGGGGGGGGGGGGGGGGGGGGCGAATTAGAGAGTTAAAAAAATTGCACAACAAGTGCATCATGTGAGATATCAATGGAAAAGAAATATAAATTTATTTTTCAGAAATTAATCATAGCAAATTTAAAAGATATTAAATAAAATTACGAACATAGAGCATCCACCCCCCCTTATCTCCGAAACTACTGCGTTTAAAATAAAAAAATAATAAAATAAATATAGGGACTCTCTATGGTTTACAGGAAATCCTAAACGTATATCCTAAGTCTTAAAGTTCTCATGGTAAACGGAATGGTACGGAACCCTCTCCATGCGAGTTCGACTCGCACTTGACCGCTTATTTATTATTTACTCTTTATTGTGTGTCGTCACGTCACGTGAATCGGTGCATCCGTCAATGCATCGATTCACGTGACGTGGTCATATTTTTTCACGCTTCTCCCAACATTTTCGTCCACTGTTCGGTCTCTTGGAGTTTGATTGAGCTGTTTTTAAGTTATACAGCTATCAAAACTGACAAAACAATTCGAACTACCTCGTTTAACATAAAGATACACACTGATTGTTATAAATCAGCGGCACTCGTGGAATGCTTCGTATGTACATATCAACGCATACTATATAGCTAGGCCGTCACTAGACCTCAGGTCGTTAATGAACTCTGGGGCTGCATAGCTGACGGTTCGCGCGTTCCGCGGCCCCGACACGCGACATGCCGCGCCGCACCGCATCGCTGCATCGGTACCGTGCCCCTTACCTCATTATACAACCAGAGCATGTATACAATCGAATGACCGCAGGCATGTTCGCAACGCCTGCTTTATAGGAATGGGCAGCGTTAAAATGACCTAGTGCTTGAAGCGTGTTCTATTGAAGGTGTGTCTGTCCGTCAGTCCGTTTGTCTGTTGGTCTGTTTTCAAAATATTTACCTATAGATTGGCTTTGTCTATTGTACTAATTTTAGTTTAATAATAGTTTTAAATCTTTATAAGTAACTATTGGTATTAACCGCAACATAATAATATATTTATGTACCTAAGCGAATCTGTAATAAATAATCAAAACGTTCTCGTTCGTTCAAAAAATAAAGATTATATAAACCGTGGATTTTCTGTTCTGTTCTTTAAGACCAACTTGCCTTTTTTCGTCCGTTTTTTTTTCAAGTCGGGTTTTATATTTAGAATGGACCTTCAGGATGGACATAGGCTATGCGAGCAAAGCCGCGGGCAAAAGCTAGTTAATAATAAACATTGAAGTGAAGTCAATTAAAGTAAGTAAAATAATATTGAACACTATAACGTAAAAATAAATCAAATTTTTTCTGTCATCGACGCCGATGCTGTTGCGTGTCAGCGACCGTGACTGACAACAAAAGGAAACGAACTCCATACAAAAATCGTTATCGTGTTACCCCCGTCGAATATTTCCAAAGCGCCGCAAACATCGGCTTCCGATCGTAAGCAAAAATGCATTGAAAAACATCTTTTGTGGGCCGAATACAAGATTAAGGGTCGACCTTTTTGGGTGCGGATTAAAGAGGGTATTGGTATAATGTATATGATCAACGCGCCGGCTTGGGACATATTTCTACTTCGCTCCGTGTGATAGGAAATACTGAATATGTATAGGCGATTGTCCACGAATGCGTGGGTTAATAACATATTTTTACGGGGTATGGTACTAGTAGATATGATTTATGCGAAACTTCATAGGTAGAGATTGTTCCACGGATCTTGTCCTTAGGATTAAGCAATTTCAATCTCTTTAGGTTTAGGACGATGGCAGTGGCGTTTCTAGACCAAATGTAGACGTCAGCGACATCAGCTGTGCGAGGCGTCTTGTCTTTCATTTCCCAGTCAGAAAGAAAACGATAAATAGAATGAGACTGATGTATAAGTATATGAGTTTTATTGGTAATCAAATATTGACAAAAATTACATGAACAATCACAAATTGAAATAAATAACCCAAGAAGCAATAGCCCAAAGTGTGCGACCATACATTGATGAGAATTTTTGGGATAGCGCAATCCCAAGGGAGTCAGCTAGGGTAAACTAATTTTTGCGAGGCCCTCTCAGGCGCGAGGCCGTCGCCAGCGCGCCGAGACGTCGCGACGACGCCTAGCCAGGCCTCACGCACTCTATGTACTTGCGCGCGCTAACTACCTACCGCCCGACGGGCCGCCGGCGGCGGTCTATTTAAGTGGAAATTCGTAAGCCGCGCGAAGTATACATAGACGTTCGCCCACGCAACTGCGCGCAGCTGCAAAGCAATAACCACTTTACACTCGATCGTTAAGGTACATTTTCGCACGCAGCGATTGGCGACGTGAAACAGTAGGCTATTAAAGCCCGAAGGTAGGAACATTTTCTATGGAGTGATTTATCTGTTACGAAGTAACTATTAAGTAATCTGTGGCCTAGCACCGCTACTGGACGATGGACAAGTTAAATGGAATGGATTCTAACTGCATACCTTGCTCTGTGAAATATATTACCACAATGACATGCTGTTCCCACCAGAGGAATACCGTCTTAAAAATGGCACCTATAGTAATCGAACTACGAGTACCTACATTCACATTATAGAGCATATTATATAAGCCTATTTAGTAAACACGATTATATTTTCAACCCCCGACGTAAAAGGAGGTGTGCTATACGCTTAACACCTCCGTCTGTCTGTCTGTGTGTGTGTGTGTCTGTGGCATCGTAGCTCCCAAACGGACTCATTTGAATGCGGTTTTTTTATTAGAAAGTTGGTTTAACCGGGATGGCTCTTATCAATGCTCTTATGCAATCAAGTTATGAAGTAATAAAAAAATTACGTCTCTTAAAACGATTGAAATAAAAGTTTTTATATTTTATTTACATAGCGGTCCCCCGATGCCTTTAAGTAACTAAACGGAAATCATTTTAGACTTTTTAAGATGCCGGGGGTTTTGACTATTTAAATGAAGCCCATAAAAGAGCTCAATCGTTAAATTCTCTTATTCTTCGCATTTCAGATGTTCAAAATATGTTTACTTATTTTTATTTCAATCAGTATATTACAGTATCTTATGATGCATTCAATTTATGGACATAATAATTTAGCGCTTTATTCCACGACGTACAAGTTATAGGCATGTGTTATGTTGTAGTCTACTGGTACGAATATTTTAAGTCCTATGAGCTTATTTGCATCCAAGTCTTGTAGTATTGTAAAAAAAAGATAAAATAACTAAGCTTTACTATTTGTACGATTTTAAATAAAATTAACTGTTTTATTATTTCCTTGTATTCATTTATTTGAAAAAAAAAGATCATTGCGTACTTTTTGCTTAGAAATCTTGTAAGATTTATGAATAGGTGTCAAAATATTTGTTTGCAGGTATGCCAGGAAAGAAAAACACAATAGTATACCAGTGCTGTCCGGAGCCGTATGTGGACGTCACCTTCACTATCCAGATCCGGCGGCGGACTCTGTACTACTTCTTCAACCTCATCGTGCCCTGTGTCCTCATCTCCAGCATGGCACTGCTGGGCTTCACCCTCCCACCCGACTCGGGGGAGAAACTCACTCTCGGTCAGTATGCGATTCGCTAGGTTCATATTCTACATAGTTATATGTGTTTAAAATAAATTTGTACAAATGATAACATTAAATTATTCAAATTAAGAAAAATAAAGTGGAGACCCCGGTACTCTATAGTATTTGATAGCGCATTAACTGATACGTGTGAATAATCTAACTGTATCAAACTAGATTGTCATGGTAATATTTTTTTCTAAATAACTGAAGCTACACTTTTGAGCTTGATTTGAAAAAGGAAAGTATTTCTTTAATATCTATGCCAACTTAACTCTATGTAAACGATATAGTGTACCTACATAAGGTTGTTTATTATTGTTTATTGTGTAATTTGATCAATAGGTAGGTAACTTACGCTTGGACATATCGAAAATTCCTCCAGTTCTAAATTCAATGTGTTGAAGAACTGACAAACAAACTTGCCTAACGCAATTTATTCCCGTCAAACCGGTGTACCTACAGTTTTTACATGTAATTCGAATAAGTAAGAAAAAACTCATGGGCACACGCCGAATTTATTCAAATCTTGAAAACTGATTCAAACTTCCAAACTTCCAACAAGAGAAACCGACGCAGAGTGACCGGAAATGCGTCAAGCTAAATTATTTCATTAATTCATTACCGTTTTAATAAATTGGAAGCTGTTTTGTGCCAGTCGTGTTTCGCTCTCGGACAGTCCTGAAATGGCATAATACGTCTCTTGAAATCCGCGATGCAATTTATTTTACTTGAAAGTTCGCCCCGGAACAAATGTTCAGTAATTGATTCGTCTCCCAGTTCCAAGCTCACGCCGTTTTCCACTCGGAATTAATAACAATTTTATGTTTTAAAACCAGATCTTGGAGTGCTTAGTTCAGATGTGGCTGTAATCACGCAGAAAGTAGCGAAAAGAAATTGTTTTTTCATGCTTAATGACGGGTCACAATTTTGCATGAGCAACGAATTATGTCAGTAAATCTATGTACAAGACAAAATGTTGATTTGGACGAAAATTTAAAGTTGTTTTAGGGGACTTTTTAACGTTTACGTTCACAACGTGGTTATTTATTAACACTTGTTTTAATGTAGAAACATCTACACATTGAAACATCGAAAATTATATATTTTTATTTTAGAAGGAAGACAGTTTAACATTACTTGCATACAAGCAAATACAGAACCTCCATCCTTAACCATTTCATGCAACATTTATTTATGATCGACTTACCGGCGCGATGTAGCGAGCGCATCGCTGCAGCTCGACGACGTTTCGAGTCCTGTATGGGACCCGTTCTCAAGAGGACATCTTCGCTCCCGCAGTAGACATGTCAAGCAAGCTTTGCTGCGGGAGCGAACATGTCCACTTGAGAGCGGATCCCATAGAGGACTCGAAACGTCGAGCTGGCAGCGATGCGCTCGATACAATCGCGCCGGTAAGCTGAATCATAAATAAATATAATTATGAGTGGCGGTGCGGGACTAAAAAGTAATTTTCATGCAATCTGTGAATACAATATACCTACTGATTTGGCATACCGGAGATAATTGTATCTACATATGCGCATATATACTTTAGATTGCATTCGAACATTTTTAAAAGATTTAGAACTCCAGTGAAATATACACGGTGTTGCAACCCCAACCGTAAAACCCGAAAGGGGTGATTCTGTACGTGAAATAGAACAACTTTTGTTTTACGACTTTTTTATTTGAAGAAAAAAAATTTTTTTTTCTCCATACATTTTGAAAATAGGTATTTAAAATTTGTATGGAAAAAATAATATTTTTTTTGTTTAAAAAAATTTTTTTTCTTTACAGAAGTTGTTTAGTTTCACATATAGAATAACCCCCTTATGTCAGTTAAAAATATGACGGGGGCATCTGCAACACCGTGTATATAATTGTTGATCTAATAACAAAAACTATTTTCAAGAGAAAGGAGCCTTTTATCACGATTGCCTGAACTTTGTAGCCCGTTAGGCTGTCACGATGCGTTATCATGAAAGCTCTCTCGACGTGCACTCTAGACTCGAGGTGTAGGCGCCTCCCTCCGAACTCACTTCGCCTCACCGCTCCCGTCTACACGCAAATTGCTCCAGACGACGACGTCGTTGCAACGTATCTCGTTCCCTGTTAGATCTAACTTGAAACACGTCAGGACCGTTTTGCGCTTTTTGGCTATACGGCGCCATTATGAAGTTCTTCCTTTGCGAGGAGAAGATATGGAGTAGCAGACTTTGAATTATGGAGTAGCAGTATCAGTTTTAATTTTAACCTTAGCGAGAGAGGGGCTAATAACTTGTTAGATTTTTGATTTATTTATTTGATAAACTCTAAGCAATATCCACATAAATCAGTGAATAATAAGTAAAAGTGCATTGATGTCGGCTTTAGAATTATTTAAAAGTCACTGCTATAATTATGTAAACAATTTTCGTGTCAGCATTTTTACAGTTTCAGAATAAAATGATAAATATTATGTGAACTTCTTATGTAACTGGCGACTCGACGTCTTTACATTATTAGGCTACAAGAATTTCAAGATAATTTTACATTTTAGCGCAGATGTACAAGAAGTGAAACGTTTCGTATTTGGACACTTTTGCGTAGACTGATATTTAAATGGTATTTAATTTGAGAAATAAAATAAAACTTGTCTTAGAATTTCGTACTTTGAAATTAAACAACAGCATCTTGGATTTTAAGCAATATGTCATGTTATAAAAACACATTAATTTGTATTGTTAATACCATAAAACATTAATATTGTTTATTATATTCTAACAATAATACTATTGTTATTTGCCTTAATGTTATTTAATTGATAATAATTGATTTAAACTTAATATGAAACCTGAGGTTTGGAGAGGTTGAGATTTCATAGTTGATCTGAAAAGTGAACGATATACTTAATTAAAACAGAATTGATTGAAATAAAAACCCTTCTCCGACTTGATATATATATAAAAATGGTAAAAATGAAACGAACATACATAATGCAGGTGCCATACATGTAGGAGAGGGTTAAAACGGTTGTTTGGAGGTTTTGAGAAGACTAAGGAGTGTTTGCCAATGTCGGCAGGTGTCACGATCTTGCTATCATTGACCGTGTTTCTGAACCTGGTGGCGGAAAAGATGCCGACAACATCGGACGCCGTGCCGCTCATAGGTACCTTCCCCGCCCGCCCACCGGCCCGCCGCCAGTCGCTCGCCGCCCTAACCATCTCATTCTTATAGTCTGTTAATTCAGTAACATATTTTTCTTAATTTCTCTTTCTAGTCATGTCACAAGAACATTCCTCAGTTTTGTTCACTTTCAAAACGGAATTCCTAATTTTTTAGACACTTTGCGTTTTAGATATGGAGGGTTCACCGCAATAATTATGAGTGCACAGACAAGTGATTTTCAGTTACCTATTTCTGTTTAAACGTTTAATGAAATTCAATATTATCTTGTACCTGTTTGAAATTACATAATTTGAAGACGTAGATAGCTGCTCCATGAATATGGTTCAGCATTGTTATACTTAGTAAATAATTCATGCGTTTTGGATATTCAGAATATTAGCAGAGAATCCTTCATTACCTACTTCGTATAGTATCACGTTCGTGTGGCAAGCGGCTAGTGACGGTCGGCAGAGCACCCGTTTGTCTAGAAATAGAGGTTATGTGCCCAGTGTGTTATGTGTGTGTTAGACTGAGTGTCGTGTGCTCTAGCGGCCGAGATCGACAGTAAGTAGACGTGAAGGTAGACAACCTACCTCGGAATGTTACGCCAATTTAAAACTACGCTGTTCGGTTACAATATTACTAGATCAGCAATGTCCGTTGTGACTTTGATAGGTGATTCTAGGGGTCAAAATCGAGGTCTTTCGAAATCTTAGAATATATCACCGCGAAGATCATGAAGATGGGCCATCGTTCGGAGACGACCGTGAGTGAGGCCGTTAAAAAAATGTAATAGGTATATAATTATAAAACCACGTTAATTTAAAAAACGCATATAATGTCACCATGCGTTATTTAATTTTCCTTCCAAAAAATGTATGGGGATAAAGCAATATTTTTGAAATGAGTGAAAGAGTTTGTACATTTTGATTCTTAGAATTGCCTCTCGACGTTACGACAGGCATTGCTGATACACCCTGCGTAGGAACGAAACAGCGCGCACTCGTCAAAATGGAATGCATCTACATACTTACATATACGCGGAGCGTGGACGCAGCGAGAAGGCAGCAGCGGGAATCAGCGGAGACATGAAGGATCGCGCAGGAGCGGTCGGTAATGGCGTGTTTATTGGTTGCAGGCGTTACCATCTTGCTGTCGCTGACGGTGTTCCTCAACTTGGTCGCCGAGACCCTGCCGCAGGTCTCCGATGCGATCCCCCTGTTAGGTACACACCGCACGCCTCGCCCTCCCCTCACCGCCCACCCTCCACCTCTGCTCACTCACGTCCGATCCCGTGCGACCCTGTGGCCCGCACCGCGCCCGCTCCCGCATTACTTTTGTTTGTGTTCGTCTGTTCCTCGATATTTTGTTGCCACTTTTCCGACTGCGAAGGGACTGTTGCTGATGACAGAAAGTTTGAGATCAATCGTGTTAAAAGTTTGAACGGTTTGCGTTGAAACGCATAGTGGGTCTGCGAAATTAATATTTAGAAGTAACAGTCTCTTTGGAGTTATTATAAATAAATTCTTTATTATTATTTAATTTTGAGAATTTTTCTTAATATATTTCATTTAAATTCAAGTAGAATAATAAGTTTTCATTAAACCATCGGCTAACGTATTATTTTAAAACATTACAAGGAGTAATCTAATCGTTTGGTAAATATTTTAAATGTGTTCGATAAAGCAGTCGCTCGCTTGTCTTCACTTCCGAAGTCTTTGCTCAGGGGAGTGCTCGTCCGACGGTGCGAGAAGTTTTCAATTTACTGTTGAAGACAAAGACGAGGAAGTTGTGCTCCATGTTGTATGTGGTGTTAGCGTCCGCCGCCGCCGCGCCGGGTGCAGTCGAGGTTGTCTCTGCTCACTTCATCCCAGTATCCTGTCTGTGTACTTTGTAGAAGCTTCTTTTGCAGTACCCGTTTCGTGCGAATCTCTACCGCACCGAGGCGCTGTGTTCGAAAACCCCTTCCGGTATCTCGCGCGTTTCTGCATTCCCAGTTGCAGAAGTTCGATTACGTCTTCCATATTCGGATTTTGAAATCTCTCTCAGAATTGGAATCGATTCGGTAATTCACCAAACGACACGAACGAACATTAAAATATTTCCACCTTTCCAATAACACTTCTCGAGCGAAATGTTATGCACTAAAACGTAATGTTGGTGTTGTCTGCTTTATGTTCTTGGTCGATGAGTTACATATTTCGTTCATTTTCTACGCTTGCCTCTTGTTCGAACTCGCATGGCATGCATCACCTACGACGGCACGAGGCTAGCGGGCGCCGAAGGTAAGTGTCTATACTTGTTTGTTTTATCCAGAACTTTGCAGATCGCAAGGATTTTTTTGTCGATTTCACAATACGTGCAACGGCTGGCATACGTTGACATAATCGCTGAATCGATTCCTTTTCGTAGTCTATATGGCTTTGTAAATCAACATTCATACTGAATTCCGTATAGGCATGCCCCTTCATAGCCAGTGCATTAGCATCACACGCGATACTTGGAGGGCGGTGACACGGCTTTTACGTTTTAAAAATATCGACGTAACACCATAGAGTCAGCTTAATATATCTACAAGCTCACCTACTGCGTTCCTAAACGAGAACTTAAACATATATGCTAATAAACCCTCTTCACTAAACTACGGAATACCTAAGCAGGCCTTGTGCATGCGTTATGTTTATTTTGTTTCCTGTTAAGTTGACCAACATCCCCCAGCGCACCGGCGCTCGACACTGAGCCCTTAGACCGATCGCCGCTTTCTTCGAATCCGGACCGTTCACATTTCAGCTTCGACTACCCACCTGTTCCCACACGCTTCACACCGTTCTCTTTCAGTCGGCAGGGTCGTACGATCGCTACTTTCAAATTGTCCATCATCCGGGACACACATCTTTCGATGCTGTCGCTCTCTGTGTTCGAGAATGGATTTTTCACCATTGCCACACCCGGATCAACTCACAGAGTTAAAGAGAAAATACGTATGGATGCTTGCAGGTGTTACGATCCTGCTATCGCAAACCGTTTTCTCTCTATTGGTGGGGCACGTCATCACTAAAACCTCCGAGGCGATACCCCTGATAGGTGAGAGGCGCGGGAGACGCGCGCACACAGAACTTACATTTAAAAGGAGCACCCTTTAAATATTTCTAAACACGATCGAGACTCTAAAACGATATATCTCTGGAATTTATAGAGAACGTTGGATTTTGCGTTGAAATAATATTATGGTCTCAGAGAAATTGATCAAAGTAAGTTAAGTATTTGTTAGTCCTGACGTCCTCTATTTATTCCACGAGCCGTTAAATCTAAAATAACCGATTCTAACTGGATTAGTCGCTTGACTGTGAGTGCAGTGACTAGGAGATTATACTGTTCTCCCTTTCTCTCTTCTCTCAACTGACTCGAATGAACACTTCGCTTGCTGCGTACAGTGCCCTGGAGCTCTAGCGACTCTCCGTCTCGACACTAAATTTGTATTGAGAATGCCACTCTCGATGTTTCAAGGCGCAATTCGCACCACTCTCGAGGGAACGAAGCTGTACAAAGCCTTAGGTATCTCTTTTAATTAAATCATCTGTGTAACTGGACTGCCTATTAGCTTGCAAGGAAACTCTTGTAATGTCTTAAAATACACTCCATCGCCTTCACCATCATTGTTTTCTTCTATTTTAATTATGTAAGTACTTACTCTTATCGTGTGCTGTTTTCACACATTTCGTTAACACCTATCCGATTCCCTTGTAAAATATTTTATTTTATTTCAAATGTTTCTGTGACTGCGGTAGATACATTTTCTCTCATAGTTTTCTGATAGTTTAGCGCATTATCCGAATAATTTTCAATTATTTTAACGATGATGTAACTTCGACAAGTTCCGGTTCTTGTTAATTTACTAGTTCATGATTAACGTTGAATTTACTTTAAGTAAGCCGATAATTTTTCGAAGTTACATAACTAAAACCCTATGAGTATTAAGCCACAATTTAAAACCACGGAGACCTGGCGGCTTCTAACTTTAAAAATAATATAGCGTAGTCAAAAAGTAACCATTATAAAGATTATAACATTAACTTTAGACAAAAATAAAAACTTAAACAACGAAGTGAAATTGGCGATTTCCTCGATAATACTGACGTTTAAATTTCTAGGTGACACTGGTTTAAAATAGAGCGACCGATGGTCGCACTAAATGGAAGTTAAACCGTAATTTAAGGTAGTAGAAAGCAGCGAGGCCGCCTAGTGATGCCACTCGGTGCCATGTCCTCCAAGTATCGAGTGCGGACGAGCTGGCGGGGGCTGGGCCAGCCATGGCGTCGGTCGCCGTCGCGTCGTCATCGCTGCTTACTTCTGTGTGTTTGTGTTTGTGATAGATTTTGGTGTCGCTTGTTGCTTTCTTGTTGCCATTTCACAATCTGCCTCTTTTGTTTGTATATAAATGCTGACGTAAGTTATGATATTAATTGTTATTATTTTAATTTACGTTTTACTCAAAGCCTGACATTCGATTCTACGAGAGTAGTTGTTACCACGCATCGGTGCCACTTATCATTCTTTAAAAGGGCATCATAATTAAAATGCGTTATTGATAAAAACATTACCTAGTGTATTGGAAAACTGCTCGAACATCTTCTCCGACTAGGTTATTTATGTAGGTAATCGGGTATGAGTGGCCGAGTCATACGGACCAGAGCACATGGTCTGAACAGCCAATATCACCTCGGAGAAGGTGCCACGCTGAAGACTTCCCTTTGGATTAGGGTTAACCAAATCAGGGCTTTCATAAAACACCATAGGTGATGGCGGCGCGTGACGACGCACGTATCCGCGCGGTCCCGCGGCGCGTAAGCGAGACGTCCCGCGCCATCCTGTGGCGCGGAGCGGGAGCGGCGCAGTGGCAAACCGTCCATACATATCCGGAAAAATATGGGCGGCCGCACAGATGCATTATTTATAAGAGGACTCGATTTGCGGCCCGTATCGGCCCGCCAGATGTTTATGTCAGTACCAGTCCGGATTCCGCTACGTGACGTATACGAACACCATTGTCTACTGCCGCTCCCCGATCGCGGATGCTCCCTCGTGCTTCGTATCTCACATTCGGTTCGGAATATTCGGTAGTTTGCCATGTTTATTGGTGCACACACTTTCCTGAGGTCCCGTCGCGCCTTTATTTTATTTCACTGTCTTGAAATAATTTATCAGATTACTTTATTCTAAAATGAACTCGTTGCAGGATCTAGTGTTCCTTTTTTATATATATGTTTAAGCTTACATTTTCTGGAAATAAAGAATATGTTTAGAGAAAGCTTGACATTCAACAGCGTTCTACATCATGGTAAGTAGGTTTTCCGATGTTGTCTTTGGGTGTAGAAGTACATAAAAGTACATACATAACGTAATTGTTGAAGTCAAATACCGAACTAAACAATTCCATTACTTAAGAGGTAGAATGGTGAAATGTAAACCAGAAATTTAAATGGACATAGAGCCAACCAAGCTATGTCCGATATTGAATACCTCGGACATTTTAGTAAAGGTACAATAGAAGCAGGGTTTAACCTAGAACCAAAAGTATGACGTCACTTAAGTCTAATTACAAACACATTATGTGCGAGTATATAAAAACAATTTGAAAAATTCGAAAGAATGCCGGCAAATGAAAATAATAGTGACTTCATACGTTGCATGTATGAGTGGTCATCGACCATAACCACTATAGATAGGTCGCTGTATGCTCGCATGCTCACTTCCTGTTTGTTTGCTTATTAGACTGGCTTTTAACCTAATTAATAATATGCTCTGTAAATTGTGTAAGTAATTTTGCCCCTTCTTTAAAATTAAAATAAAGTGAAGTCGAATCATTGATTTAAAATAATCAGATCAATGAATTGCCTTTATTAAATTGTTAAATTATGTCCTTAAAAGTTCACTAAAACTAATTTTTATAAACGATCTGATTACTCCTACTGAAATTAACAAATTAAACATTTTTGTACGTTTTCTTTTTAATAATAACGCGTACCTTCTTGAATACGGTTTTGTATAAAAGGTGAAATTTCAATTTACTGCCGGCTCGAGATGGTAAGCGTTAAATTTCACCGAATAAAGTAACAAAATTTATGAAAGACAAGAAAACATTTAAACTTTTTTACTCCTGATAATAAACTTTTTGTTTCGCGATATCTCAAGAACTTTTTCTAATTTAACAAACTCTTACATCGCGGAGAGCTGCCATTTTTCAATTCAAGGAAAGTTTATTATTGGCAATAAAACTATGAATGTGGATGAAATATAGTGGTATGATGTTATAAGCGTTTGCGCACTCCGCCAGGTACATACTTCAACTGCATAATGTTCATGGTGGCTTCATCTGTGGTACTCACCGTAGTGGTACTAAACTACCATCACCGCACCGCGGATATTCACGAGATGCCTCAATGGGTGAGTCTCTGCATTTACTTTTAAATAGATGTTTTCAGGAAAAGATATCATGCTTCGGTGTTTTCACTTAGGACGTGACTGACACTGAGCCCTGACTCGGCTTCATCAGGAATCTGTTTTAGCTGACGATGAAAACTTAAAAATATTGAAAAACATTAAAAAAAAATCTGGATTTTGTGTTTCTCTCACTTTATAGTGACATAACATAACGAATCTTGAAAGCTTGTATCCCTACTTGTTTTGTAGTAGATCGTCCAATTCAAAAAGTTATGTGTAAAATAACCACTACATATTTTGTAAGGCAATACTGAAAGTGAAAATAGCACAATACACTCTTTCTGTAAACAAATTACTTGCTACCGATGATAAATCTCCATCAAAATGTCCTCACGCCCAAAACTTTGCGATCACAGTTAAGAATCGCTGCTTAAACGATAACAATGTTTGGATTATTAAAGTTTAATAATATTGTATCTACGTTTCAGATAAAGTCAGTGTTCCTGCAGTGGCTACCGTGGATCCTTCGCATGTCGCGGCCGGGCAAGAAGATTACGCGGAAGACGATCATGATGTCCAACCGCATGCGGGAGCTAGAGCTCAAGGAGAGGAGCTCCAAGTCGCTGCTGGCGAACGTTCTGGATATTGATGACGACTTCAGGCACGCGCCGCCGCCTCCTCCGCACAGCGCCGCCTCCACGGGCAACCTGGGGCCCGGGTGAGGGTTCCATTGCAAATGCTGAAGTTTATGTTTTTGACATCTGACAATATTGTTCTGCTGGAAATTTTATAGAACTTATCCATGTATAAAAGACAAATAAAATATAAATTCACAATACAGTTCAAATCCATGAGAGGTAGAAGGGGTTCTACTACAGGAGAGACGACAAATAATTATGTTTTCGGAGACCTAAAAGACGGATGTTTTATATCGTATTTTTTTGGGGCCAGTTTTGAGGAATGCTAATAGTGAGACTCCGTTTTTATATAATTTTGATTTTTTATCGAACCTAACATTGTTATCTAAATAATCAGCTGCACCCGTGATGTCAACCCGTTATACCCCTCTCGGAGCTAGGTGCTATGCCAGTGCTTTGGTCGTAAACTCGTGGCGCTGCGCTGGTTCTGAGTTAGCTCTGAACCAACACAGCAGTGAACTGACCTGGCGCTGTACGCGCGCAGGTGTTCCATGTTCAGGTCGGACTTCCGGCGTTCGTTTGTGCGGCCGTCCACGATGGAGGACGTCGGCGGCGTCGGCGTCGGCGGCGTGGGGCTGGCGGGACACCACCGCGAGCTGCATCTCATACTGCGCGAGCTGCAGTTTATCACAAATCGTATGAAGAAAGCGGACGAGGAGGCGGAGCTTATTAGCGACTGGAAGTTCGCAGCTATGGTCGTAGACAGGTCAGTGTAGTAAGCACTATACACCTAAAAACAAAAAACAACTTTTGTTTCATACCTGATTGGACAAGTATGTATGTATGTATATTTATTTGTATATATTATTCTATATATTTAGGTAGTAATTTATATGTATTAACACCTGTATGATGGATGAGAAGAGCGGAAGACCGCGTGTGGTGGCGTGCCTTGGGAGAGGCCTATGTCCAGCAGTGGGCCGATACAGGCTGATGATGATGATGATGACACCTGTATGGCTTATAATTTAATAGCATGTACTTATATATATTGTTAATAAGTATTCTTATTATTATTATATCTTAAATTCTCACGCTCAACTCTTTTGCTACTCTACTACCTACTTACATTCCACTATATTATCTAATCTCAAACATCCAAAGGTTGACTGTAAGAAATCTCGGTAAGGGATAAGTCCGCCTTTGCACCTTATGTAAATTTTCTAATGTATTTGTTACTGTTTAATGTTTACTGGAGCAATAAAGAATTTTCTATCTATCATTTTGTGGGCAATATTTACGATTGCTGTTCTCCTTTATCTAAAACAATCACATAGCAGCGGCGCAAGAGAGAGTTGGCGCTGTGCGCGTCAAGTTTGTGTAGAACTAACTCTCATAGGTCATTGTCCTTTTTTCCTCGTGGTCCGGAAACAGAGATATAGCTGGTATACTCGTAATTTAAATATTGATGACATTATTGTGTAGTAGGTCGATGTGTGAGGCATTCTTCTACGTAAGAATAAACATTTGCCTTTAAAATGAATGTTTCTACTAAGTTATCCTTTTTATAATTTGCAGGTTCTGCCTGATCATCTTCACGATGTTCACTATAATAGCGACTGTGGCGGTGCTACTCTCCGCGCCACACATCATCGTACAGTAGAGTCTTCGTCACCAGTCACACTTGTCACCGGTCACCAGTCACCAGTCACCCGTCACCCGTCACACCGTCGCTCGTCGCTCACCCATCGAGAGAATTAACTTTACGCCTGTAAATTATACTGTAAAATAAAATATAAAATAACGTGTTCCGAACGCACACGCGAGCATTAAATAGTCGAAAGACGGTAAATGTAACTATTATTGTTGTTTAGAATAACGGACGATCTCTTTGTTTCATAAATCAATTGTGATGTCGATAATAGATATTTTAAGAGAATGTTTAATGCTTTTAAAATTGTATAAATAGGTAAATTTGAATATTGTAAATTTTAAATGAGGATTCTTTAAAGTGACTTGTTAAATGAAAGTTAATTGTTAATCGTACGTACGATGGTCTAGGTTATCGCCGTAGGAGAAATATTCGTATGTATACATAGGTGTGTATGCGATACCAACCTACTATATATTATTATAAATAAAGTAATAAAACGTATGAGCGATGTTGTTGTCGCTGCTCATCGAGCCTCGAGGGTCCCGCCCGACAGCAGCGGGCGAACTTATATTATGTAAGCTAATGAGTCGAAACGAACATATTGTTGGGTGTAGTTAGGTAATATACTCATTATGTAAAACTCCCATGATAGGTAACTTAATACTATTCGTGTATAGGAAAAATTGTAACTTGAAAATTATCGGCAAATAAAGAAAACCATAAAGCGTGACATTCTAAATCGTTACGTGAATGAAGCGTAGAGAAATGTTAAAATTAACGTAATTTTTGTTTCGCGGTATTCATTATTAAAATCATTACGAGTTATTTAAAATATGTTATAATAAAGAGGTCCAACAGCCTGGAGGTCCAAGAAAAAATATATATTACCTTCAAAGTATTATATCCAAATTATCGTACACAGACATCGTAAGCTTGCTTAGCTATCTTAATATTTAATATTCTAACAAACAAGTCACATTATCCGATTTTATTCAACCAGTGAAGTATCAATAAATTCACTCTTTGTTTTATTTTTCTTGTGCAATTCAATTAATGAAGAAAATATATCCTAACCTAACATAACTGTATAATCAAACACACTTAACTACACATTATCCTAATACTAATACCATTGTACAGTCTGGCGAATAAATGTATTTATTTACATAGTATTTAAAAAAAACATCCAATCAACAGAATATACATTGAAGAGAAATTCTAAACCTTATGAAATATAATAATACTACCTACATTAGGCGATTAGAAACGAGTTAATTTTATTAAACCAAAATATTTTAAAACTACAACAAACGAGATTTTAATTTGGAGTCTCACATTTTTTTCAACTAGGAATTGCTTAATTTAAATGGAATTGATCTAGTAATGAATACATAGTTAATCGATACATTGAAATAAATTTAATTTGCCAATTAAAATGTTTTATTATGATTTGGCTTCAAAGGCATTATCTATCTAACGCTTAAAGACTCATAGTGTTACGGCTAATGCAATTACTGCTTTTTATACGAGTAATGAACAAATTTTTTGTAAGAATTCGGCATATTTTATTACATATTTTTTTATAGAAACTGACACGGTTGGCTACATCACCTACAAAATCCGTGATATCAGCCCATAACACCTTTGTGAACTAGGTGCCATGTCAGTTTTTACATTATTTTGCTGCGTTGCTTGTGAACACTACGATATCTGGTTTAAGGGAAAAAAGCTTCAACTGTCATACAAATATATGTGCTTGTTGTACTTTTGTAGTCTGCGTTACCTTAGAATTACATATTTTTCGTAGGAAATTAAATTAAATTTTGTTAAGGAAAATTCTTACTGTATAAACATTCGGAAATCCCAGACAACGTGAAAGGTTTTTTATGGGCATTAATAGGCAATTCAATTATTTACTGTAATAACTCAGTATTACTCTCGCCATTGCCATAGCCTCCTTTTGACAGCCGTCCGTTCAATGTGTGTTTTTTTTTAAAAGCACGTGTCGAATCGATCTGGTGTCTAACCCTACCTAGGACATTGTGCGATGAACGGGGATTAACAATGTCGTGCCGGCCTGACAGAACCCTTTTCACACCCCTTTTCAAAAACTGCAGGTTGATCTTGGAAAGAATAGTCGTCAGGGAACAAGGTATTTCTACTGTTTCAAGCATGTTGTTTGTATGAAAGTTGAAGTTTTAGTTCACCCTACATTAAATCGGTTTCTCTCGATCGATGTTTCTCGTAAATAACTATGAGTTTGGACGACGAAAGCGAAGAATCACAAATATTTAATATTTTCTTTTATACAAATTGTAGGCGTAATATTTAATAAAATAAATAATACTCTCCTTGACGTATTTCTATGTATTATGTAAAATTACATTACTATAGCATGATGAATAGCGCGGAAACTTTGGTTTTTCGAAATTTCGAAAGCGTGTGCTCCCGAAAATTAGAAAACAAGTATTTTATAATTTTCTTTGAGGAGGCAAATAGATCCAAATGCGCTTTAGGTTCCTTGCTAGAAAGTAGTATGTCTTGTAGAAAAGCATTATATTTTACCCAACATCAAACTCCCAGTGGTTTATGACAAACATCAATCAGGAAAAATCGATTTTCGATACTGCTAAGCCTTAATGCGAATGCGTGTATGTACTATTATGTATAATGTGAATACTTCGGGAGATGCATTAAGATGTACATTGTACATAGCGGTAGAGCTAAGTATTTTGAACTTCCATCCTCTTTCTAGTATCTGCATGTTTCGATCACTAGTCATTCGGTAGCGGGTAGCTCGTATAGTTTGATCGTATTTGATACTATGTCGTATTTATTTGAATATTTCGCGTCTTAAACTACTTCGAGTTCCATTCTTATTAGGTGTCGTGTTAGAATAGAGAACGGTGTGCGTGATTAATATTAAATAGCCAAATTTAATAATATACTGTAAATTTCGTTATACTTCTCGCGATAGTCGAATTTGGATTTGGTATTGTGCTTAGATCTTTGTAAATCAAAATTAATAAACGGAATCGCTCACGGTCGATCTTGGCGGCATTTTATGGCAAAACGATTTGAGAAGGGTTGGCAAGAAAAAAAGGTTTTTGGTATTTTGTGTGTATACTATATGGACAAATTTGTCTGAAATAAAGACGTTTTTTTTATATATTTTTTTATTTATTTTATTTTATTTAAAACCTAAAAACCTTAAAACTTCCTACTGTTTTGAATATGTCTTAAAAATGTATTTTATTAGCCAACCCTGGTGTAGAGTCGGCATCGTGTTGCGCTGTTGTTGCCACCGGTTGTTGCCCTCCGCCGCCGCGCCGCCTGGGACATATCGATAGACACCTATGTGCTTGTACTGTACATTACCGCAGTTAGCTTCTTTGCTCAAAAGGTTTAAATGTCGTCACGAATCAAATTAAAATTAATTCAATGTAAAAACGTTGGGTGATTTTTTTTTCAACATTAAAATATTATTTTTATTAATGGAAATCCGCCATAAAGGGTCGAACTGTATCTCAATCTAATTGAAATAATGAATAATTAACTTACGCTCTCATAATTTTATAATATTTAGAATATTATGTGGTAAATATTTTCTACGCGAAACGATAAATTTACATACGTTTAAGATGTATTTAAAATAATTATTTATTGTTATTATTTAAAATTTGGATTATATGAAAAGTTATATTATTTAGTGCCAAAAAAAAATTATAAAATTATATAAGGTCGATATAGTCAGATAAGTGACGTGACGTAACTATCGTATTAAATAACACATTAGTTACCTAATAATCGATGAATCGAACTAGAAATCATTTGCAAATACGCAAAATCGTAAACGGAAAGTTACGTTGAATCGTACTTATGGATTTTACAGCAGATTGAGGGTGGACATATTAATCCCTACCTAAAAGTTATTTCGAGGTTGTGAAACGATTTAGAGAATCCATAGTTACTGCTCAATGATCTAAATGGTACCTAATGTTTAAAATAAAAATAAGGTCGTATTCAAAAAAATATTGGAAAAGAGACTAATTAAAACAAATAAATTTTCGTTCGGAATGTCATGAACTATTTTGCGTCAAAATAACAATATTACGGAAGCACAGCTCACTCACTTGCCTGCATGCTATTAAAATGCACAAATTGACAAAATAAAGGTATGTATTCTGTATCTTGAATGCGCTGTCCGAAGAAATAAAATTTTTAAATAGGTTTTATATTTCAATACTTAATAACAGTTATTTTAATGGACCTGATGAGGTGTATTTTAAAATAGGAAAGTATGTGGTGGACATAATAGCCGATTATACGTAGGTATCTTACGCAGGCATCTTCTTAAAATAAAAATGTTTTAAGCGGTTATATTTTTACCAAATTTGCTAATATTTGTATTTCAGTGTTATATTAATAATTTGTAGAAAATTTATAATTCTCAAAGAGTCGTTTAAACAAATTTTATTTATGTCTACTTTATAATAAGTTTTTCCAATATTTTCGACACTTTTATGTACAGCAATTACCTACGTATTAATATTGAATAAAATGAAGGGAAAATCGGGATCAATTTAAATGCTATAATTATTTAATGGATATATTTTTATTTTTCATTAATAAAACGTTATGCTTTATTTTACGTACTTTTATATTTATTCGCTATTTTACAAATAATTAAATAGCTACACTTGCTTGCGATATTATTTTTAATACATTTTAATCGATTAAAATCGAGGCTCCCCATTTTAGTGAACATTTATTGAATAAGCAATGATCAAAGGGCGTATTTTAAAGTATGTTGGATCGAAACTGGCTGACTGTGTATGCTTTTTCCGATCCAGGGTTAATCCTTGCAACGTAGAAAATGTCAATTCCTTCTAGACTCGTATATTTTGATACAATACCAACACTTTACTGTTTATCTATGCAAAAGAAATGAAAATTATATTTACCTAATATCTTCTAATTAATCTCACTACATACACTAAGTAAAAACTCTTTTAATTATATTTTTTCAATGCAAATGTTTATGTGTAGTGGCAGGATAATCAAATATGATATAATTTGTAATTATGTACCTATGCAGATGGCGGCCAAATTATATGCGACTCGTAATTAATAATTAATTACGTCTTTATTAATATCGGTAACTAAAATCTAAGCTCGTAAAATTATTGGACACAAATATCCAACAAGTTGCACTACCTACAGAACTTAACAAAATAATCAGATCAAATAAATAAGGTGATTTATAAATTCATGTAAGAATATCTTACTATAATTCAAAAACTTAAAATCTGACCAAATTGTTATGTTTAAATTTTCAGGGAGTATTTCATCCCACTAACAAGTTCAAAAATGTTTGTAAAATAATGATTTTTATTCTCTATGCCTTTCCCCGGAGACTCTGTTTGTCCACAAGCACCTCCACGTGCTCCACGTGCGGGGGCAATGAAAAAACCGGCCAAGTGCGAATCGGACTCACGCACCGAGAGTTCCATACCACCACGTAATTGGCTGGTTTTTATTATGTTGTTTTACTTTAAAGTGTGCACTATAATCACACCAAGTTTGACGTTTATGCGTGTTAACGTTTTTTACGATAGAGCAAAGGAAAAAAACAAGTTTATTGTTTTTAAGTCCGTCATAATAACACATATTCTTTGAAAACTTCAACTATCTATCATTCAAAGAATAACCCTTTAAAGGTAAGACAGACAGATGGAAAGACAGACAGACAGACGGACGGACGGACGGACGGACAGACGGCGTAGGCTTAGTAAAAGGGTCCTGTAGACATACGGAACCCTAAAAAGGGTTAGTAATGTACTTTAATATCAAAACTATTCATAGAGTGATATTACGAGTATAATTTGGCCACCTTCTCCAAATGTCGCAATTACAGTGGTCATTTTAAAACTGACCTTGTTCAAAGTGTGCTTGCAATTTTATGTATCTTCATAGTTTTTTTTATGAGTGGATCGATCTGTCGTTCTAAAGATCATGAGCTCGAGAAATGTTCAAAAGTAAGACAATCGTTTATTATACGTCACTTGATTTATAGTCATTTAATCGTATGTATGCGTTAAACTCTTGTAATATTGATGTTAGCATTTCGAACACCTTCATCGTTTCTATATTAGTATTTGCTAGAGAATAATCACATCATAAAATTGTCTTCAATAAGGTGAATAGGGAAGATGGAATGACATTAAATATTATAAATTTTATATTTACTATTCATATGTTTTTTTTTTTCATTCAGTAATAAGTAGATACTCACGCTATATGTTCTCAGCATAAAATTCTAAACACATCCCCATTAACCATCTGACCTTGACTGTAAAACTATTTTTCTATAAGACTATCTATGGAATGGGATACATTCAATACGATAATGAAGCAACAACTTGACAACTAACTTCACCTGGACTCGAATATTTGACTGTTAAAATCGTGTGATTGGATTGTTTACTTAAATGTCAAGGTCATAATTTTGGAACAAATCATTCCATAACTATGTAACAATTTTAATGTTCATCAATTTAGTTTTCTTTTTGTTTATTTGTCCATGGTAAACATGATATTGCTTCGTTTATTATTTTTCAAACTGTGACGCAGGAATGTAGCTAAAATGGCAAAGAAATAAAAAAAAATGCCGGAATACCATTCAATGAATCAAATAAATGAAATAACAAAGAATGCGGGTTCAGCGCATGTTATGGTATTTCGGGGCATTTGAGGCAAATGTATAAAATATGGAAAATATGAGAATACAATCGGTCGCCTCAGTAAAGCATCGTTACGATAGGATTTGTAAAACGACTGCAGTGTTAGTTAAAGTACGACCGACAAGTAAGTTAAGTTTTTAAAGGCCCAACCGGAGGCTTAGTATAAAACTAAAGAATAAAAAAACGGATATAAATTTGTAACATAAAACCAACGGGTAAATTGTATTCGTTAAAATTTATTATCGTAAGTAGTATTCGATTTGTATAAAATAAATTAAAATAAAGCAAAGTTTTATTAATAAATTTGTATTGTTGTCTCATTTTTTTGATACACTCCTATGCACCCCGAAATCCTTGGCAAATCTGCAAGTGATCAAATTAACACAATGCACTGAGCGAAAAAAAAAATACACAACTCAAAAATTTTCTTGTAAAACACTATTATAAAGTAATGAATAACCGAACGATATTTATCTATCACAGAACAACGACCGGCGGACGTCATTCCCGGCCACAGAATAAATATACTTGCCTCGGGCGTCCCGGCGCGGCGCTTCATGTTGTTTATAATAGCAGTTTTTCATGTTTTAATTGACGAATTAATGACTTAATTTTTCTAAACAAAAAGGGGACTACATCTTACAAATGAAACCACTTGTTCTTATCACAACACACATCTGTATTTTCTTCTCATCCTAAGTAATACACAACTTGTATATAGAAAGATTTTATACAATAGTGTATAATAATTAATTACTTAAATATCAACAGTACAGTAAAAAGAAATACGAAATACTTATGTAAATACCGGCAGTCTATGGTAATGATATGTATCCATTTCAAACATTGGAACAGCCATGTCACTTATGTTAGCTAAACACTATCTCGACCTGCTGATGTTGAACATACTTTGAAGGAAATTTTTTAAATCAAAATAACACACATAAACATTTCTATGTAAATAGAATCTAAAGGGGGTTAAAGTTTGTATTTATTTAATAAATAAAACTGTGTAACATTTTGCAAACTAAATACAACATAAATATTTCATTTCAAGCTATCACTCAATGTATATTTAAAATCAGCAGAAGAGTTAAATATCTATGTTAAATTGTCTATGTACACGCATTCGGCGATAGTATTTGACATTTTATGCAACAGTGTTAAATTTAATTAAATAATTTAAATAACAATGAAGAATATCACTAACATGGTGTCTTTGAAAGAGGACCTAGTTACCCTACAACGTAATGTAACAAATACGATCGCACAGATCTAAAGAAAGCACAGATCCTGTTAAACATGAATCGTACACTCGCGACGCTCCTGTTCTTTCCTCTGCTGGAATCTGGAGACAAACAAAACACGTCAGCCACATCTAGCACAACATCTCTGCACTTTATAAATTTCAATCAGGGTACACACGGGATATAATTTAAATTCAGTTTTAGCTCTTAGTGCAATATCTGTAGAACCAAGTCATAATATAAATATTATAACGGCTTACTCACGGTTTTGTTTTTCGTGTTCCCTTGACCACGATGCCTTGACGAGCCGTTTCGACTCGAGATCAAGATTCTCTAACATGTCAAACTGACAGTGACTCGTTGATCGTCGCCGGACACATTACTCGATAATGTAATGACTGGAAAGCTCGAGCCGAAACGTCGTCGCGGGAACACGAAAAACAAAACCTTTGACTCCCAAACGTTGAAAATAGTAAAGCCTGAAAAACAATTCTATCGTGAATGTTAACAACGGTTATTTAAAGTCATACTGTTTAATTTTAATAGAAAAGAATAGAAATAGTAAATTCTTTATTGCTCCACAGATATTTCACAAGAATTATTCAATGAATACAGTTACATGAGGTGCAAGGCGGACTTATCCCTTTAATTTGATTCACGCTCCATTGAATAATAAGCGGCAATCAAGCGGACAGCTACCACCAATTCGACAGGTATGTATGTATTACTACAGCCGCTTGTGACACTGCAACTCTCCTAAGCTTAAGCCTCATAGTGAGGCTTATGCTTAGGAGAGATGCAGTGTCACAAGCGAGTGATCATCCATCCGAGCCGCTGACCGCCCAGTGGGATATCAAGGGGTTGGCGATGATGGTGACACCACCTATCCAGAGAGAAACATACTTTGTACGATAGTAGTCACTTCGGCGAAGAAAAACATCAAAAATAGGTGTATTCTCATCAATCGGTAGTCTTCTGCCCTAGTCCAGCATAGTCAGGACTCAAAAGGCAAGCCTCATGTATGCCACGTTCTCGTAGGTCATATTGGCTGGTCGGAGCGTATTCTATGGCCCCTCTGACTCAGCCAGCCATACCGGATTACATAAAAATACGTATACTAGCAAATCAAAGGTGTCGTGTACAAAATTACTGGAAGAAATTAAATTCTGCAATAAATTCGCTTTGTGTGCCTCACAAAAGTATAAATTATACAATTTAATTAAAATTGAAGAAGCATCAGGAGCATTATATGCGGCGGGTGGCCGAGTGGTTTGGGCATCGGCTTCTCATGAGCCGAGGATCCGAGATTCGAATCCGGTCGGCGTGTACCAATGAGTTTTTTCTGACGAAAAAATTTACCTGCATACCTACACCTGCTGCTTCACCGTTCGAACCGGTGTAAAACTGTAGTTCCTTTCCCCTTACCCTTTACTAGGTGGTAGGCTCAAATTGTAGCCGACTGGGTTTATATAACCGTACTGCATGTAAGATGGCCGTATAGCAGACTCGGTTGTGTTCTCCTCTAGTCCAGTATAGCCAGCAATCCAGGGAAGTCTCCAAAGTCTCCAAGCCAGAAATCCAGGTATTGCGCCTACCTTCTCGGAGGTGATATTGGCTGGTCGGAGCATGTGCTTTGGCCCCTCCGACTCAGTCACTCATACTGGATTACATACAAAAAAGAAAAATCTGGAAACGAACTTGTCAATAAGTGAGGAGATATCGGCGGGCGCGGCGGTGGTCGCTAGCGCGACGGCCGATGCGCACTCGCTAGTGGCCAGGGCGCCGCTGAAACACGTCGACGGCACTGCGTAAGGAGACAACCTAGAATATTCACAAACTGCATTAGTCATTTGGTTCACGATCGCGATATTAAAACACTAATCCTGTATCCATATGCAGTGGTTGTCCAATACATTCAAAGTCATTCTCTGAAATTAAAGTTCTTTTGATTGTGTTCTTAAATGGTGGGATCATGCATCTGCGTGATATAGAGTGGTAGAAAGTACCCAATACATTATGTTATTATTGTTAAGAAAAATGTACAAACTGTGTACTAAATCCAAAATGATTTGTAAATTATTGAGCATGTCGTTTTGAAATTATAAATCCTTTGAGTCCAAATGATACTCCAATCAATTAATTATGGAGTAATAATATTTTATTATAGTTGATTGTATACAATATTGTAAGTTGACGAGTATATCTCGTATTTCATAGGATGCAAAGGCAGAGTGCTAATGTAATGACATTAATTTTCACTTCCAAGAAAACACCATCAACATGCAGAAAAATCTGTAAGTGCAGTGCAGTCAGTAAGTGTGGTTGGTACATTATATATAAGATAATCGTAATTATAACTTGTAGCTGTTCATAAGCTGCTAGAGTGACTCCGGATCTTCATTCGGTGAATACTGACGTTGACAAATCATCCAAGAAAAGAAGTATATATTCAAATCGAACAAATGGTATACCGTAATATCTAGTGGAAGATGTGTTATCTGTGGCAAATAGGTGAAGATTATCAGATTATCCGTGGAAGCCAGTAGACGAGTTAGGTTTGAACTGGGTGTGAACTGGTCTATAAAAATCTACGGAGATAGGTATATGTGGCACTAGGTGGGGAACATCTAAGGTGGCACCTCGGGCAGTAGAAGCCGTTGGACGAGCTAGGGAATGGCGTCATTAATGTGAAACACCTGCGGCACTATGTAGATGGGAACCGTCAGAGGTGGTTGCCTGTGCACGAGTGGGGTACAGTGTGTGAACCTACTTATAATGATGTAAGGAATGGCGTCAAGGAGATCTAATAACCTGAGGTAGCTCAACGGTCAGTGCAAGCCTGTGGACGAGCTAGGGAATGGCGTCATTAATGTTAAACACCTGTGGCACTATGTAGATGGGAACCTTCTGAGGTGGTTGCCTGTGCACGAGTAAGGTACGAGGGTGTGAACCTACTTATAATGATCTAAGGAATGGCGTCACGGAGATCTAAAAGGTAGCTCGACTGTCAGTGAAAGCCTGTGAACGAGCTAGGTTGGCTAGGGCGTGGAGAGCGGGTGCGGTGCTGTGCGGTGCGAGTGTGTGTGCGTAAGGCGGGGAGGAGTGTGGGGTACCTGAGGTCTACCTGCTGCTTCCTCGCGCCGCGCTGCGGCGTCCGCTGCCGTAACCGCTGTTCGTGCCAGGTGAACCGCCGGAGCCTGCTCCGGCAAATATTACAGCATGAATGATTTCGTATAACACGAAACGACTTACTAATGAAGAAATGCTTCAGGTTTACTTTATGAAATGTTATTTTGTTTAAAGCAGGATTACCCTTGGTAGTAGTGTTGGCGGGACTGTCGCTATTGTCGTCGGAGTCTGTCGGTGGCTCCCTCCAGCCGCCCCCAGCGCCCGCACAGCCGGCCCGCAGCCGATGCCTCGCCTCCACTGTCGACGACTTCGACAAGCTCGACTCGTCTGCACATGTACACGATAATAGTTGCTTCTCACGTATTAGTGTAGATTGATCTATGAAATAACTGATTTATAAATTATATCACCTTATGCAAGAGCATAACGATAGTGATGACTTAGAACGAAAGCTTCAAAGGCATTGCCGATCATACCTGGGGATATACATTGCCAATTTGTAGTCATGGAGGGATCTAAGCAAAAAACCGGCAGATGGTCACCTTACTTGAGATGGGTGGCTGCTTTTGATGTTGGACCCTCAGGCTCAGCCAATTCCAACCCCGAGTCCGGCTTGAAGGCGGAATAAAGCCAATTCCATAGCTTTGCAGTGCGACGCAAGAACGATCTAGAGAATCGTGCCGTTCGAAGAATTCTTGTCTTATGTCAAATACTATGAAAGCTGCAGTATTGGTTTCGCATAAAATTCTCATCAGCTAAATTCAGTCTAATTACAAGGATGTTTTTGAGACTTAGCGCAAGCGCTAGGGGCTACCGAGTTTTGGGATTCATACTAGCATCATGTCCTCTAGCGCCCCCAAATAATACTGACCATAATGGTAATGGTCACAAGAGGCGTGACTAGCATGACTGCGATGTTCGCGGCGATGCCTGCGCGGAGGTGGGGCGTCATCCTCGTGTCGCCCGAAGGTTCTGAAGTGCAGGGAGTGAGCGGCCCCGCTGGTCACGCCACTCGTGAGTCCGCCTCCGCCACCAGCTTCTGTCACTCCGAAAGTGGCATATGGACTTATCTCGTACAGCTCTGCAAAAGAGCGTTGAGATGTCTTAAGAGTCGGTTGCAAAATTTTGAAAAAGACATAGTTTACATTATTGTTTCGCAAGGTGTTGCAGCAGTTGAAAAACCAAAATAAAAAAATTGGTATACCGGTTTTCTTAAAAAAAAGTTGTACTTTTTTGAACAATTTAAATGCTCGTAAGTAGTATAAACTTCAATAGTAGGCGTTAAAAGGCGGATCTGGAACCGGCATGACACTCACAATACACATGCAACATCGAATAGGCATCATTTGGTGGAACAGTGCCATAATATTATGTCGCACACCTACTATTATTAAGAATTTACCGGTTGTGTCGTTTACAAGCTTTTTTACACATATTTTAAAGGATTCAAGATTGCACTTGGCTTGAAGTATGAGAAGATAGACAAAGATTCGATTAAGATAGACTAAGGTAAAAGGAGTGTACCCGAAGAGTCATCATTTGACTTCTCATTGCCGTTGATGGAAGAGGACGAATACAGCTTCTGTCCTTCTCGCAGCTTTTCTCTCTCAGCCTCGTTGCTCTCACTTAGCTTGCGATTATCTCTCATGTACTGGTGTGCTTCTAAGCACAAGAACCTGAAAGTAGTGTTAACAGTGTTGTGAAGAAGGTATTGCCCAAAGACATGGACTATAGAATATGTAAATCTCTTTGGTATTGCCAAAGTATAAATAGCCTTTTGATAAGGTTACGCCATTTTTTTTATGGGAACCACGACATATTGCGCGCGCCAGACTAACGCAGAGGTGCAGTCCGACGGCGCCCACGAGCATGCAATATTTTCAAAATTGTGCACGTGATACGCTCAATGTATCAGGAAGATATATCAAAGTTGATAAACTGATGATTGGTTGATGATTTTTCAGTGACGATTATTTTTTGATTTTGGTATCGTGCATCATTTCGAAAATTTCGTAAGCAATAGATGCAAGTTGTGATCTTTGCGAAGCCAAAACTCTGATAATATTGTGTTTCTCCCTTGAGAAGATTTTAGCAAAAGAAAATTCTTTGAACTCAGAATAGGTAGGTAGGTGTAGGTACATTCAGGTAAACAAATTACCCAAACAATTATAAAACAATTTCAATAGAAAGTGCCTAGTCAATGTTAAAATGGGAATCATTAATTAAACTCAGAACTACAAACTTCAAAACTCACTTTTTCTTTCCCTGCACGACGCAGATGATAGCCGCAATGGTAGTGACAATGACAATGGCACTGGCTATACAAGACAAGATGACTGTGTTGAGAGACGACTTTCTCTCACTCCCGGCCAGTGGAGAGGACGGCTCTAAGGGCGGGATCCTTCCTGAAGACCAACACGGACAATGTTACATAGATAGAGTGGATTGAAATCATTTCTACCGATTTGTTTTGAATACCTACAGATAACTTCCAATCTGTCATTGATTTTTGTTCTCATGAATTTTGTATATTTTCTTAAATATATTTTAAACTATGCATTTAAAAATAAAAAATAGACATATTTGTATTCCTTACAACGAGCCCTTGTCGCTAATTTCTCACATGAAGTAATTAAAAAAAATTTTTACTTTCTAATTTGTCCCGAAAATTAGAAAGTAAAAAGTAAAAATTAAAATAGGTAATCAAAATAATCATCACCTCCGTTAAGTTTCAACGTATCAGCCAATGTTTTGACCTCTGTAACTCCCGCGTCGTTATAAGCCGCTATTCTCAGCTCAAACCAGCTGCCCGGGGCCAAGTCTCCCAAAACATGGCTGGCAGCTGCCAGGTTATCACCAACTTTTATCCAATGCTCGCTGTCAGCCCGTCGGTACTCCACTTTAAAGCCCATGATGGGACAGCCACCGTCTCGCCACGCGTAGAAGTTGATTTTGATGGCGGTGGAATTAGTGTTGACTAGGTCTTCAGCTTTAGGTGATTTTGGGGCTGTAAACAGAACATCGTTGCCAGAAATGATCAGCAGGTACCTACATATTATTTGCGCTAGTATCCAGTATAATCGCTTTTACATTCTTAAGTTACTGTATAAGCGTCGTCGCAACATAAACGTCGTCGTTATAAACTCGTATGTTATATATAATAGTCAAAAGTGGTTGCTTGGCAGACTTCGTCCTAACAATGTAATGTGGTTTTAGTATTTATAGTATCTATAGTATTATTACACAATTTTATCTATTCCTCTACTACAAACAGTCGAAGAGAATTCTGTATGGATTTTTAAGGGTGTTTATCTCGTCCACTCTATGTTTTCCTAATTAAGTTTATTGTTTGTTAAAAACTCACGCGCTCCTCTTGTACTAGCAGTCAATAGTTCGCTGAGAGAGCCCATTGCAATTTTATTTCTGGCCTGGATTTTCATATAATACTTGGAGCCGCATTTCAAGATTTCCATTACAAATGAACTGACGTCTGGTGAGAGATCCACTAAGTGCCAGTCCGACTCTTTGTCGTTCTTATAGTGCAGAGTGTAACCTGTAAATAAAATAATTATATCCTTTAATTTTACGACACGGATGAACTATTCTTGTTCTTCAATCAGAACCATAATAAGAATACAACAATAGAGAAACAAAGCATAAAACAGTTTAAATAAATATGCATAAACGTGTTGATGAAAGGAGCCGTTGACTGAAGCATGTGAAATCCGCCTTTGCGCGTAATTTTCCTTTTTGTTTCTCTGTGCTTATTTCTGTTGATGTTTTATGTGTTTTCTTCTTGTACCTACCTGCTTTGTTATTAGTGTGCAATAAAGTATTTCTATTATATTATATTTCATTTCACACCCACCTAAAATAGGCGAGCCGCCATCTCTGGGTGTCTGCCAGTGAAGTTTGATGCTAGAAGCCGTGGTGTATTGAAGACTTAGCGAAGGCGATGTGGGGGGCAGGATGGCGATCACTGTGTAGATTATAGAATCTTCGCCGTAAGTGTTGGATGCTGAGCAGGTGAAGTTACCGGATGACTGCTCGTTCACATCTGGTATGGAAAAATCCATAGACTTTGAGTGATGGGTGTGGTCAGTTGCTTAGTAGTAGCAGGCCTCACGCACTCTATGTACTTGCGCGCGCTAACTACCTATCGCCCGACGGGCCGCCGGCGGTCTATTTCAGTACAAATTCGTCAGCCGCGCGAAGTATACATAGACGCTCGCCCACGCAACTGCGCGCAGCTGCAAAGCAATAAACACTTTACACTCGTTCGTTAAGGTACATTTTCGCACGCAGCGATTGGCGATGTGAAACAGTAGGCTATTAAAGCCCGAAGGTAGGAACATTTTCTATGGAGTGATTTATCTGTTACGAAGTAACTATTAAGTAATCTGTGGTAGTAGTAAGGAGCCGTCTTCATGAGAGATGTCGAAGATGATCGATTGTAATAGATAGGTACATCAAAAGGACAAGAAGACAACCTACCCTTGATGTGCAGATGTCCGCGAGGCGTGACCTGGTAGTGTTTGTGATGCGTAACAGGCGCATGCGCATGAGTCCAGCGCGAGCGCGGAGCGGGAGAACCGACGCACGAGCACGCTAGCAACGCACTTCCGCCAGCGCCACGCACCACCGCACCTCCGAAAGACGCTATTCTGGCGGGCACTGCAATATTTATGCATTCAATGTAAAATAAATACGTCCTCATGCTAGCAGACACCCTAGCTACATGATTGGATACATTATTTATTTTTCGTGTCAACCATAGCACCAGATCAGAGATCTGTATTCTCGTTCGACATGAAAATATATGTCAAATATCAATTACCTTAGTTTCAGGCTTACAGCCAGCCTCGATAGCTCAGTGGTGCAGACAGTCAAATGTCGCTATTGAATGTTAAGCAACGCTGGGTGCGGTCAGTACTTGGATGGGTGACCGCTGACCGTTGGAGGCTGACCGAGGTTCGGATTCCTCGTAAAACTGTAGGTCCCTTCCCTCCTAATCTTACTTGGTGGTAGGGTTTAACCCGCCCGGGTTGGTACTACCGCACTGAATGAAACGTCGGTCTAAACGGCTAGATGTGTATAGTTTGTGTTTTCCGACCAGTTCAGTGTAGCCGGCACGATCAAAGGGGGAAGCACTGACATGGCACCTAGTTCATCCGGTGTTATGGGCTGACATCACGGACGTTGTAGGTGATGTAGCCAACCGTGTCAGTTTCCATAAAAAAAAAAAAAAAAAAAACAGCAATCCATCTACAGGAATCGAAAGCCTCTTTCGGAAGAGGTTCAAAGTTTCGTTTCGTAACGTTTCGACAAAAATTACTTAAAATATTTCATCAAAACAGTCATTCATATCTTCTTATAATATACATTCTCATAGCTTACCACGTGAGCTAGGACCCTGAGCCACCACAGACGTAGGCTCACCTTCCCCCGAGCCTGTGGTGGCGGACACCCAGAACTCATACAGCTGCTCGACCAGGTTTCGCGCTTCGGACATCAATTCCACATCCACTGTCTTGTCTGCAGACACGGTGAAGCTAGAGTGCTTGCCGATTCTGAAAAGTATTACATGTGGTTTAGCTTTCGATGGCTTCACAGAACACACCTGTCTGGATACCTAAAGGCAGAGATAAATCACATTTGAGCTATGTCAGCTACCGGTGGCCATATTTTTGTGCAAGATACTTCCATAGTCCATTTTTGTTCATTAAAACGTTTCTTTCGCATAAAGACTCGCCGTTTTTGTTGACTTGTATGAGTTTTTAGTAGGAATTTAATTTTATGATCATCTTATAGCTTCGTTCCGTAATATAGTTATATACTTGTATAATTGCATAACGGAAACATACCTTCCAGCTTCACGATGATAGACCGTGTAATGTGAAATTACTCCATTAGGATACAGTGGTGGCAGCCAACTGACCAGAACAGCGTCGTGTGATAGAGCCAATGCCTTTATTTTCTGCGGAGCTGAGGGAACTGAAACCCAAAAAGTATATTGATGACATTTTCTATGTTTAGCTAATCGAAGGCTTGCGAAAAGTTTGTCAGTTAATTAGAGTTGTATGATAGATAGACGTGATTGTATTGTTCAGGTGATTTTTACAATAGGCATAGTAATAAAGAAGAAACAAACCATCCTCCTCAGTCATACAGTAGACGGGCGGACTCTTCTTCCCATCTCCGGCATTAGTGAAGGCAAGAACTTGAATCGAGTAGTTCGTATACTTATGCAGGGCATGGAGGTAAGTCTCTGTTGTCGTTGTTCTTTTCACTTCACCTATGTCGGCTGGAACACAAACATAGGTTTAACAAGAAGGAAAATATATAGCGTGGTTTTCAATGCCTTCAACGCACAGACCTGGCACGTTGCGGATTGTGTGAATCTAAGTAAGAGAGAAGTTGACAGTTATCCACCGTTTGGAATCAAACTTCTCAAACTTTACCAAAACACCAAAACTTCTCAAACTTTACCATAACTAAGCTGTTTTGACCAGAATTCTCTCATTTCATTGGAAATAGCACGTAACAATTATTAAAATCCCAATTACAACATTACAACAGTTAACTATTTTCTCAGCATTAGACACTTGATTTATTTATAGGATTTATAGACAAGTTAGTCCCAAAAAAAAAAAACGGTCAAGTACGGACTATGTACGGACTAACGCAGGGGGTTTCGTAGCAATTCCGTAAATAAAAAAATTCTTCCATATATCGGTCTACATCGCGGTCGATGCTCCAACTGCAAACAAATTTTTTGAAGCGAAACTTTTTAACACACTTTTGGGTTAGGGGCCTAATTAACAGAAAACGTGAAAAGTCACGAAAACACGAGCAAAAGTTTTATAATTCTTCATTAGCTGCGTCACTGCAACGCTCCTCATTGATACGGCGGCGCTGAGTAGCGCTACGCTCTGCCCAGCGCCGTATCGTACCGTCTCCTGAGAAAAAGGATCTTGACAGATGGACGGATAACAAAGTGATCCTATAAGGGTTCCATTTCTTCCTTTTGAGGTACGAAATCCTAAAAACGTCACTACTCACCATGGTCAGACGTGAGAGGTGTGTAAATAACTTTATATCCCTGTATGAGTCCACCATGCTGACCAATGGGTGGAGGGCTCCACGATGCTTTGATGCTGACAGATGACAGTGGAGAGCATAGTAGCCTCTGCGGGTAGGACTCTGGAACTGAAGTGCAAATATTCATTTACTTTAGAAAACATTTAAAATTAACAAGAATTCAGAGGATGGTAAATAAAAACTCATAATAAACATCTTACAAATTACCACATTCGAAAACAATAGATCAAACGAGCAATTTTAATGTTTCCAACCAACCAAAAAATATATACCAACCTCCTTCCAGTGTAGTAGAAGCGACCGGTACAGAAGGGGGTCCCGCCGATACTCCGTTGAAGGCCCGGATTCGCACCTCATAGCGAGTGAATTTACGCAGTCCTGCCAAACTCAACTCATTTGCTGACCAACCGTTCACCTGTATTCATTACACTAAGTGTTATTATTTAGTTATTCATTCAATTCAGATGGTTGAACGACTCGCGGATACATCATAACATCTTCAGTTAGTTCTATTACGATAAGCCTCCAAAATTCCATTTCCATATTTATACCCGGTTCAACTGTCCAAAAGAAGGTTTCCATACATATGTGCAATTGCATATATTTAAGTAAATTATTAATGGAACTCACAGTCAAAGTTCGACTGGAGTTGGTTAGGGCGACACCACTGGGAGTGATCTCTGTCCAGGTTATGGTATAACCTAGGAGTTCTCCGTGCCAGGAGTCCCGAGGGGGAGGTCTCCACGACACGTGCAACTCTCCCGGACCACCGGCCGTAACGTGTACACTTAGTGGAGACTCCGATGGTGCTAGAAATGGAATAAAACAATCATTGTCATCAATTTATATTGATATTAGTAATACATGTATTTAATTACTTCCTATGATAGTAGTTTTATTTTGGAATGTTTTTATCCAATCAATTATGGCTAGTGGATAACTAAAAATACCGAATGCCCTCAGAATTAAGGATATTTTTAATGATTGTTTTTCTTCTTCTTCTTAGAATGCCGTCTTCCAACGAAGGTGGCTCTATCTATGTCTGAAACTGAATGACAGGCCATTAGGACGATATCCACCTTCAATACTAAATCTGAAAAAGAGACCGCGTGCTGCGGTTGTACCACTGGCACAGGTACAACATAAATAATTCAAATATAATTCTTGCAAAATAACATTTCAGGGATATATACCTTCCTCCTGTGTCTTGACGACGACTGGCTCGGTATATGCGCTCCTGTCAATCTGGTTGATAGCAGAGACTCGTATCATGTAAGCTGTGTGTGGCCTCAGGTTACCCAGGAGTGCCTCGTAATGGCTATCACCTTTCTTTGTCAGACTGCAAGCGAAAATAAATATTATTCGTGAACTTTCGACATTGAATTGGACATTTCGATTTTGATATTCCTCAAATGTCAATGTTGGTTCAATTCCAAATTGGGAAATGAAAAGTTCAAGAATTTGAAGATGACTGTGTGGAGAAGTGGATTGCATTTCATCTGTCCTTGTGAGAAGATAACCGCTCAATAAATCATCAGCACATCTAAAAGACAGCCGAGTAGAAAAATCAGACACTACATCCAGACTAGAAAATAAAGTACTCAACCAATCTCTTTAAAATATTCTTAGATGGCAAACTTAATCTATCGAAAATATTCAGGAGACTGTTCTGGATGCTCCAGTAATAGAAAGAGCAAAGAACTAACATGATGTGGTTGAGCGGAGAGTTGAGCGTGGACTGGACGGATACATTGACGCTAACTGCGTTGTCCCACTGATTGGCTCGGATGGATCCTTGTGCGTTGAGAACGTCGTACTGTATCGTGTAGCCTACTAGAGGGCTGTTCCCGTCGAACCCTTGCGTCCAGGAAAGCCGAACAGCTCGACTCACTATCTCTATCACGGACAGCGAGTGCGGTGCGTCGGGTTTCTCTAAAATTAGATAACAATGTACACATTTGTAGAAAATATTTCGGAAGCACCTAGTGATTCGAGAGGCGCCTTTTACGAGTGTAGTGGACTGAGTCTAGCAGGTGATATAACCAACATTATCAGGGCACACACAAAAATAGTTTCCTATTTAGTTTAATTAGGAACCTAGATTGGTAACGGTGTAATAGCCGCAATTTCAGTTATAGAAAAATGAATAAAAGAAAATGTATTTTTAATAAAATGTTAGATAAGCCATATGTTTTATTCGGCTGTTAAAAATAAGGAGTAGGTATACCTTGGACGGAAAGGTAGATGTAGTGGTCGTTGTGTCCATAAGCGTTCACCGCCTGACATTTGTACACGCCCGAATCCTGGCGGTCCGTTCTACTTATAAATAATTGTGACCTTAAACCACTATCAGTCTTTGCTTCGGATATACTTAACCTGAAACAAAAAGTCACTGTTATCATTTTGAACTTTTCAATGAACTTTTTAAACCGCACTGAATGAAACGTCGGTCTAAACGGCTATGTAAATAGTTTGTGTTTTCCGACCAGTTCAGAGTAGCCGGCACGATCAAAGGGGGAAGCACTGACATGGCACCTAGTTCACCCGTGGTTATGGGCTAACATCACGGACGTTGTAGGTGATGTAGCCAAACGTGTCAGCTTCCATAAAAAAATAAAAAAAAAGTGATCTGTAGTGAAGGAGAACATATTTAGGAAATATAAAACTCTTAACGTTTAATGAAGTTCTACTCAGCCGTTTTATAAATAATGTTTTTATTATATTGCTATAACGAATGTGAGTTCTGAGTTCCTGATTTCAAACTGTACAAATTATTTTTCATAGAATATATTTAAATCTAGTAAATAATAAAAAATTAAGACAAAGAAACAAAGCCGATACACAATCATGAAAGGCAAAAACATCACGGGGTTTCAGCAGACTAGCTCTTACCTATAAGTATTAAGATCTAATCGGTTCATGTTGTGCGTCCACTGCACTTGTATGGGATGGTCCCCCATCACGTCGCATAGCAGCGTTGCTGGACTGTCCCGGCGAGCTGTCACGTTTCTAGATGTGAGCTCGAACCTCGCGGGCTCTGAAACGTTAATTATTACATTAAAATACATCTGCATGCAGAATGGTTATCTTCTAAAGCAGAAGTCTGACAGAAATTGACATAAAACAAACGCACCCAGATCAAGGCCCAAGGAATTATCAAGACCACTTATTGAATGATCGATAGCAATTTATTGAAAATTTGCTCAGCATATTTCCAAACAGAAGTTTTTTTTAAATTCAATCCGATACGTGCAGCTGTATCAGAAGAGCCAAAGCACTTGCTCCGACCAGCCAATATTATTACTTCCTATAAGATGCCACACCGGACCATGCCATATATTCCCTTTGGATTGCTGGGTATACTTGGCCAGAGGAGAACACAGCCAAGGCATAGGTAACGTAGGTTCAGAACTCACGCACCATTCACAGAGACGAAAACAGTTTTGGAAAGTGCACTGCCGACGCCATTCTCAGCTTTGCACATATACTGTCCTTCGTCGTAAGGTAGTGCAGACTCTATCCACAGGGTTCCGTTACTGATGAACTGGAACCTCCCACCGAGGTTCACAAGTGGAATGAAGTCAGTGCTGCTTCCAGCTGAAATATAGACGTACACCCACAACGTATAGGAGAATTATACGAAATCTACATCGATAGGCCCAGTGATAAAATCGTGGCATTCTCTATTAGCGGGCACCATATAAGGTACGATATGGAGAATATGGTAACATATTATGGTAACGAATTATGGACAACTTTCCATTAGATGTCGGTGAAAGCAACACATAATAATGTTCATGTACATCTCGCTAAAAATCCTAATGAAATTCCATATTCGCAATTCCATATTCTCAAAAAAAATTATTTATGACATTAGTAGCAAAACACATCAATTACGTACCTACGCTACATACGTTTTACCGGTAGGAGAAGCATATGTAGTTTTTATGACAGTGCATACTTTTGGTTCAAAACTTATTTATGTGAACAATAAAAACTTTATTGAACACCAACATTTCTCACAAAATTTGTGAGAAATGTTGGTGTTTTCAAATTCATTATTTGCCAAATATTTAATATTTGGCAAATAATGAATTTTATGGCATAAATTCTTTAGTTACCTCTAAGTTTCAACCAGATGATCTGCGGATTGGGCGAGCCTTTGGTCTGGCAATGCAGGGCCAGGGACTCCCCAACCAGTATCGAGGCGTCGTTTGGCTCCGTTACCCATTTGGGAGAGACTGAGGCAGCGTGTAAAATTGAAGTCGACCGGTTAGGAATTTGGAACGATTTGCATATTAATTGCAAATAGTACGCAAATACACGTTTTTAGATTCTTCAAGGCTTCTCTATTTCTGAGAGACCAAATATTCCCTATTCAATCGATCTTCCACGGATGCGCGCCAACCGGTTCTGTACACCTTCTATTCACAGAACCGGGAAAATATGGAACGTACTCTCTGCCCATCAATTTCCTCCCAAGTACAGCCTGGGGTTCTTCAAAAGAGGCGTGAAAAGGCAGTCAAGTCAGGCCGTCATGGTATTTGCAATCCCCGTGCATCACAGAATGTCCATGGGCATCGTTAGACACATAGTTGTAGGTGAAACGATGCCACATGTTGCGCTATCAAATACCTCAATTAAACATTTAAAGTTAATAAAAAAATACCATTTAAAGCTTTTCTGGCTAGATATTATGTATTTTGAAAACTAAATGAGTTTTCAAACGTAAGTTTCTTAACACATCATTAATCATATAATACAAATCATAATTACAAACAAAAACATGGATAAAATAACGATCATATTTTTGTTTTACCTTATTGAATATCCTTGTGGCTAGTATGGCATCAGTTATGCGAAATAGATAATTTTTCGTCTCATTAATTTCGAATTATCTTGAACCTAAGTACTAAATTCATTAATATGCTGCATCTAAACTATACTTAATAATTAATTGTGATGTAATTTTACCGTTACCATCAATCTGAAATCCTCATTAAGACCTAAGAATTATTTAAAACAAAAACACGTGAACAATAAATTGTGCAAAAAAAATATTTATGTGCAAAAAAGTGCAGAGATCCGATTCGTTAGTACATACAACAAATAGGTGCTTCTCTAGATATAACTATTTTACATAACATTTTGCTAAACTCTCAAATGTTCGGCGCAAAGTAAAGTCACAACGTGATCCTTACAAGCAAATGAGGTTTATAAAATAACACTGTCGCTTGAGAGAGTATGCAACAAAGAAGCTGGAGGCAAAATGTTTGTAGGTGCAAAATATATTTGTAGTGCACTAAATAGTGCAGAACCCTGAAACTGTTTTGTTAGAAGAATACATTCCTGGTCCATTTGGTTCGTTCTCTTCGAAAATATTGTAAAAACTATTGTAATGTTCTTGAAAATTTCAATCGAGATTATCCCCTCTACATAATTTTGAATAAAAATATTTAAAAAAAATATACTAAATTTAGTTAGGTGATTTTTTACTTTGATCAGAAACCGTACCTATTATACATATATTATAGAGGATGTGATAAAGAATATACTACATCAGTTCAGTGCATTTAGTTCAAAGAAATAAATCCATATTTACATTTTAAAATAATTAATATCAATATGCTGAATATTTTAAAAATATTCCTTTATTAAAAGATCTATAAACAAAACGTGAGTGAAGACATGGTGGCAACACATACAAGCAGTGCTGGTGCTTTAGTGTGATCACAGGTTAATATGCTCGATCCATATAGAACTATACCGTATTCGCAGACTTACCGAGTCCGTATTCAAAGCAAGACACCCAGTAAGATAGCAAATTCGACATGGTTCCAAACGTGACAGAGCATTGTAACAGGTGATAGTTCAAGGTGCTTCTGATCTATGGCCTTCGACTTTACCTTTCACTACCAGTTCTGTGGTATAATTGACTTTAGCGGCACTGTTGGAGGCCACGCAAGTATACAGGCCGCTATGGCGAGAAGACACTTCCTTGAAAACTAGATTGCTGAAAAACTCAGCTCCCCGTTCTTCCACCTAAGGTTAAATCATAAGTTGAAAGATCTGCTCACCAAGATCGAAGGAATAGAAACTATGGTATTAGCGTATTAGCATTAGATTCAAATGTTAAAATAACTTGTTCTAATGTACTAGAGCCTAGAATCTAAATTTAACGATGACAAATTTAAAAATCTAATGAGCAAAAGTTTTAATATAACCCACCACAACAATTTTGGTTGTAATATAAGTTCATCTAAGAAAATACAAAGCAAGATTATGGAAACGAGATGAAAGTGAGAGAAATACAAGGGAGAAACTTTCCAAATACATTGGCTATCAAAGGTTCATTTACAATCTCATTCCAAAAACACTTGTATAATTGGATTTTATTGAAACTTTAGAAAACATGTATGTACAGTGATATTTGAAGATATTTACCTGTAAGGAGGCAGGAATAGGTGCGTTGTCCTTGTACCACGAGAAGTACACTGGCATATCGCCTGAGGTGACGCTACAGCTGACTTGCGCACGACGACCCTCTTGCAAACTCGAAGAGAATGAGAACGGCTCGATTTCTGGAGGGTCTGAAAATATAATTATTTTCGGTTATTACATGAAAAATCAATGTGTTCTAACATGGCTTTTCTTAGTCCTATGGCTCTAGTCCTATGGCCTTAGGCTCTTGACCAAATGTATAGTGCTGGGATTCATAAAGATTCTTCTTCTTTTTTTTCTGTTACTTCACTTCCACGTTTGACTTCTCGCTCTCACGCGTCTGTTTAGCATGGATTCGACTTTCGTCACTGACTCACTGCACTGCCCTAGAAATAGGCCCCTTTTACTGGCTGTTTTCGAAAGGTAGTTTGTTCGAACTTGTCGGCGTGCCCACTTTTATTCTGATTCCAATGATAGATAAGTGAATTTCGGTCACAAAAATAAGTTACTCGTAGTTAGTTAAGTATGTTAGTTGGTACATTCTGTAAATAGTACAAAAATATATTAATTTGTTTGTTCTAAACACGAGAAAATAAGTAGTTATGCGTTTAAGCTTACTGCTGACGACAAGTTGGATATCCCTGCGCGCGATCTCCCCTCGCGGTCCGGTCACCGTGCAAGTGTAGGAGCCGGCGTGTGCGGCCTCCACCCTGCTCAGATGCAGGGCACCTCCAGGTCCGGCGCTGCCAGACCCGCCATCCGTCTGTAGTACTCCACCGTCGCGCTCCCAACGTACTGAGCTGTTGAAGTTGCGGACATTTTGTTAGATTAAAATAAAAGAACCAAAATGTTCGAGTATGCGTATTTGGATAAAGGCATGATTCCCCTCGTTAAATACTTATATGGGCAGATTTGGTGAAGCAAAACATGTACGTAAATCTGATACGAGTTTAGCTGTGCCGCATCCGTTTTGGCTGCCTAGCGTCGCCGTAATGAAGGGCTCAGGTATAGTTGGGTTTATATATACGAGCAATATTACAGGGAGGACCATAATCAGTGGAATCAAATAAGATAACCTGGGTAAAAATATCTGTAAAGAAAATATGTTCATTCTGTTTGGTATAGAGGTAACAGTATTTTTACCAATACATATAATAAATGATATACACATATAACTAATAATTGGTAAAAAAAATTACGTTTAACTAACCTTAGAAAAACTTAACTAACATCTTTTATAAAACCATAAAATATTAATATTTTCTTTACTAACGTAGTTATTAAAAATTATAACTTACATGTAGGTATTTATATATTACCAATTTAGCTTCATTTAATTAAAATATGTAAATAAAAAAATCTAAATTTATTACTAGTGAGCGCAGAATGAAATGCAATTATGTTTACTAAAAAGTATTTCTGCGAGACAAACATATTCTAGTGGAGACTCGTTTACTGTGCTGTGTGATTTTAAGTGTTAATAAATATTAACATTTCATTTCATATCTTAGCCTAGTAGCTTCTTACCTGATAGGGTATCCAGAGTAAGGACAATACATCGTCAATTCTCTATTTGCCACAGCTCGGATTGGTCCAATCGACCGGACATAAGGTGGTCCTGAAATAAAAACAATAAAATCTGGAGACAAATCAGTCGAAAGCAGCGCGTTAGAACAGATGGTGCCGTGACCAGGATTAATTTCTAATGAGTTTCATAAGTATAAAAATTTATGGTTTTAGCTTTCAATTCAAGAGTGTTGGGTAGTTTTTCGATATTTAATTAAGCTAGAAGTAGCTGAACATATTATTTTAGATGTATCATACCGTAAATATTTAGACGCGACGTGTGAACCACCTCGCCGAGTGAGTTGGTCGCCTTGCAAGTGTACAGTCCACCGTCTTCAGATCTCACGCTCGAGATGTTCAGGAAGCCTACAACGTCGTTGTTCTTCGTGAGGAACTGCTCCACGCTGTATCTGCATTGTTGTTTTAGTTAATTGCAAGAATTTTACTAAGTCATAAATTGTACAATGTGTGTCCCGGCGGTGCGTGTTATTCTATGTTTTGCTGTAATTTACTCGAGTCCTTACAGCACAATCATCAATAACTTTGCACCCGAGCGCCGGGATACAGCCTAATAGTTTGTCTTTATGAATACAAAACAATTGGAAAAAAAAAAAAAATAGTTTGAAGAAACTATATAGCATACAAAAGTAATCACAGGTATTGCCGTGACAGGGCATACAAAACTGTATTAACTAAAAAAAGTACATTTATACGACACGCTGTCAATCGGGGTAAGCACAGTAATCGGTGTTGTGCCGCAAGGACTATGGCAAATTACAGCACAATAGCGACTAAGAACTTTCTCAAAATATTCGGAAATTATAACTATCAAACAGAAAGTAAGGCACGGAGACCCACCGATGACTTCAGTGGGAAGACGTGCCAAGGTGATGATCTGTTGCCTTTTAGCACTGTATAATGAAATCTTGTAAAGTCTCTGAATCTAAAAATAATTTTAAAATACTTTGCATTAGTGAAATAAAAAAGTATACTGCTTGGAACATTATTAGAACAACGATCGAAAAAGGCAAGAGGCACAGTGAATATTAATTTAATTCTAATCTAATACATAAAAGTTCAAGTAGACAAAAATGTTCTCTTCAGTTTATGAAAAAAAAAAAAAACATCTCAGAAAGCTCGATTCATTAATAAAACCCTTCGGTACGCATTCATACATTATACCCTTACGAATTAATACATAACATAGTCCCAATTACACTAGAAATCAATCATTCTCCCACACGATCGACGGCACAATGGAGGGGCCCACTTAGCATTCGGCCTCATTACTTACAGGAACGGGAACGGGGTTAGGTTGAGTGGCGTTGAGTCGGGTGGTTGGGTGGAGCGGGGCTCTTTGTTAGCCTCTCTCAGAAAGCTAACCGTGAAATATTGCCGGACCATTCTGATGTAAAGCACTCGTCTGGACTTGGGACTGCGTAGTGTAACCTACGGATTAATAATTTATGTTGGTGAAGATATAAGAAGGAGTCTGAAATAAATTAAAGATCTTTATAATAAACAATACATTTTTTTAAACGGTTTTATTTTTGTTTTTAGGGTTATTTTCAACCTTATAATGTAAAAACTGAACTCTTATAAGATCACTTGGCGCAACATGATACTCGTAGACAGTGGCGGCTGGTGACTTCAGTGACCGGTAGTGCGCTAAGTACCTACCTCCTTAAATACCAAATTTCCCAACACATTCCCAATGTTATTTTAAGATCGCGACTTCCGAATTTTTAATCGCCTGCGTTGTATTATATACGTACTTAGTATGAATATTCTCAAGACACTCAATGAGTTGCAAAAAACAAGAAAATAAATCCAAACAAGTTTTTTAACTCATTTATAGTACCTTTATGAACACATCCATTAGAACACAACACTACTGCAGCTTTCAAAAAGAAAACAATAGCAATGTCTCAAAAATACTTAAAAAATGTATAAAAAAAAACATTTGAAAAGTAGGAATTGAACCCTGGATGACCTGATTGTAAAGTCGTACCTTTAACCAACTCTTAGGCAAATATCGGCACCACTTAATTGACAGTATCACGTGACATAAAGCACAAAACCTAACCATATCCCATTTTAAATATTCGCGCGCTAACGGGTATGTGACATCACATGACAGCGCGCTGACTCTAGGTAGACGGACTCGTGCAAAAGGAATCGCTCGCGACGTGTCGCACGCGCGGCTATTCACGATATAGCGTCCTTCTTTGGCGCTCGTGCGCCGCACGCAGAACTCCATTTCGGCCCATACTGTTTCTATGAAGTATCTTTTGTCTCACGCGCCAGCGGTGTTTTGCCGATCGCCATACATTCAGATGGGAGACCCGCGTGCGTTTTTCGATTCCGCACGGGGCGCGGGTTTACTCGCAAAAACGTGCCTTGTGATATATAAAATAAGGTCGAATTCATATTCGTATTTATTTGAAGTTCGATCTTTATGTTTTGAATTGTATGTTGTATTGTAAGATATTATTTATTTTGAGTGAAGTGAAGACTTCTCGTGGTATGGTAGTGCGGCGCACGGGCGCACTTTAGGACCAGCCGCCAGTGCTCGTAGATCTTGATGACGCGCACATTTATATCGCTCTTCAATAATTAGATAAACATTTCTTTTAGATTAATATCAATAAAAGCAATTTATTAACATATCATGTGGATGCCCCACATGATATGTTAATAGAAAGAGCTTTAAAAATAAAATATTGTCGCCTACTTCATTTGCTATGTAAGCTCGCAGTACACCATATTCCTGTCGGGCGGGGCGGGACAAGGTGCCATAATAGTGTTTCAATTTGGTTGTGCCGGTTAAACTGTTACTGTTAAACCGTTCGGAACCAGTGTAAAACTGTAGGTCCCTTCCCTTGCCCCTTACTATGTGGTAGGCTCAAATTGTAGCCGACTAGGTTGATAATACCGTACTGGATGTAAGATGGCTGCCTAGCAGCCTCGGTTGTGTTCTCCTCTAGTACAGTTGGTATATCAGCCAGCAATCCAGGGAAGTCTCCGGTATGGCGCCTTCTCGGAGGTGATATTGGCTGGTCGGAGCATGTGCTTTGGCCCCTCCTATTCAGCCAGCCATATCGGATTACATAAAAAAAAATATAATTCGAATGTAAAGCGAAAATTCGTTCAGACTTTTCAGCTTGAGTAAATTGCACACGTCTAAAAAATTCCTCTGATTAACTGGCGTTTAATTGGCGAATTTCGTACTAAAAGAACGAACAGGGAATGTATTTGGCCGGAACAATTTCGAAAATATGACGTTTTCGGATTTCTAACGGGATTAAACAATAACATCTCTTAAATTCGTTGTTCGTTGTTCGCACCATTAGGTTATTATTCAACATTATAGAAAACCTATAAATGTACAGAGAGGGACAGGAGCGTGCAGAAATATTGGTTTTTGTTGATGGTGTTGTCTTTTATAAGGACGTCCATTCTTAGAATGTTGTTGATAAATATAAAATAGGTGCAAAATGTAAAGCTTGATGCCTCTACATAGGTATTTTCTACCACCAGGTTACCTACCTTTGGGGTATGATAACAGCTTCTAGTTGAGTGCCGAAAAGAAATATACATACATACATATTATGCGTATTAATAGATACAGTAATACGAAACGTAAAATACATTAAATATTAATATTTGCGTTTGATTACATGTTACATAGACAGACATATACAATAATCAAATTTATACGTAAGTATGGATAGACTAAATATACCTACTAATTACAAAAATACTTACTAACTTTGTACATAGGAGATATAATTTTTACATAATGAAAGGTACGAGGTGATGAAGTGGTTATTTAAAAAAAATCGAAACGGTGAATGGAAGAAGATAAACGGAGATGGACACGGAACTTGTTCCCCAGAAGAGCTTTATGTGAATGAGTCGGAATCTTATGTAGTGGAATGTGAAGGAATAGTCAAGTCTACACCAAGGTGAAAACTAAGGAAGGAAAATCGATCAGTAAGTATTAAGCATTGATAGGTAATAGAACATGAGTATTCCTGCGAAGACGGACATTGAGCTACTACAAACGAATTCGAAAATCAAATATACCTATGATCAAACGTGCACAAACCAGAGATTCCTGGATACGAGTATAATGTATAACAGTTCCATTTTCAAAACACAATCGATAATATAAGACAAATAGAAAATATATTAGTGTATATGACTATTTTCGAAATTGTTAACAGTTCAACTTGCAAACTCGGTTTGTGTATAATTTTCGGTATTGTCAAATGCTCCATTTTCAAAAGCGGTAAGAGATGGCTGTTCGATATACCTGTGTCCTCTAGCGATAGCGTTGAGTGGCTGACCGTCCAGGAGCCAGGTGAAGTGCGGCGGCGGAGAGCCGAGCGCGGAGCACTTGAGGGTCACCACCTGGCCAGGCCGAAGTGCTTGCTCGATGAACGTGTATTGGAGCTCGGGCGCCGTGTCTGTGGGGCGAGAACATGTAGTTTCACTTTATTAAAGCGGCGGGTGGCCGAGTGGTTTGGGCATCGGCTTATCATGCGGGAAGTCCGAGGTTCGAATCCGGTCGGCGTGTACCAATGAGTTTTTTCTGACGAAAAAATTTACGTGCATACCTACACCTGCTGCTTCACCGTTCGGAACCGGTGTAAAACTATAGATCCCTTCCCTTGCCTCTTACTAGGTGGTAGGCTCAAATTGTAGCCGACTGGGTTGGTACCACCGTACTGGATGTAAGATGGCCGCATAGCAGCCTCGGTTGTGTTCTCCTCTAGTCCAGTATAGCCAGCAATCCAGGGAAGTCTCCGGTATGGCACCTACCTTCTCGGAGGTGATATTGGCTAGTCAGAGCATGTGCTTTGGCCCCTCTGACTCAGTCACTCATACCGGATTACATTAAAAAAAAAAATTATCAAATTGTCAATACACCCTTCGACATGTCAGTCAGTCAGCGTGTATGAGTCCACTTCTGGACATACGCCTCTCCAATTTTCCTAAAGTTCTCTCGGCCTTTAGCGTTACGGAACCACTTCTTTCCGCTGATGTAGTCTCACCTGACGCTTGGTCTTCCCACACTCCAGTGTTGGTGTCCTTTCGACGTGTTAAACCTAATTTTGTATCGGCCCATTTTATTAGCTCGGCGATAAAGTACGTGGAAGAAAACTTGTACCGTGTGGGGCCGGTACTTTAAAAGAATAACCCCACTGCATCTCTCCCCGTGAATGTCGTAAAAGGCGACTAAGGGATATGACTCCCTTCTTATATTACTAGGGTAGGGTTTAACCCGTCCGGGTTGATACCACCGCACTGAATGAAAGGTCGGTCGAAACGGCTATGTAAATAGTTTGTGTTTTCCGTCCAGTTCAGTGTAGCCGGCACGACCGAAGGGAAGCGCTGACGTGGCACCAAGTCACCCGGTGTTATGGGCTGACATCACGGATTTTGTAGGTGATGTAGCCAACCGTGTCAGTTTCAATAAAAAAAATTAAAAAAAAACTTGCCTATAGCCAAGGCACGCACGTGCTTCGGATTGGTAGAGATAAATTGACAAAGCATTGAATAACATGTAAGAAAAAGTACTGGGGTTCCGTATCCGTCGTACAAGACCCTATTACTAAGCCTACGCAGTCTGTCTGTCTGCCCGTCTGTCTGTGCGAGGGCTGTTTCTCTTGAACCGTAATAGGTAGCCCGTTGAAATTTACACAGAATATGTGTTATTGTGGCCGATATAATAAGAAATAATAAAAATAAGAAAATGTAAACAATTCACGGGGTCCACATACAAGAAACTAAAAAGTGTATGCGCGCCATCTACCGAAAATATTATGAAGCAGCGCTGACCAAGACATGGCGATACGGAAACCTCGGTGCGACGGGTTAGACTCGCACTTGGCCGGTTTTTTTAGGGTTTCGTAGCCGGCGAAGCTAGCATGGATTATAGGAAAATTCGCATTCTTCTGAGCGTAGAAGCATCTCACGGGCTCGCGGCTCTGTTCGCGAGAATTGAAATGAAAATACATTTTATTGTTTACCAGTATGTAAAAGGATCACAAAAGGCGAGTTTAATACATTGTAGCATTCTCTAAGAGCTCACCTTTGGGATGTGGGAAACGCGTAGGGTCGGACAATGCAGTACTAGAGAAAGGATAATAAAATCGTAGAGGTAAGAAAGTCTGTACATTGAATGTATTCGGAAAAAAACTAACCTGCAGGCTAAAACAATATCTTTATTTAGACAATTACATGCAGGCTTAAAATGAGATACTGAACATGTTAGAACAGTTTTTAAAATTTTTGTTTGTTTGTTTGTTTGTTTGTTTGTTTGTTTGTTTGTTTGTTTGTCTGTACGCGCATCACGCAAAAACCACTGAACGGAATTAGACGAAACTTTGTATAGTGGCAGTTTATATGCCGGGTTAACATAATACGTAAAAAAATTAACAAAAATAAAAAAAAATTAACAATTATAAACATTATTGCGCGTTTAAAATCACGTAGTCCAAAGTAAAGGTAAAAACAATTTTAAATGTCATGTTGACAACGGAGAACTGTCATCTCGACGTGAGCTGGCCGGTGACAAATTGTTTGATAAATAAAAATAATAATTGAAAGTTGAAGTTATGTCGCTGTCATTGGTGCAATAAAATTTATATATCTGTTGCCCGCGGCTTCGCTCGCGTGAAATTCGTATTTAAAAAAAAGAAAGTAAGTAACTAAAGGCGGGCCCGAAGGCGGATCTGCGCTCACGTAAACGATATTCTTTCTCGATGAAAGTAACTAAGGGCGAGGCGAAAGGCGGAGCTGATTTCAGGAAGAAGAAAAACATTCTTGAAGAAAATAAGTAACTAAGGGCGAGGCCGAAGGCCGAGCTCTATTCTGGAAGACCATAAACCTTCTCGAAGAAAGTAAGTAACTAAGGGCGAGGCCGAAGGCCGAGCTGCGTTCAGGAAGAAGCTAAACCATCTTGAAGAAAGTAAGCAACTAAGGCGAGGCCGAAGGCCGAGCTACGTTCTGACAAATGATAAACCATCTCGAAGAAAGCAAGTAACTAAGGGCGAGGCCGAAGGCCGAGCTGCGTTCAGGAAGAAGCTAAACCATCTCGAATAAAGTTAATTAACATTAAGATTGAGTTAATTTAATTTAAATTTTATTATAAAGTCCACGCTTCTAACGGCAAATATACCGTGCATCCTAGAACCTCGCGGTTATTCCCGGCTGGATGGCAAGAGGCCCGATGCTAGAGACCTTAGTGCCATGGACTAAGGGTAGTTCTTTGATGTGGGACGCCACTTTGGTTCTCACATTGGCTCCAAGTCACGTTAGGACATAGCGGCTGGCGCGGCCGAGGCTGGGGCGGAGAGCCTCCAACGCAGCAAATATAGAAATATAATTCAAGATTTCGAATTTGTTGCGTTTGCGGTTGAAACCCTCGGTCCGTGGAGCAGTGAAGCCAAAAGAGGCTTGAGCTGGTTGACGCAACTGGTGTCCCGTCATCAAGGGCTTATGTACTTCATTCAAAGGGTAAGCCTTGCCATCCAGCGGGGTAATGCCGCAAGTGCTCTAAGAACATTTGAAAATGCCCGTTTTGATAGTTATTTTAATGTTTGTTAGGTAGGTTTAATTCTTTAGTTATTAATATTACTTTTTTATTTATATGAAATAAATAGATTGAGTAAACGATATTATATTCTATCGAAGAAAGGAAGTCTTTAAGGGCGAGGCCCGAAGGCGGAAGAGGGTTTTTGGTTTACCTGAACGCAGCTCGGCCTTCGGCCTCGCACTTAGTTCCTTCCTTTCTTCCAGAAGGTTTGTCGTCTTCCTGAACGCAGCTCGGCCTTCGGCCTCGCCCTTACTTACTTCCTTTATTTGAGAAAGGTTTATCGTTTACCTGAAAGCAGCTCGGCCTTCGGCCTCGCCCTTAGTTAGTTACTTTCTTTAAGAAGGTTTATCGATTACCTGAACGCAGCTCGGCCTTCGGCCTCGCCCTTAGTTACTTACATTCTTCTTTGGAATACGAATTTCACGCGAGCGGAGCCGCGGGCTCAGCTAGTGAAATATAAATACATAACTCACTTGTACAAATTGTTATATCTATAACCGATGTACATCCTTACATATACATAATTATATATTTTGTACAATGATTTTGTATACAATAAGTAAAATAAATGTTGTAATATCCTCTTATATACTATACACGGATACTTATCTAATTTACATATTATAGTATAATCAACGGTATAGAAGATGCAAGAATGAGTAATTCATTATATTGATCAACTTACTCATCGCCATCAGGTGTGAAGAACGTTCGTACTTAACAGTTTTTAGGGTTCCATAGGGTATCCATAGGGAAGCCTATTACAGTAACTATTAAGTAATCTGTGTTATTACTAAGCCTACGCTGTCTTTCTGTCTATCTGTCTGTCTATCTGTCTTTGGGCTGTATCTCTTGAACCGTAATAGGTAGCCCGTTGAAATTTTCACAGAATATGTGTTATTATGACCGATATAATAAAAAAAAAATAAGAAAACGTAAAAAAATCACGGGGTCCCCATACAAGAAATTAAAAAGTGTATGCGTGCCATCTACCGAAAACAGTATGAAACATTTTAACTAATTATAATTTAAACTAATATGAAGCATTTCATAAAACACGCCATAGATGGCGTGAGTGGCGCTGACCATGACATGGCGATACGGAACCCTCGGTGCGCGAGTTCGACTCGCACTTGGCCGGTTTGTTTCCCCCGGCCGGAGAGTTTGCTCGATGAATGTGTATTGGAGGACTCGCAGTCATCGCTGTGCGGGGGCGGCCTCCGTTTGGTAGGCGTAATTGACAAAACATTGAATACCTATTCTACATAATATCTAGACTCTTCTTTGAATGTTTGTTATTTTAGGTTTAACGTTACTTCAAATTTAACATGCCAAACGTATAGAATAGTAGGTCTGGGGTCGGTGCTTAAAAATAATAGCCTCACTGCATCTCTCCCCGTGCATGTCGTAAAAGGCGACTAAGGGATAAGGACAATATGCCATGCATAAGGACGACAGGCTAGCCACTTCTCACCTTGGCACAGTCCTTCCACCGAGTCGTGTAGCAGGTGGGTCTTCGTGCCTTACTATTAGTTGTTTTGTCCTAATATTATGCTAAATGTGGTGATCGGTGTTGTTGTTGGCTGTAATTTACAAGATCACTTGCAGCACAACACCGATTACTCTGCTTACGCCGATTGTCGGGACACAGCGTCGTTGTTTTCTCGTGGACCCATTATTTTGTTCCATTAATGGGACCACGAGGGCGACCTATTTCTCGTAGACCCATTATTTCAAGCAGTTGTTTTTTAGGGTTCTGTAAGTTTTCATAGAATAGTAGGTAAATAAACTGTGTTTTGGCCTGTTGTTGTTGTTCAAGATATATTTTTTTAATAAACACTCGAACGAAAAGAGCGGCAAAACGGATAAACATCAAATTAGGAGAAAAGTCACGATTTATTTTTGTTGGAAGCGAGGATTATTTCGCTTCCTACAAATTAATTTCCGAGAACAGAAAATGCCGGTAAACTCGAACATCTTCCTTAGCAAATATTTATAAATATCGGCCGCCGGTAACGAGTCGCCGGAAAACGCCGAGGTCGTCGGCGGCCATTTTCCTACTCGACAGGAGCCCCCACTCGAACGGCGGACCCCTAACTACACGAAGTCTGCTGGAGTGTTGCAATAGCCGAATATTCTTTATTTTTCTTTCAGTGAGGTCCTAGTTTTGCTATTACTAAGCCTACATCGTCTGCCTGCCTGTTTGTCCGTCTGCCTGTTCGTCCAATGGCTGTATCTTTGCAACCGTATAGGTAGCTGGTTGAAAATTTCACAGACTAAGTGTTATTATGGCGGATAAAACAATTAATAAAAAAACTAAAAGTAAAAATTTATCCCATGGAAATATTATAATTTCCTGAATAACGCCATCTAAGGAATACATTATACATACATTACACATATCCAAACATTTTAACAACAAAATTATGGGCGCTTACCGGTAGATGGCGTGATACGGAGATGCGTGCGAGTATGACTCTAAAGTAAAATAACTAATAATATAAACCGAACATTTATGTGGTGATACGAACACCTCGATGCGCGAGTCCGACTCGCACTTGGCCGCTTTTGTTCTTCAGTTGGCCTTTATCCTTAGGTAAATAGAAATATTATAAGAAAGCCCACCTAACGTACTTGCCCAACTACGTAAGTACTTGTAATTGACCCATTTCGCCGAGGTCTAACACCAGGGAGGCCCAGTGGTCTGGTCAGCACTTCTAGCAGTCTCATGCTGGCGACCGTCCCCCTCACAAGCTCTTCTAACTATTCCTAGCCGCAGCTCAGCACTTGCTTGCGCCGAGTCTCGGTTGTTTCTCGCGACGCACTGATACACGCCCCGGTCGCCGCGGTACACCGAGGCTATCAGCAGGCGAGCCCCAGAATCCAGAGCTTCCACAAATCTCATGCTGGCGACCGTACTCCTCACAAGCTTTTCTATTACAAGATGACCCACCTCCTAGCCGCAGCTCAGCACTTGCTTGCGCCGAGTCTCGGTTGTTCCTCGCGACGCACTGGTATACGCCCCGGTCGCCGTGGTACACCGAGGCTATCAGCAGGCGAGCCCCACAATCCAGAGCTTCCAGCAATCTCATGCTGGCGACCGTACCCCTCACAAGCTCTTCTAACTATTACATGATGACCCACCTCCTAGCCACAGCTCAGCACTTGCTTGCGCCGAGTCTCGGTCGTTTCTCGCGACGCACTGGTACACGCCCCGGTCGCCGCGGTACACCGAGGCTATTAGCAGGCGAGCCCCAGAATCCAGAGCCTCCAGCAATGTCATGCAGGCGACCGTACCCTTCACAAGCTTTTCTATTACAAGATGACCCACCTCCTAGCCGCAGCTCAGCACTTGCTTGCGCCGAGTCTCGGTCGTTCCTCGCGACGCACTGGTATACGCCCCGGTCGCCGCGGTACACCGAGGCTATCAGCAGGCGAGCCCCAGAATGCAGAGCCTCCAGCAATGTCATGCAGGCGACCGTACCCTTCACAAGCTTTTCTATTACAAGATGACCCACCTCCTAGCCGCAGCTCAGCACTTGCTTGCGCCGAGTCTCGGTCGTTCCTCGCGACGCACTGGTATACGCCCCGGTCGCCGCGGTACACCGAGGCTATCAGCAGGCGAGCCCCGGAGTCGAGCAGTCTCACGCGGCCGGCCGCTCCCCCCACTCCTCCTAAGGCTGCGCCGTTATGCAGCCACTCGAGCCGCGCGGCCGGCCAGCCGCCCCATGTGCAGTTGATGCTGGCCGTGCCGCCGCTATTCACGACCTGCAAGTTTGTGTTTTCAAATTGTATAAAATATTCTGTTTAGCTATAGGAAACAATCTGCAACAGTATATTAAAAGTGTTGTGATCTCGGTGACTTTATGCTGCTGTTTGTTTTGTGAGAGGACACCGGAGGAGAGAATGCAGCCTCGGTAGCTCAGTGGTGTGGTCGGTCAACTGTTATTAAGCAACGCTGAGCGCGTTCAATACTTGAATGGGTGACCGCTCGACCGTTGGAGGCTGACCGTGGTTCGGATTACACGTTAAACTCTAGGTCCCTTCCCTTCTTACTTTACTTGGTGGTAGGGTTTATCCCGGCCGGGTTGGTACCACCGTACACACCGAAACGTCGGTCGAAACGGCTGTGTAAATAGTTCGTGTTTTCCCGCCAGTTCAGTGTAGCCGACATGAAATGAAGTTAAGCACTGACATGTCACCTAGTTCACCCGGTGATAAGGGATGATGTAGCCAACTGTGTCAGTTTACATTTTTAAAAAAGTAGAAAAGCGAAATGGAGAACTACATTTGACATGGTTATATTTGATACAGTTGGCGCTTGGGTTATTTTTTCATTGCTTTATTTAGAACTGATATTCCATCAACGACCTAATAGATACATAACTACGTATCCACTATTCCAACAACAATCCAAATATATTCGCCGCGTGTGGGTGCTGCGGCGGAGGCTGCGGCCAGTACGAAACACAAAAAGCACGAAGGTTAGGTGCAACTAGTAGTTCAGACGTTTGGTACGTGTTCGGGGGCCTAAGGCTAAGGCCTTCGTCCTTGAGGAGGGCCCCAGGATGACGTCCGCTCCTGGAAGCCAGTGTTCAATCTCATTCCGGCTAAGAGCAGTTGTAAGTAGCAGTAACCTTGGGATACAGAGGGGCAACGCGGTGGCTGTACGGGGAACCATCTCGGGAACGAGGTCCCTTGAGAGAAAGTACAATTTATGAGTAAAGTTAGTAAAATGTTTAGATAATAAGTTTATAAATTAATTTTATACAAACACAAACCGCTGAAAATGAGGCTAGAAAAAGCACTTTAAATATCTGACCGGCAATTTAGCATTATAGCTTTTGTTTTGGCCGAGTAAGCCACAACTCGACTGCAGGCAAAACGGTCATATGCCCAGTGTGGCAGGCACACTCACCACAACGTACTGGGTCGGGCGTTCGCAGCACGTACCTCTGTTTGCGGTTTCCAGTTACTCGATTCCATGTTTGGAACGACGAAAGACAGTATAGCGATCCACTTTTAAAACGTTCTTGTTTTAAGCGGATTGTATACTAATGGTAGCGGCCTGGTTTGTTAGAGGTACTAGGTTCGAACTCATCGGCATTCAAAACTAAAAGTTTTGAATGAATTCTGCGAATAAGAAAGTTTAATTTTTTGCCTTGTACGCTATTGTTCTATCTGTATGTGTTTCTTTTTTTGTTTATCATTATTTGATGTGCAATTCAGAGTTCCAATTCTTTTGTATTGTAAGTCTGAGCTACCCAATGGTTCGGAACCCTTGTAAAACTGAGGCCCCATCCCTTACCTTTCTAGATGGTTAAAGTGTAACTACTTAGTCCGTATTGGTAGCACCGCACCGAAGGAAGGTCGGTTGGAACAATATGAATGATGCGAGTGGTAAAGTGTCAAACTTGGAATCGAGCACAGTCCCATATCTACGTGGCGGCTACGTGTTACCAAGTATATTATGTGCTCCACATACGATATGTTATGTCACGTAATGCACACACAATGTGGAATGTACGTATTGAGTTAATTAAATTTAAAACTCAACTCTGAATGACTGATGATTATTCATATGATTTTTTATTATTTTAATAACCTACCTGTCTATATCACCTACCTATGTGTGAACATGTATGAACATGTGCTCAAAAAGGGTCAAGTGCATAGTAACCGTAACCGACGAGCATGTATGAAGAACATTAATACAGTGGAAGACGCGGCAGAAGTGTGTCAGGATCGTGGCACGTGGGGATCCGTTGTCTCCGCCTATACTATCCCACTGGGAAACAGGCGTGACCTGTATTGCCTGGTACACTTGTCAGCGCATTACTATTGTTTCTGTCAGACTATAGGTGCCGTGCCAATGCTTCCCTTTGGTCGTGCCGGCTACATTGAACTGGGCGGAAAATGGTAATAATTTTTCATAGCCATTTCAACCGACTTTCAATGAGTGCGCAAATACCTTCAATGAGAGAGCAGATACCTAATTGTCCGAATAAAAAAATATTATGACGCGAAGGGAAAAAACATTCGAATTCGTGAGTTCGCGCTAGTTTTCGCAGCCAGGGATCAGCAGGTCTATTCTTGTAAATTCTGACAGCGGAATCAGCGCTGTTGTGGCGCTAAGAGCCACTTTGGTAAGTGGCTCTCAGCGCCACAACAGCGCTGATTCCGCTGTCAGAATTTACAAGAATAGACCTACTGGTCTGACATTGAAATCCCTCCTTAGTAAGTACATTATATAGTTTATCATGCACAAATTAATTATCAGAACGAAGCAATAGAAGACTGTTATTGAATAAATATTTATTAATATTTAGATTTTAATTACTTGGGGCAGCATTTTAAAAACTATATTATTATATAAAATTATAACATTATACGTGAATAGTAAAATTTAATAAGTGATGTGCTCGTATAATGTCTATTCATATTAACCTTTTCAAGGAAGTTAAATTTAGTTTATAGCCTAAGAGAATGTTATTACAATAACCAAAAGCGATCAAAGGATTTAATGATGTCCGTTTATATAGCGGGCTCTGTGACTGACAGATCAGAAGGCTTTAGCCTATTTGAAGCCAGTTGGTAGAACAGTTTGACTAACTCATTTTCGCAGTTAATATCACAAATCAATACACTGTTTGGTATTATATTATATACAAATAAAAACCGTTTAAAAATAAAGTAAAATTATTGATGCAAAACCAAACTGATTTCAATAACAAAGTTAAAACAACTTTGCCAAATGTTCCGGCTCTCTTTTCATATGGCCCGCCCACCTACGTCCACAGCGGTCTACTTTTAGTCTACCTAGTTATTTTTATCATTGATTAATTTTTATAGACCTCCTGCACGGGTGGCTGTGCCCAAAAGTTCAATGGAAGATAAGACACAGCTAATAACACCACTCCTCGCGGAAACCACACTTGGAGGAGGCGCCTCGCTAGCTATAAGGCGACCAAAAAGGAGGTGCCATGTCAGTGCATCCCTTGGGTTGCGCCGGCTACACTGAACTGGACGGAAAACACGAACTATTTACATAGCCCTTTCAACCGACCTTTCATTCAGTATGGTGGTACCAACCGCTACTACCTAGTAAGGTATAAAAGGAACAGGCGTACAGTTTTACGTGGAATCCGAATCACGGTCAGCCACCAACGGTCGAGCGGTCATAACATTCATAACGCATATTGGTAACTACTGAATTACGTAATGGTATGCTTGACTAGAACCGTGTTCCAATTTTGAATTTGAATTCCAAACATTAAAATTTAGTGGAAAATTAGACGCGTTGTCGCCCCGTTCTGCCCCGTGCGAATTCTCGGTTCCCACCGGACCTGCGGCAACATAAATTGCATCGGGAGAAAATTCTATTTGACGTCGAATACAACGAACACTGTTGTTGGTCGGATTGTAGCTGGTTCGAAAATTGTTTTAAGCCAGTCTGTATAGGCACGGCTGACCTATAAAACATGGAAGTGGTAAATGCTTTAGTTTTAATGCTAATTTTACATAAACGTAGAGTAGTGCGCTAGTTGCTATAGAAACTGGAGAACTTTTTTTTAACCCCAACTATGATCGAAAATGATGTAATCTGTTGATGATGTAACTGCCCGCCCAACCGAATCCTTCTACAAGCCCAACTACAGCTTTCCTTGTTATTTGCTTCTTTCTTATTCAAATTATTCCCATAGATTTTCACCAATATGATATTTTTGGTATTATTGACATTGTGTGTAATAATATCATACCATATCTTATAGGGGTTGGATGTAATAGAAATGTGAGAATCGGGTTGTTTTTATGTGATTTACAGATTCCATTAATTCAATAATCTGTGATGTGTGGGAGTTACTTTCTTAGAAAGAGCCATAATATTATTGTTTAACTGAACGCAGCCTAACGCTTGGATTCGCCCTTGATATGACGAACTTTTTTTCGAGAATATGTGGTTTACGAGAAAGCAGCTCGACCTTCGGCGTCGCCCTTAGTAACCTACTGTCTTACGCAATATACGTCACTTATGTGAACCCACCTTGGGGCTCGCCCTTAGTGGCTTAATTACTCCGAGAAAGTATTATGTTTACCTGAACGCAGCTCGGCCTTCGGCCGCGACCTCAGTGAATTTGTTAGAGAAAATAATTATATCGTTTACCTGAATGCGCCTAGGCCTTCGGCCTCGCCCTTGGTGACTTCGTTAGAGAAAGTATAACGTTTACCTGAATAAAACTTGGCCTTCGGCGGCGCCTTTAGTGATTTGCTTCTTTTGAGAAGTATTCCGCCTTCAACTCTAGGGTTAGATTTTTTTTATTTCATACGTTTTTGAAGGCGGGTTTTATATTTTTTTAAATAGTTTTTTATTTCACAGTTTTTTTTAGTAATTTTTTGCTATTAAATGTACTCGGCGGAATCGTTCGGCCTTCGGCCTTGCCATTCCGCCTCGCTTTCCAATCCGATCTTGACCAAATTGAAATGGGACCACACGGGAAGCACCAGCTTCTGAGTTCTGAGGTAATAAATATAAAAAAAATACAGTCGAATTGAGAACCTCCTCCTTTTTTTGAAGTCGGTTAAAAATGAACAACAATACAGTGCATTAAATTTGGCATGCATGTATAAGAAATCGAAATTGGAATAAAGAATTTATTTTTGATGTTCCGTGCCATCAAAATTAGAAATACAGAACATTTATGTCTTCACTCCCCCAAGAAATCGATCATATATAGTGGAATGTCTAATGAAAGCTATAAAGTAATATTTTTTTTATTATATAGTTAATTAATGAAGCGATAATAATAATACAACTGCCCATTCGTTTTATTCATAAATATATTGTGCAGAAAAATCTGCAATAAATTTCGCAAGTGTATCATAATATATTTAAATACATCGATGAAAAAGTATAGGCACTTTGTAGGTATTATTATTTCGAAGAAATGACAGATTATCTGTACGGTACAGGGTACGGAACGCACGTAGCGCGAGGCCCGACTCGCCCTTGACCGATAATTTAACTTGAAATGCACAATTTTTTTTTTATATATATAATTTACGTTATTCGGCATTGGAATATTATAAAGGCAACTAATTATTAGATGGCAGAGAACTGCCATCTGAATTATTCAGAAAGTTAACGATATCGTAAACATTCCCCTCGGCGGCGGGCGTCGGCGTCGGTGTCGGCGGAGCAAGAGCTTTTATTTTGTTTCTTTCCTCGGCACATAAAAGAGCTTCTAAACTAGAAACTCTGCGGAGCTCTTAGCGCACCGTCTCACTCGCAAATGCTTAAGCGTTCTCAAATATTTATGTGCAATTTAATTATGCGTCGCTGCCGTGTAAGACTGCCAACTTCGAGTAAAGATTTTCTCCTTTTTGTACGCAAAGCCCGTAACAAGTTTTCACAGTGCACTCGCTAAAATTAAATTACCCTTTCCGAGTTCTCGCGGGAGATGACAAAAATGAGGATCGTGATGGTGGAGAGATGAGGGTGGCGGGGCGGCGCAGCCTCCGGGGACTCGCCGGAGACCCGCCGGGCCCCTCCGACCTCGCTCAATGCCATCCGTCCGACAACGCTTTAATTACGCTCTCAACAGCGTGCGAACGCTCCAGTTACGGAAACCTTTGTGGTTTATATGAGGTAAACGCGTAATTAAAAATAACCCAGGCAAGTAATGTAGATCAGATCTGAATTATGAAATCTGGCCAAGTGCGAGTCGAACTCGCGCACCGAGGGTTCCGTATCGCCATGTCATGGTCAGCGCCACTCACGCCATTTATGGCGTGTTTTATGAAATGCTTCATTTAATTAAAATTCATGATTAGTTAAAATGCTTCATACGGTTTTCGGTAGATGGCACACATACACTTTTTAGTTTCTTGTATGGGGACCCCGTGATTTTTTTTACTTTTCTTATTTTTATTATTTGTAGTTGTGTAGTGCACTCGCTAAAATTAAATTACCCTTTCCGAGTTCTCGCGGGAGATGACAAAAATGAGGATCGTGTCGGTGGAGAGATGAGGGTGGCGGGGCGGCGCAGCCTCCGGAGACTCGCCGGAGACCCGCCGGGCCCCTCCGACCTCGCTCAATGCCATCCGTCCGACAACGCTTTAATTACGCTCTCAACAGCGTGCGAACGCTCCAGTTACGGAAACCTTTGTGGTTTATATGAGGTAAACGCGTAATTAAAAATAACCCAGGCAAGTAATGTAGATCAGATCTGAATTATGAAAACTGGCCAAGTGCGAGTCGAACTCGCGCACCGAGGGTTCCGTATCGCCATGTCATGGTCAGCGCCACTCACGCCATCTATGGCGTGTTTTATGAAATGCTTCATTTAATTAAAATTCATGATTAGTTAAAATGCTTCATACGGTTTTCGGTAGATGGCACACATACACTTTTTAGTTTCTTGTATGGGGACCCCGTGATTTTTTTTACTTTTCTTATTTTTATTATTTGTAGTTGTGTAGTGCACTCGCTAAAATTAAATTACCCTTTCCGAGTTCTCGCGGGAGATGACAAAAATGAGGATCGTGTCGGTGGAGAGATGAGGGTGGCGGGGCGGCGCAGCCTCCGGGGACTCGCCGGAGACCCGCCGGGCCCCTCCGACCTCGCTCAATGCCATCCGTCCGACAACGCTTTAATTGCGCCCTCAACAGCGTGCGAACGCTCCAGTTACGGAAACCTTTTTGGTTTATATGAGGTAAACGCGTAATTAAAAATAACCCAGGCAAGTAATGTAGATCAGCTCTGAATTATAAAAACTGGCCAAGTGCGAGTCGAACTCGCGCACCGAGGGTTCCGTATCGCCATGTCATGGTCAGCGCCACTCACGCCATCTATGGCGTGTTTATGAAATGCTTCATATTAGTTAAAATTCATGATTAGTTAAAATGCTTCACAGTAGTTAAAATTCATGATTATTTAAAATGCTTCATAGTCTTTTCGGTAGATGGCGCGCATGCACTTGCTAGTGTCCTCTATGGGAACACCCGTGATTTTTTTTACTTTTTCTTATTTTTTATTATTTCTTCTTATATCGGCCATAATAACACATAATCTGTGAAAATTTCAACGGGCTACATATTACGGTTCAAAAGATACAGCCCTCAGACAGACATACAGACAGGCGGCGTAGGCTTAGTAATAGGGTCCCGTACCGGATACGGAACCCTAAAAACGCAGTGCCTAGGTACACCACACGCGCTCGCTGCTTGAACGAAGCCCGCTCTATTTCGTTATGAACAAATTAACAGGCACTTCACCGCCTAATTGTTCAAAGGTGTGAAATTGCTTCCGACTAAGTTACTAAGAAATATTTACGAATACTTGCAGCTTCGGTAGCTCTGTGGTGCGGTCGGTCGGACTGTTGATAAGCACACTTGGGCGCGGCCAGTACTTGGATGGGTGACCGCTCGACCGTTGGAGGCTGGCCGTGGTTCGGATTCCACGTAAAACTGTAGGTCCCTTCCCTTCTTACCTTACAGGGTTTATCCCGGCGGGTTGGTACCACCGCACTGAATGAAACGTCGGACGAAACGGCTATGTAAATAGTTCGTGTTTTCCGTCCAGTTCAGTGTAGCCGACTGAAGTGAAGGGAAGCACTGATATGGCACCTAGTTCACCCGGTGTTATGGGCTGACATCGCGGATGTTGTAGGTGATGTAGCCGACAGTGTCAGTTCCATAAAAAAATAGATTGTTTACTGTGTGTGTCCGGTACTTAAGAATAGCCTCACTGCATCTTTCTCCGTGCATGTCGACTAAGGGATAAGGACAAGATACCGTTCATAAATTGTAGGTATTATAAATTGAAGGTTTGACATAATATCTAAGTGTGAGTCTGTTTGTACCTCTCTTCTGTTGGTTTTTATTTGCACAGCAAAAGGTGAACAGTTAAAGTGACTGATAAAAATAGAGCTTTTAACAGTAGCTCGTTTTACGCTCTCAACTATTCCCTGGAAGAACGCCTCAACAGTAGAATTATCACCTGAAACGGGAGCAAGCGATTTCAAAAAGTCCAAAGCAACTGGTGGCTCTACCATACAATAATATGCAAAATTTTTAAATAAGTCGTTGATCATTGCAAAATGGCTACATGTTGCCAAGCACAGTCGCGATATGAAATTTTTTATAATAATAATACCACTTTACACCACTTAGTGTGCAGCAAGGTCAGGCTTATTGCCTTAGGCAATTTCCTCCAGTCAACCCGGTGTACCTACATTTTTACATGTAATCCGAACCATGGAGGAGTGGGTGAAGGTATGCTGGTAATTTTTAGGTTTCCGTATCCCGTACGGGAGCCTATTACTAAGCCTACGCCGTCTGTCCGTCCGTCTGTCCGTCCGTCTGTCTGTCCGAGGGTTGTATCTCTAGAACCTTAATAGGTAGCCCGTTGAAATTTTCATAGAATAAGTATGTGCTATTATGGCGGGTATAACAAGAAATAATAAAAAATAGAAAAAGTAAAAAATTACATACAAGAAACGTGTTTTTTTAATGTTTTTTTTTGTGGTGCGGAAACCTCGTTGCGCGAGTCCGACTCGCACTTGGCCGGTTTTTTTTTCAAATCAGAAAAAACTCATTGATACACGCCGGTTGGATTGGAACTTCGGTCCTCTCGCAAGAGAAGCCGACGCCGACTTCCAGACCACTCGACCACCCACCGCCTATAGAAATTCATAAAACGTACTAGTAAGTAGTTTCTACGCGCGCTCGTAGTTTGGCAGCAACTGTTGATCAATTTTAATTCATGTCCAATTTCAGTGTAAAGCGATTTCCTCAATTTAATAATAAATTAATAATATGAACTATTATCTGACTAAAAAAAAAACAGGACGAGTGCGAGGGTTCCGTATCGCCATGTCAGTGTCAGCGCCACTCACGCCATCTATGGCGTGTTTAATGAAATGCTTCATTTCATTAGTTCAAATTCATGATTAGTTAAAATGCTTCATACTGTTTTCGGTAATGGCACGCATACACTTTTTAGTTTATTGTATGGGGAACCCTGTGGATTTTTACTTTTTCTTATTTTTATTATTTGTTGTTATGTCGGCCATAATAACACCTATGCTGTGAAAATTTCAACGGGCTACCTTTACGGTTCAAGAGATACAGCCCTCGGACAGACAGACGGACAGACATACAGACAGACAGACGGCAAAGGCTTAGTAATAGGGTCCCGTACGACGGATACGGAACCCTAAAAATATGATCTCAACAGAATCCTTACCTATTTAAACATTTTGTTTGTATGTTTGACAGCAAATTAGTTGTCATCTGTAATTTTTTCAGTTGCATGCTCTAATATTATACTTTATTTAACCCTGCAAGCTGATCATCCACTATTTCCCGAGTGTTCCTACTGCCGTCCGCTACAGAGCTCGCAGTAATTCAACGCCATTACAGATAGTCATGTCCAGGCTTGTGACAGGTCGACAGTACCGACAGTACAACTGCGCTCTCAGCTCTCTTTGTGTATGTTATCTCGTGCGCAGCATCGCACGTTGCGCTATTGATGTCATTATGAGCAAATATGTAACGCTATGTATTCACTTGTATAAGTTAAATAAATGTATGGCAGATCGAAAACACTAAATTCAATATTAAATGTTATTTCTATTAAAATATAATAAATTTAACAAGACATAAATATTAAATCTAAAACTGAACTAAACAATCAAACTTAACTACTTACATTAAAAATTAATTCCATTGTTTCTTCAAACTTCTTAGTTAGTTCATTTATGAAATTATCGATATAACCGAACATGAAGTAAAGGTTGGCAAGAAAAAAACACTATAATTCAATGAAATAAAAATACAATGTTATTCGCGGACATGTAGCAAGACAAATAGCTGACACCAATACATAGTTGAAACCGCTGAGCAAGGGGAGGCCACCGATCGCTGCTATGTCGTTGAAACCGTTCTCATAATTATTTCCTTATTTACCAATCAAAGAGGCGCGAAGCAAATAGACTATGACAAGATTCTACAGTCGTATGTCCTCTACTTTCAGACTGCTTTCAGGGACAGGTACTACAGAGTAGTCGATTTACAAAAGTAGCGGCGACCACTTAGCGGACCGCATCCGCATCTGACTGTAAATAGAAGATGACGTTGCGGTCCCGAGGTGTCGCGGAAGATAAATCGGTTTTTTGTCGCTGTCGGTTTGAGAGCTATCGATCGGATTTTCAATTAAAACCTGAAGGAGTTTGAGAGAGCGGTTTATTACCTATTTGATTGATTATGCAGCTCCTTGCAGTAAATTATTGCTATTTTATAGCGGTATAGAGATAATTGGTACGTAGACGTACCTACTTTATTCTTCTTACTACGACGCATACATACCTACGTATAACATGACTGGAATAAGAATCCATGATTACAGCGATTGTTTTTCGTTACTAAATTCCAAAACTATCTGTTATGAAATTATTATGTTAATTCAGTTTAAAGTCCTGAATCTACTGACCCTCTGAACTGACCGATTTGAACTGAACTGAATTGAACCCGACGACCTGAAATAAGCTGTTCGAACTTATCTAAATTAAAGTTTGGGCAATGCACCACTGATATATACTTATCAATCGATCGCAGCAATAATTGAATATTTGTAGTTAATAAATAAATAAATTGCTTGCCTCCCGCCGCCACCGCCGGCGGCGGTATTACCGTTTTTAATTTTTGTATTAATTTTGATTACTTTTTTGTATCATATATGTAAAATTAATATAGAACTTTAAATATGTGAAATAAAGGAATAAAAAATAAATAAAATAATACTTATTTATTTCAGAGAAATAATTTGTCCATAACTACACAAAAACACAAACTAACAAAACACCAAACACAAAAATAAAACATTACCGATAAGGCGAGGAGTGTATGTGGGAGCAGTATTGAAACACTCTCCCACATCCACCCCTGACCGCTGATTGAAGAGTATTATTCTCGGTTTTTCTGCGAAACTGGCCACCCTCCTCCTTATTGTGGCCCAGTATCCATCCCCTCTCGCCTCCGTAAACATAATAAAACTTAAATGATTATCAGTAAACGCTGCTGTTCTCTACTTAGTTACTTAGTACTTCTTCCCAGGTGACCTGGTGTACAATGTTGCCTTTAGCGCTACTTTTGCTCTCTTATCGAGACGTTCCCGTTGCACCCCTATAAAATCGGCGTACCGAGGATGCGCACCATCCGGTTTTGTAAGTCTTTTATTCACTGAACCGGGAAAATGAGGATCGCACTCCCTGCTCATCTATATCCTCCCGAGTACAGTCTGGGGTATTTCAAATGGGGAGTGAAAAGGCTCCTGTCAGGCCGGCATGGCATTTGCAACACAGAATGTCCATGGGCATAGTTAGACACCTACTCTTGTCGGTGAAACGATACAACATGTCGCGCTCTTCATAAAAAAAACGTTCTCAGGCTCCACCCATATTTGGTGCAGTGGGTGGAAGGTAACGCCATTCTAAACCGTGTGTCAGTGAGAATTTTTGATTTTTTTCTTTGTCTAGCTAGTCCTTCCCATGTCTTCTTTATCAGCTTCGTAGAAATTAGTTTTATTGTCTGATAACATTTTTAATAGAGAGAACCACGACGTGCCATAATAAAATTCTTCATCAGAAGGCCGTTACTGGTCTGTCGCTGCGGCGGCGGCACGTGAACCTACAGCGTGACGTGCCGAGACGACCAGCCGCGGCGAGGGCGACGTTAGCGCAGTTTCTATTCTGTGGCCACACGGCCACGTTGCCATTGAACTGACCGGCTTATACTGAACTGACCGGCCGGAACTGAACCTGAACTAAACTGTCTGAACTGAATTAAAGTTTAAACAACGACGTTAAAAAAGGTCGGTACTGGCCTGCAGCTGCGGCTGCACGTGCACCGTGAGATGAGCGTGCACGGCCAGGTGCACGTACAGCGTGACGTGGCCTAACGCATTGGCTGCACGGCACGCCCAGCGGCCGGCGTCGGCGGGGTCCGCGCGCCGCACCGCGAGCACGTCTCCGCCGCGCGCGCGCGACACTCGCGCTCCCAGCTCGCCCGCGCCACTCTCCCATCGCACCTCGCGCAGTGTACCTCCGGAACCCTCGCGGTACCATCTGTAACAAAACATTATCCTGCTAATCCTTATGTATATAATTTTTCTGTACGTGTGTTTGTCACCTAACTCCGCCCAAACGGCTGGACCGATTTGGATGAAATTTTGTGTGTATATTAGAGTGGGTTCCTGGATGCTTTGAAAATACAATTAAACCCGGTAGATGGTGTCGTTATAAGTCCACGCGGACGAAGTCGCGGGCACAGCTAGTTATTTTATAGATTTTCTCATAGTAATAGAAACTGTATGTACTGTGTGGGGCCGGTACTTAAAAAGAATAGCCCCACTGAATCTCTTTCATGTCCCGTGCATGTCATAAAAGGCGACAAAGGGATAAAGACAAGGTACCGTGCGAACGGGCTAAAGGCTGGCAACCTCTCACCTTGGCACGGCCCTTCCACCGATTCATGTAGCAGGTGGCTCTTCGTGCCTTACTTGCTGCCTGATAGTAATCTTGTCCTAATACATTGCTAAACTGTAAACGTGGTGGTCGGTGTTGTGCTGTAATTTACAAGAGTACTTGAAGCACAACACCGATTACTCTGCTTACCCCGATTCTATTGTCGGCGTGTGATTTATGAATGTATGTACTTTGGTTTAGTTTAAGAGAGTGACCAAGAACTGTCATTGCTCGGTTAACTGTCAATTATAATTAATACATGTTAATACTCTACATATTTCTGAAAGTTTACAAAGAAATCAAACGCACTTTGTTTTTGACATTGGAAATGTCTTTTCGATCGCTTCAGTATAGGCCCCTATTTCTAGAAAAAGTGCGAATTGGCCCTGGTGTCGTGAGTTTTAAGGGTACGTAAATATTTAGGGTCTCAAATGACGCGTACCGACGAGAGCTAGAAGATTGCGAAAAAAAATATTTAAAAAATTTGAGTTTTTGAGAAAATCGCAAAAACCGCTTAAAATTGCCGTTTTTAGGGGGTTTAAAAAGGGCACTTTTAAACATATTTCTAAATATATATTTTAAACTTCTATATTTTTATATTGTAGATTGACTAAATATCTGGGGATGTTTTTTGAATTGTTTGAAAAAAGTGAAAATTTTGGGAGTTGATTTTTTTAAATTTTCCATTACGCGAGTTTCGTGTCGTCTTTATCTTGCAGTGTGAGTAGTTATAATGGTTTTCGTGTGTGCATACACTTGAAAATTGAGAATTTTAATTAAAATTTTTTTTTTTTTAATTGACAAATTTCAGTATGAAAAAACAAGTAAATTATAATCAAATTTTTAAATATGGATATATATTCTTAATTGAACACCAATTTATACAATTAAATTTGCACAATAGGTGAGCTTAATGCCGTGAGGAATTCTATTCTAACTAACCTTTGGTTACAGATTAAATACAGAAGGGAGGGGTGAATTGGAGGAGAGGGGAGATAGGAAGGGAGGAGCGAGTGAGGCGAGGGAGGAGGGAGGCAGGGGTGGGAGGAGGGAGGGAGGGGATAGAGGAGGAAGAGAGTAAGGAAGAGGGAGGAGGGGAAAGAGTGAGAAGTAGGAAGGAGGTGCGTGGGGAAGATGAAAGGAGTGAGGCGGGACGGAGGGAGTGCGGATGGGAGAAAGAGGGGGAGTAAGAGGGAGCGAGGGAGAAGGGAGAAGGGAAGGAGGGAATTAGGGAGAGAGGTAGGCAGATAACGAGGTTAAAGAGAAGGGGAAAGAGGGGGATGGAGAAGAGCGAGGGGCGGGAGGGGAACGGAGGGGAAGCGAGAGAGTTACGGAGAGAGGAAGAGAGAAAGGGTTCAGGGAGAGAGAGAGAGAAAATAAAAAAGAAGCGATCGTTTATCTATTCACCGCGAGCCGCGGGTAAAAGCTAGTGCAATATGTAGCTAGTATGTATGCTAGTAAAAATGTATTTACTTCAGTAAGAATAGGAAAAGATTTCTCAAATTTACCTTAAATACATTCATAGACGTAGTGGAGTGTAAATGCACGGGCAGATTATTCCAGAGGCGAGCTTATATACGTGTGCCGAATACATGTTAGTATTTACAGGAGTAGAAGTAATAAAATTATATAGTGAGCAGGTGCGCGCTGTTAGAATCTGGAGTGTGTTCGCTCTTTGAGTTCGTCGCTTCAGCCCTTCGAGCATCTTCAGCCACACCAGGATATTTTCACGGCCACAGTCGGCGACTCACTATATGCTTGTATTTTAATACGTCCTAAAAGTCATTTTCAATGTACCCGAAGGTCATGTAATGCATGAGATCTGTGAATTTTTTTTAACTTAATCATTTATTTGTTCCTACAGCAAAATTTACATTTTACATTTACATAATTAATTAATGTTAATTACCAAACTGCGAATTTTATAGAAAAATCAAAACATTAAATGGTTGCTTTCTCAATTATGCGTCTGAAGTAACTCAAATGGGAGAGTCCCTTTTGTGAGGCCAAAGTAATTTGAAGATGTAAGGTTTTCGGAATACATTTATTTGCGACAACACTGGCGAGTCGGAGGCGGCAGCCAGTTCGTGTTCAAACCAAAGCGGAATCTGGCTCAAGCAGATCTCTTGCGCCAGATGTGTGTACATACACAATGAGCGCATACCGATAAGGTTATCATCATTTAAAATAAAATAATTAAAATAATTTCTTGTTCTAAGTTCAGTGTATACCGGATGGCATATAACTTGGACCAGTTTGTGCAGGTACGGAAGTGTATTTGGGTTGGGAGCGAACGGCGCGCGCGGGCGGTGCGGAGGGGCCGACTAGCCAACTAATCACGCCACGCGGTCTGCAGGCGCTCTTCTCGCCGCCGCATCCCGCGCCCTCCACCAACGATACCCTACAATCGGCTACTGCACTGGTCCAAGTTATATGCCGTCTGGTATAAGTGTAAATGTTGTTAATATGCCAATCTTCTTCGCGAGACCTACAATTATGTTTGACAGTGAAGTAAAAAGAGTAAGTATGTAGATATTCAGAAAACTGATAAAATGTATTGCAAGTCAAGTCGAAACATATTTCTTCCAAATACATTAAACTGATAGAATAATAGTATTATGCCTTTTTTGTAAAATCGTGCATTTTAAAAGTTTACTCATATATAAATTCAGCAAAGTGCATTTTAAATGTTTCCATCAGTACGAAAGAAAAACGATCCATACTACCGCTCACAAGAACATTAATATTTACAGCATAAACATAAACTTTTCGGTAGATGGCGCGCATAAACCTTTTAGTTTCTTGTATTTTTCACCCCCGTGAATTTTTTACTTTTTCTTATTTTTATTATTTGTTGTTATAACGGCCATAATAACACATTCTGTGAAAAATTCAACGGGCTACCTATTACGGTTCAAGAGATACAGCCCTCGGACAGACGGGCAGAAAGACAGACAGACAGATAGAAGGCGTAGGCTTAGTAATAGGGTCCCGTACCGGATACGGAACCCTAAAAACGAAAAGAAGAAGTAGATATTTGATTTGCATCTATTGTTACAAGAGAAAGTGGTGCCTTTTGCAACAGCCTCCTAGCCTATCTGTTGGCGCATGCAATCCTCCATAGGCTCTCTCGCAGCCACGTTTGTTTGACGTCTCCTCGGGGAGCACACGAACTATAGCAAATTCTAACGCAGATCCTTGATCCTAGTTATAACGTTTGTGCTGCACAGAGTAACTACTACTGTGTTTGCCAGCCCCTAAATGTAATTTTTGTTTTGTTATCCGATATGGGTGGCTGATATGGGCCAAAGCACATGCACCGACCAGCCAATATCACCTCCGAGAAGGTAGGTGCCGTACCGGAGACTTCCCTGGATTGCTGGCTATACTGGACTAGAGGAGAACACAACCATATTATGATATAAAAGTGGGATAGTTCTAATCTTTAGTGAATATATGAAAAAATTTGAAGTACGCGCTTGGGATACGAGGTCCAAATATAGCAGGGGTGGAATAAATCGGAAGGCAGAGGTTTTACGAAACAAAAAATGCACACATTAGCTTAAATACATACATACATATCACACACGCTGAATCCCGACAATCGGGGTAAGCAGAGTAATCAGTGTTGTCCTGCAAGAACTCTGATATCTATACTAGCATTTTGATATTTATTCAAATGACCGAAGAAACATTTCAGCCGCTCCACATAATTATTCGCAGGCGAGAAATGTATAATCAATCGAACTAAGACGCGCATGCTTTTTTCCTCTATGGTATAAATAACCTACTTAACAATTTTATTCTGTGATAATGGAGTAGGTATTTCCAAAAAATATCATTGACTCGGAAAAAAGTTATTGAATTGTTAAAGTAAGTCTGTTCCTTCAAGAAAGCTTTCTTTTTTTGCAGACAGAGTAGCAGTGATCAATTGAAAACTGGAACCAATTATTATGTTGCAGCAACTTTTCCAAGTATATTTCTGGAACCACCTTATTTCGGGTCGAGGTCTGAATCTGAAAGAACACGACAGTCGCCGCAGGAGGGAGACGAGGCGGGGCGCGGGGTGAGCTGTCACTCGGGCCAGGGAGCGCGAGAGTGCTTCATGATTCATGCACGATCCGTCGACTCGGTTCGGTTGCGAGGCGCGTGTGTGTTCGCCTTTTGTTATTATTGGGGAAATGATAATAAGCTGAACGCGAGATTGATATTCTGATCAAGAGTATTAACTGGTATTTCAGAGAGAATGCCTATTCCAGTACTAAGGCAGCAACTTTTTATGATCACATCCATTATGCAGGAACGTTCGGGCGTCCGTCCGTGAAAATAAAGTAATATAAACTTATTATGCCTGCTTTCTATGAAACAACTTTTTTTCTGAAAAATTTATCGGGATATTTCTCAATTAACTGTTTTATGAGTACTTTTTTAAATTTAATTAAAAACTGCAGTAAAATGTACGTACACCATTTTGCAACACATAAAATGATTCACGAATATTTGATACATACATATCACACACGCTGAATCCCGACAATCGGGGTAAGCAGAGTAATCGCTGTTGTGCTGCAAGGACTCTTGTCAATTACAGCACAACACCGACCACCACGTTTCGCAAAGGATTCGAACAAGATTAAATCGATCAAGCAGCAAGTATGGCACGAAGACCCACCTGCTGCATGACTCGGTGGAAGTACCGTGCCAAGGTGAGAGGTGGCGAGCCTGTCGCCCTTTAGCACGGCATCTTATCCCTATCCCTTAGTCGCCTTTTACGACATGCATGGGGAGAGATGCAGTGGGGATATTCTTTTTAAGTACCGACCCCACACGGTACGAATTGAGTATAACTTTTTATTGTTTACCTTCTTTATTATTACACAATAATGCCCAACGCAAACCCAATAATGCATAACATGTGAATAAATGAGCTGCGCTCGCTATTTCTAAAATACTTGCCAGCTACCAAGCCCTCCGCAAATCAGTAGTGTTGCCATTATATTGGGTTCTGGGGTAAATATTTGCAGTGTGCTTGATTTAATATTCTGATTTGTTTCACAGCGCGCTCCGCAAAGGTTGTGTAGGCGGCGCGATAGGGTGTGTTGGTGTGTTTCGCACCGCAGCTCCCGGAGGAAGATGATGGAAGCGAGGTCGGTTTCGCTATACAGGGTGTAAATTAATCACCTAAATGCAGTTTAACAGGGGACTACTTGTCATTTGAGACAACTTGTAATAGGATATTTTATTATTCTTATTTCACTCATCTTTGTATAGTGATGAGCTAAGTTGTACATATTCTTGCAGGATTTTAGAAATACTTCGTAGTATTTTTTATTTTTTTATATTATATTTTTTCAATTGCAGCCGATCTCAGTTTCTGAGTGGCTGCGCTCGAGATCGAAACCACAGCCAATCTCCCCCTCGAGGAGGTACCAGTACGGCTTGAAGGCGAACTAAAGTCTCGCGCGGCTCGGCAGTGGAATGCACTACCACACCTGAAATTGTAATCTCCGTCAGTGTGAAAAATATTCCCCGGAAGCCCATTCTACACCTTTGCAGTGCAGTGCAATTGATAACGTCTGTCGCTGACACCAGTATTGGTGTCAGCGACAGACGTTATCAATTTCTAGTTTTAGCAAATTGATGATAAGTGATTAACTTACTCTATTCTACTTAACTGGCTCTGTTACTGTTCCAGCACTTTAAAAAAGTTTTTCTAAACTATTTCTCTAAAATAATTAACAATGTTTATTAGCTTTTATCGAATACATAAATTGTTGTTGTTGTTTATTGTTCATTGAGCATTCTTAAAGTAGTAAGACAGCAGCAAAACTTGTCACAATTTGTTCTATCCGGTTCTATAGCATCCATGATGAAGAGCCGGCAAGAAATTTCGCAGGATATAATTTTTTTTCATATATTATTACTTACCTACAAGTATTTTAGTGACTATCCAAATAAGAACATCGCTTGTTTATTGAGAATACTGCCTGAGAGCATGATTAAACATTTTAATAAGAGTTCTGACTACAAAGACTTATTAATTAAGGTTTATCAGATGCAAAGAGCCTTTATCAAATTTTGATACGTATGTACTTTGTACTTACACATTCAATGATCTAGCCAAAAATGTGTGAAGGCATGCATACTCGTATTTACAAAGATTGCTCCGGCGAAATCAGTCTTGATCCGCACCAGCTTTTGCTCTCGTCCAATTTCGGAGGACAATTTTGTCGTAGGGGCACCAATTCCGCAACAAATGAGCTAATCATAAACATGAACGGCGTAGTCCTCGCCGGACAGAGCGTCCGGTATTCCGTTACGTCATTTAACCGTTGTCGGTTTGGTCAAAGCATAATGGTGAGCTTGTCGGAACGCCCCAGGGCTGTCAGCTGGGCAAAATTTAGGAAACATTACACATATTCTGGAATAAGATTCTGATATATTACGTGCTGAGAAATAAGAGTGTTCTTTCTACCCGGTTTTTCCAAAAGTAATGATAATGAATATTTGAAACAACGATTACATTTTCGATATTTTTATTTTTTTATTTTTCTACGTAGTCTCATAACAAGTCAATACATTTAGTCGATCTTTTTTCTGAGTTCTGAATAAATTAAAAAAATAGTCTTGTCTTGACGCTCAAAAAGTTCCTATACAGCGGATATCACCTTTATATATTATATTATATATGTATAACCTATTCCTTGAGTCGAGGAAAGAGGAAAAAGGAACTTAGGAGTAAATCTGGAGAATAGGGGTTCCAGCAGTTCGAAACCTGCTTCTCCTATGGCAGCCATCGCAACTTCGGCTTTGTGTGCGGGTGCGTTATCTTGAAGAAAAAAGACTCCTGCTCCGAGTTTGCTCCGTCTCTTTTCTTTAATAACCTCACTCAACCGTCTTATTTGGTTAGCGGGGTAAGAACCATAATAGTGGCTCTCTTTTCCAAATATACCACTCACTCATTAGTTCCCTCAATAATATTCCCTCAACATCTCAAAAAAAGCCGGACAAGTGCGAGTCTGACTCGCGCACCGAGGGTTCCGTCGGCGCCGCGCGCCGCCGTGCCGCCGTCAGCGTTGATTGTTGTGCCGATTATTAGAATGAACGTAACGAAAAGCATCCCTTAAATTAATTTGAACTTTTTTAAGTTTTCTTTACATTCGCGGGTGCGCGCACAACAACCCACGAAAGTTTCATCATAATCGGATAGAAGACGAACGAACGAACGAACATTCATTTTTATAGTTAACGCCGAGATGACAGTTCTTCGTTGTCAAATTGAAATTATTTGATTTTTTTGTGTTCCATGAATCCAATATTTCGTCACCGGCCAGTTGACGCAAAAACAACGACCAAGAAACCTGTGCTTTGGACTGCGTGATTTTAAACGCGCAACAATTTTAATAATTTAAAATTTAATTTAATTTTTTTTTATTATTCTCCCTGCCGCCGCCGCCGCGGCCCCGCCGGTGGTATTTCAGCTTGATACCTTGACCCGTTCCTGAGAAAAAGGGTCTTGACATACAAAACAAGCAAACTTTTTTTTTATGTGATGTAAGTACGAATATACAATTTTCGGATTTTTTTTTCCTTTATTTGTGCTGTGAGACCTTGCTTCGTACCTAATTTCGTGATTCTAGGTCAACGGGAAGTACCCTGTAGGTTTTGATTTGTTTTGGGTGAATTTACGAGTATCAAAATCTGACATCAATGCCCGTATCTTTTGATTGTGTTAATTTAGTAGCTTGAGATTCCTACATCTCTAAGCGATCGTAGATGTTAATATTTTGTATTAATTTGAACTTTATACCTTGACTCGTTCCTGAGAAAAAGGGTCTTGACATACAAAAGAAGCAAACTTTTTTTTTATGTGATATAACTGCAAATTTGCAATTTTCGGATTTTTTCCTTTACTTGTGCTATGAGACCTTGCTTCGTACCTAATTTCATGATTATAGGTCAACGGGAAGTACTCCATAGGTTTTGATTTCATTTGCCGGTAGCAAAATTTATGACATAAATGGCCGTATCTTGTGATTGCGTTGACTTAGAAACTTAATTTTACACCTCCGAGGAAACGTAGACCTTAATATTTGGTATTAATTTCAAATTGATACGTCTACCCGTTCCTGAGAAAAAGGGTCTTGAGGGACAGACAGCCAGCCAGACGGACAACAAAGTGATCCTATAAGGGTTCCGTTTTTCCTCTTTTGAGGTACGGAACCCTAAAAACGAACACCTTTCCCGCCGAGCTTGACACTTTGAATTTCTTTGACATCGGGAAGGATGATCGATTCCAAACCATTGACTGTTGTTTCGTCCCTAGATCAAATTGATGGATATAGATATACGCTATAGCAGGACGCGCGATTTCCCAGTCTTTTAGACCGTTTTCGTACATATCCGCACGCTCTGTCTCCCGACAAACGGGGTAAACAGAGTAATCGGCGTTGTTCTGCAAGAAATCTCGTAAATTACAGCACAACACTGACCACCATGTTTAGCAAAGATATTAGAACTAGATGACTATCAAGCAGCATGTAACCGCACCAAATCGTTTCCAATTGTTTTTTTGTTCACCCTGAACACGGTACTAATGAAACCAATAACATAAAGAACATCACGTAACACTGACTGAACAGTAGACAACCCTAGAACGGGCCGAGTGCAGCTTTGTATCTGGTCGTTCAGCCCGCGCCCGCGCACAAGCCACCTCAAAGTCTTGAAAGCCTGAAACTTGATCGGTGAATATTGCTGTGTGCAAAGTTGAGAAATTTAAATAAATTAGCATTTTACAATAACACCGTCTCTTACACAGCAGAAAAGTACAATACTCTTACTAGATTATTGGGTTCAACCCGTCCGGATTGGTACCACCGCACTGAATCAACGGTTGGTCGAAGCGGCTATGTAAATAGTTTTTTGTCTATTTGTCTTGTGAATTGTGTGTGTTATATAATTGTGTGTCTCGTTCGGCGTAGCCGACAAGATCTAAAGGAAGCACTGACTTAGCACCTAGTTCAGCAAAGTTTGACTGTCAAGGGCTGACATGACGGGTGTCTTAGGTGATGTAGTGTCCATAAAAAAATTTACGGACAATTGACATAATAAAATGAAATTAAAAATGCAGTTCGGTATAAAATTAGTCCCACCCCAAGGCGGAATGGCACCTCCTCGGGGGTGATATTGGCTGCGCCTGAGGCTTCAACCTCGGGCACAGGAGTTGAGGGAAGCAATAAAAAAAAACTGGCCAAGTGCGAGTCGAACTCGCGCACCGAGGGTTCGTTATCGCCATGTCATGGTTAGCGCCACTCACGCCATCTATGGCGCATTATGAAATGCTTCATAGTAGTTAAATGTCATGATTAGTTAAAATACTTCACATTCCATTCGGTAGATGGCGCGCGCGCATACACTTTTTGCTTTCTTCTATGGGAACCCACGTGAATTTGTTTCTTTTTCTTATTTTTATTATTTGTTGTTATATCGGCCATAATAACACATATTAGTGAAAATTTCAACGGGCTATCTATTACGGTTCAAGAGATATAGCCCTCGGACAGACAGACAGACAGACAGACAGACGGACGGACGGACGGACGGACGGACGGACAGACAGACGGCGTAGGCTTAGTAATAGGGTTCCGTGCCGGATACGGAACCCTAAAAACAGCAAACAGTTGAGAACCCTAGGACGGGCCGAACGCAGCCTGGGGCCTTTGTGTCGGGTCGTGCAGCCCGCCACCGCACACAAGCTACTTCAATATCCTGAAAGCCCATAGACGTATATTATATCTCTATGTGAAAGCCCGAAACTTGAGCGGCGGGGCTTGCTGCAGCCTGCAGGATGCGACTTAGCTGTCGATCCCGCAACCCTGCATAACCGCAATGTGGACAGAGGCATTCTTCACGGTTTGACTTCGGTAGGGTAGGGTTATTTGAACTACTGAGAAGTTCTCTCAAAACATATTCTAGAGTGGCAGTGTGTGACGACCGAATGAAAGGAATATAAATAAGAAAACAATTAAGATATTATTTGGTAGTAGTTAACTTTAAGCTAAGAACGAACGTTATTATTTACCTATTAGTTTATTTTTATCATAGGCTGGCGGTCGAGAAATGAAGTGAAATGAAATATTATATATACTGTATATAGAAAGAAAAACAGCTGACAAAGTACTTAATACCGAAAATCGTTCTCTACCAGTCGTGCCTGGGATTGGGTAATGGAAATAAGCGGATATAAAAACTGTGATACTATAATAAGCAATTTATATATTATATAAATTGCTTATATATAATAGTATAGTTTTTAATAATGGCTTTTAACATTGTGTATTATATATTCCATTTTTTTTTATGTAATCCGGTATGGGTGGCTGAGTTGGAGGGTCCGAAGCGCATGCTCCGACCAGCCAATATCACCCCCGAGAAGGTAGGTGCCATACCGGAGACTTCCCTTGATTGCTGGCTATACTGGGCTAGAGGAGAACACAACCGAGGTTGCTATGCGGCCATCTTACATCCAGTACGGTGGTACCAACCCAGTCAGCTACAATTTGAGCCTACCACCTAGTAAGGGGCAAGGAAAGGGACCTACAGTTTTACACCGATTCTGAACGGTGAAGCAGCAGGTGTAGGTATGCACATAAATATATGTGCATACCTCCACATATGGTTTAACTTTCTAGTAAAGAAAACAAAATTCTTGAAATTTTATATCAAATCGCATGTTGTGGGCAAGTTTGAATTATGTTTGGTGCAATTTTCGCATTCAAACATATCCAGGAATGCAGAGGGAAGTTACTGTTAGGGCACCTGCTCGGAAGTGATATTGGCTGCTCGTGACTCAACAACCGGATTACATGAAAAAATATCAAAATAAAACAAATGGAATGTGAGAGAAAGTACTAATTTGTAAGCTACACTCGTCACGGGTATTGATCATAAGCACACCTGGGCGCAGTCAGTACTTGGATTGGTAACCGCTTGACCGTTGGAGGCTGACCGTGGTTCGAATTCCACATAACACTGCCTTCCCTTCTTACCTTACTAGGTGGTAGGGTTTAACCCGCCCGGGTTGGTACCACCGCACTGAATGAAAGGTCGGTTGAAAAGACTATGTAAATAGTTCGTGTTTTCCGTCCAGTTCAGTGTAGCCGCCGCGACCGAAGTGAATGACTGACATGGCCCCCAGTTCATCAAGGTGTTATGAGCTGAGATCACGGATTTAATAGGTGATGTAGTTAACCGTGTCAGTTCCAAAAAAAAAAGAATTCTCATTTTGACTTATTTCCATATGCACGGAGCGCTTTTCCACATCCAAAGCAATCATCATCGGGTAACAGGACTCCCCATCTCCTCTCAAAATTGCCCGCATCCTGAAATCGAAAAAAAAACCCGACTAGCGCGAACTCGAGATTGTATCTTGCAATAGCGCACCGCCTCGCTCCTCTTTGTGCGTGGAAACGAACAATAAAAAATGCTCTCGTGTCGCTGGAGCTATTCCACCTTAACTTGAAACGTGCTGCGCCGACTCTTTGCTTCGAAAAATTAATATAAATACATACATAAGAAATACTACGTGTCACAAAACTGAAGGTCAAGCGGGAATCGGTAGGCCGTAGGCCGGTAGCGGTAGGCCAGTTTATGGCTACCCAGGGAAAAATAAGAAGAAAAAAAATCGGAGTCATTTGTTTTTTATGATATGAGCATTTTTTTAAAAACGTTGAAAATTGACATCTCGTACAACATTTTAGGCACTACGACTACAAATTTGCAAATATAATTGTTCAAAATTTTTGTATTCCGGTATGGGTGGCTGAGTTGGAGGGTCCGAAGCGCATGCTCCGACCAGCCAATATCACCTCCGAGAAGGTAGGTGCCATACCGGAGACTTCCCTGGATTGCTGGCTATACTGGACTAGAGGAGAACACAGCTGAGGCTGCTATGCGGCCATCTTACATCCAGTACGGTGGTACCTCCCCAGTCGCCTACAATTTGAACCTACCACCTAGTAATGGGCGAGGGAAGGGACCTACAGTTTTACACCGCTTCCGAACGGTGAAGCAGCAGGTGTAGGTATGCACGTAAATTTCGTTCGAAAAACTCATTGGTACACGCCGGCGCCGACTGGATTCGAACCTCGGACCTCTCGCATGAGAAGCCGATGCCCAAACCACCCGCCGCTTTTTAAGTACCGGTCCCACACGAAATAGAAATACATATATAGGAGTATCTGACAGGAGGACGTGCGAAGATAATGTAGGGGCAATTTACGCCCCTACCCCTACTCGGGTTGATTCCGAGTCTCGCTCCTGACACTTGACGGCGCGGCGCGTCATACACTTGACGCTTGACATGACGTGGGTGGGGAGTGGGGAGGTAGTCAACTACTGCAATTTACATTTTTTATGTTGGTTAATTAAACTGCAAGCGCGAGCTGTATTTTAAAAAGCATTGTGTTCTAGTTTTTAGTTTTTACATACGTACCACACACGCTGTATCCCGACAATAGGGGTAACCAGAGCAGTCGGTGTTGTGCCGCAAGAACTCTGAAAAATTGCAACACAACAACGACCACCACGTTTAGCAATGTATTTAAAGACAACTATCAAGCAGCAAGTAATGCACAAAGACCCACCTGCTGCACGACTCGGTGGAAGGACCGCGTCAAGATGAGAGGTAGCAAACCTGTCGCCCTTTGGCACGGCATCTCCCCGTGCATGTCGTAAAAGGCGACTAAGGGATAAGGATGAGAAGGACTTATTTAATACATGGGAATCGGAAATGTCGGGTAGGTTAACACCGGGTGAACTTGGTGCCACGTCAGTGCTTCCCTTCGGTCGTACCGGCTACACTGAACTGGAAGGAAAACATAAACTATTTACATAGCCGTTTCGACCGGCCTTTCATTCATTGCGGTGGTACCAACACGGGCGGGTTAAACCCTACCACCTAGTAATTACGCGGCCCACGCGGGGCGAATGGTTTGAATGAAAGTATTTACTTTTGTTTATTTTAGTGTTTCTACCTTGGTTACAATTTATTTATCAGATGGGGAGAGATGCAGTGGAGCTATTCTTATTAAGTACCTACCGGCCCCACACAGTAAATACATACAGTAGTACATTTATTATTATTTAAAAGGCATCTGTCACGCCGGCACGGCATTCGCAGCCCCCGTTCTAAAACGAATGCTTTTGGGCGTCGTCGGCTCAACAATCCATGCTGACGGCGCCAAGTGTATCGCGTATCAATAAAAAAAAAATATATATAATATGATAAATAATATCATATCTTATTAGATATATCTTTGAAGTAGACAACGGTATCTTCGAAACTATTTCGTATTGGTTCAACAAGCTGCTTTGCAAAATTCGTATTGTGCTCCCTCGCCGATAGACTGATAAGTTTGTTTCGTTGTACTTAGGCAAACTAAGTTCTTTTGCGTGTTTTACGTGAAGTATGTAACTACAACAAAGATTGAGTAAACAAAAAACAAAAAGTAAAAAAACTACGTATTGATAAATAAATTGTAACTTTAAGGTAGAAACACTAAAATAAACAAAAGTAAATACTTTCATTCAAACCACTCGCGCCGCGTGGGCCGCGTAATTACTAGGTGGTAGGGTTTAACCCGCCCGGGTTGGTACCACCGCACTGAATGAAAGGCCGGTCGAAACGGCTATGTAAACAGTTTGTGTTTTCCGTTCAGTTCAGTGTAGCCGGCACGACCGAAGGGAAGCACTGACGTGGCACCAAGTTCACCCGGTGTTATGGGCTGAAATCACGGATGTTGTAGGTGATGTAACCAACCGTGTCAGTTTCCACAAAAAAAAAAATGTTTCACTAAGTACCTACCCGACATTTCAGATTCGCATATATTAAATCATTGCTTCCCGTCCTTATCCCTTAGTCGCCTTTTACGAAATGCACGGGGAGATGCCGTGCTAAAGGGCGACAGGCTTGCCACCTCTCACCCTGGCACAGTCCTTCCACCGAGTCGTACAGCAGGTGGGTATTCGTGCCTTACTTGCTGCTTGATAGTTATCTTGTCCGAATACTTTGCTAAACGTGGCGGTCGATGTTGTGTTGCAATTTTCCAGAGTTGTTGCAGCACAACACCGATTAGTCTGCTTACCTTGATTGTTGGGATACAGCGTCTGTGGTATCATATATGTATGTAAATCAGTCTACAACGGTTATATTGTGATCAACTACCGGCCTTGTTAGTTGTCTGAAGTGGCACACCAAGAGATTCTTGCAAGTGTTTACTAACTGATTTGACATGTTATATTCAGTTCCTAACACGTTGACACGAAACATACATTTCTACTTATTACCTTATGCTAAAGTATTTTCAAATACTTAACGTAAATTTCATTTATGTACGGAATGTTACTTCCAAAACATTCACGCTTCTTCAGAAACGTTACTTATATTACGATTCTTCAACCTGCTTACTGGAGTAGGGAAAACTTGCAAAAGTTGGAAATTATTTTCCCTGCCGACAACGAGAATATTGCTTAATTCTAAAGTCGTAACATGACACATTTATGTGCTAAAGTCCTTTTTAATATATCTCTCCTTTTGTTCGGCAGGATTTACGCGCGCGGGGCGGCGACAAGCGGTAAATAAGCAAAGTTTTCCTTCGTAAACCCGGTTTATGGCGCTCGGTGCGCGAGGCCTGGAACACAGAATAGCACGCTTTTTGAAAATCCGAAATCTGTCGTGTTCGTTAGGCGTCGTTAGGCCAAACGAATTAATACATTTTGCACTGAATATTCAATTCACTCAATAATAATTACTTTTAATAAATACAAACTCATAGAACATACTATAACAGAAAATGACACACAAAATTTTATTTATTTATTTGTTATTTTTTTATTGCTTCCGAACTAGGTGGCTCTGCCCGATGTCGAAGCCTCAGGCGCAGCCAATTTCACCGCCCGCGATTTGAAGATCTGTGGATTGTAGGAGTGGGGAAAGACATTCCTTGAAAGCCTAAATAGGAGAATATATTGCCTAAATATTATTATTATTTTTAGAGATTTAAAAAGAATTTGGCCAACCTAGCCAATGAACTAATTTTGTCTGTGCTAGTAATAACTATGTGACACAAAGTTATTAAGTTATTTGTCATTTATAAAATATCTGGATATGTCAGTCAGTCGGCGTTTATGCGTCCACTGCTTGACATACGCCTCTACGTCTGTTTTTAGAATATTTACAAAATTACCTGGCCATGTGTATTGTACCAACAATAATGTTAGTTTATGTTAAAAAAAAATTATGTAATCCGGTATGGGTGGCTGAGTCGGAGGGGTCTAAGCGCATGCTCCGACCAGCCAATATCACTTCCGAGATGGTAGGTGCCATACCGGAGACTTCCCTGAATTGCTGGCTATACTGGACTAGAGGAGAACACAGCCGAGTGAATAGTTTTAAATTTTTATTTTTTACTTCTACTTATTTTTAACCGCATAAATGTAACTATCTCTTTATGCGTATGTTTGTAACGTTCTTTGAGATCAATACATATTCTATAATAAATTTTTATTTTTATTGTTGTCATTGCTCCAAAAATATATTTTACAAGCACGATATAATATAATCGACATAAGTTGCGAAGGCCCACCTATCCCGTACAGAGATTTCTTTCAGTCAACCTTTCGTTGTTTGAGAGGCGCATGTTGTAAAATATAAGCAGGTATGTAGTACGAGTAGTAGCAAAAGTTCAGTGTAGCCGACATGAAATAAAGGGAAGCACTGCCATGGCACCTAGTTCACCCGGTGTTACGGGCTGACATCAGGGATGTTGTAGGTGATGTGTCAGTTTCCGTAAAAGAAAAAGAAGTGAGTGTGGAAATTTAAACTAAAATATAGGTATTATAATATAATAATAAATATTAGATTAAATATGAATGAAATCAAAGTAAGACTTATCAGTAAATCTTCCTTCCATCTTTTTGCGACTTCTATCACTTGAGACCCTACTGTTCAGCCCCTATTTACGATAGCGCCATGTTATATTTTTCCCTCTTCGTAAATATGTGACAGGAAAATGTATACGTGTTCCAAACTCTCTTCACTTTTCATTCTATGCCGCCCCGCCCCGTCCTGCCCCAACAACAGCCACCCGTCCAACCTTTAACTTATAAAACTTAATTAGCCAAAGTGGCGGCGAAGGTAGCGAAATATATTATCATTAGCAAAGTTTACGCGCTCCAACGCATATGGGGCCGGAGATTTCTCTTGCGACAGTTATCGGCGAACTGGCGGCGGTCGAGTTCCTTATGTGCTTTCTATCGCCGATATAGGGTTAGATACTAGCTGTGCAGGAGTGAAGTTACGTATACTACGAGTATATTACTAGGTGGTAGGGTTTAGCCAGCCAGGGTTGGTACCACCGCGCTGAATGGAAGGTCGGTTGAAACGGCTATGTAAATAGTTCGTGTCTTCCGTCCAGTTCAGCGTAGCTGACACGACCGGGTGTCACCATGGTGTTATGGGCTGACGGACGTAGTAGGTGATGTATGTAGCACACAGGGTCAGTTTTCTTAAAAAAAAAAAACACAAACAAACAAATCAATGCAGGGAGAGGCCTTTATTTTTTATAAGATTTGAGCAACAAAACAAAATCTTCCACCGTATCAGATTTCGGATGCCGACCGTTCCCTTCGATAACAAGGGACTAAAAATATAAAAAAAACTCTGCGCGTGTATTATCTTCTCGCGAACCGGATATTACTCTCACCGGCTTATTCCCCTCAGCATTGCAGAGGGGAATACACAGGGGGTAAAAATTAAGAGCTTTTAAGTGTTTCCGCTCACCTCACCGCGTGGGTTCAAGCGGGTTGCCCCACGAGCGCAGCCCAGCCGCGAGTGGGAGTAGGTACGCTGTTGTCTATACGAACGTTCGTTGCATGTTTATACATGCGTTCGTCGCTCGTGTGCTCGTTCGAGGTACAGTTGATCAAAACTTAAGAAGAAAAAAAATTATGTTACTGTTTAAGAATTGATTATTTTAAGAATATGCACCAGTTAATGAAAGTCTCCAGGGGCTGAAAGTGTCAAAAGAGCTAATCATTCGTATGGTTTGTTTCAAATTCGAATTCTCGCGTGAAATTCGCATTTGAGGAGCGGGCGAACAAAACGATGTAATTGCAAGGTGGGCATTTTTTTTTTGTTCGACGCGCCTTTCTATCATGTACCGAATGAGCGAAACAGTTTCAATCAAAACAGCTTGAAAGTGGTCAAGAAATAGCGATAAAATCACCGGTTCCGTTCAAAACGATGTAATTGCAATAAAAAAATATCATTTATTTCAACTCGCCACGGATTTCGTTCAAAACGCAGGAATTGACCTACGGACCATAGCTATGTCAGAACTATTTCTATCAAAGCGATGTAATTGAATACTTTATATGAACGTAAAGAAAAAAGTAGGCAGAAAGCCCTATCGTGTTCATGGGGAGTGTTCGGAGGAGCTGTTTAACGCGATTCCTCCGTCCCCATTCCACCTCCGCACTACGCGTACTGGGCAGGGGATGCACCCCTATTCAATCGATCTACCACGGATGCGCACCAACCGGTTCTGTAGATCTTTTATTCACAGAACCGCGTCTGGCACCGGGGACTCTTAAGCAAGCTTCCGGCCTACGGTGTCCCTACAAAACTGTGCACTTGGATCTCCAGCTTTTTGAGTGGTCGGTCGATCTTTGTCAACCTAGATGGTGCCTGCTCGGCCGACTACTCAATGAATGCTGGTGTTCCAAAAGGATCCGTGCTGTCGCCTACGCTATTTTTATTATTCATCAACGACATGCTCTCGCTCGGCGAAATACATTGTTACGCGGACGACAACACGGTGCACGAAAGGTTCATCAAGGACTGGAAGGGTAGAGAAGCCTCAGCAGCAAACGCGAGACGCGAAGCTGTTGCTCGGGTTGACCAGGTTCTCGAAAAAGTATCCTCTTGGGGGAAGAAGAACTTGGTCAACTTCAACGTAGCCAAGACGCAAGCTTGTGCCTAAGGCTGATCTGTTTCCTCTCCAAGCCACTTTTCAGGGCAGCCAAGTCCCCAACGATGGTAGTCTGGGCGTCCTGGGTATGGAGGTGTCCAGGGACGTTGGGTTTTGATCGTTCATAGAGTCCAAGGCGAAACTAGCGTCTCGAAAATTAGGGATTCTTTACCCATGTCGGCGATTTTTCACGCCGGTCCAACTGCTTACACTCTACAAAGCACAAGTAAGACCGGTGATGGAATATTGCAGTCATCTTTGGGAGGGTTCCCCTGAGTACCTTCTTTCAGCCTTGGATTCTATTTAGCGACGAGCCATTCGCCTCATTGGTGACTCTGTACTCACGAAGGACCTTCAACCTCTAAAGCACAGACGTATAGTTGGGTCATTGAGCCTGTTTTATCGGTACTACTATGGCCGCTGCTCTGACGAACTTGCTTCCCTTATCCCTTCTCCTCCTGTTCGCCTTCGCCAAACCCGCCATACTCTCGCGGAACACCCCTTTGTAGTCGACAGAAGAGTCCTTCGCACTGCACGATTCTCTAAATCGTTCTTGTGCCGCACTGCAAAGGTGTGGAACGGGTTCCCAGGGAATATCTTCCCCTACTCCTGCAATCCACGGATCTTCAAATTGCGGGTTAATAGCCTTTTCCCAGCAACATTAGTCCACCTCCAAGCCGGACTGGCACCCCCTCGAGGGTGAAATTGGCTGCGCCTGAGGTTGCGACCTCGGACAGAGCCACCCAGTTCGGTAGTAATAAAAAAAAAAAAAAGAACCGGGAAAATGTGGAACGCACTCCCTGTCCATCTATTTCCTCCCAAGTATAGCCTGGGCTTTTTCAAAAGGAGTGTGAAAAGGCTCCTGTCAGGCCGGCATGGCATTCGCAATCCCCGTGCATCACAGAATGTAGGTGAAATGTAGGTGTAGGTGAAACGATGCCACATGTCGCGCTATCCATACATATTTTTTTTTAAAGTAAGTATGGTTTTATAACACATATTGAGCTGATTTGTTAATATAACCCAAAAATTTTATTTTCATTGCAACATTAGTTTCGGGATGTTATTTGCTCATGTTAATATGCATTTTAATTTTAGTCATTATTGTTTATACTAGACGACTAAGCCAACTAGACGAATGTCAACGTGATGTTACATTTCACTAAGCTGTTTTCAATCATAATGATGTAACTGACACTTCATTGCCGAACAAAACGACGTAATTGACAATTTTCAAACAAAACGACGTAATTGAAATTTTGTTTTGCCTGTATCTTTCTATTAAACAAAAAAACAAAAAAATGGTTGTCTGTAAAGTCGGTTTACTGACGATAGTTTTACGTGATGACGTGGAATAATCGTAGTACATAGAGCAAAGATTTCCAGTAGAAAGATTAATCATCTTGTGACTGGCCATCAATAACCTTCTGTTGTCTGATCTTGACAGTTTTACTTCTTAAGACGTTTCCATGGTAACTTTGACTATACCGATTGTGCCTCTCTATCGCTTGTTACGCGCTCTCGCTTGCACACACAGGCTCAGATGGAACGTGACACTTTTTCGTGTGTGCAGCCGGTGTTCATCAATTTATAAGACGTGACGTCATCACGTCAAAAGTTTTGTGACAGTATCAGATCGACTATAAACTAAGAAATTGGTAAAATTATTATTTTTCAAATTCTAAATTTTGCGTGTAAGTAGGTGTTTTAGTTTTTTGGCTCTACTGTAAAATTTTGTTAAGCGCAATTATGTCGTTTTGTTCGCCAGCTCCTCATTTAAAAAGAAGATAGTAAGTAAGCCCGCTACCGTACCTTTATTTCGGCGCGCGGAACAATCGGTTTGTATTAGAGCCACATCTTAGCGTAACCGGAACTGAATTTTATTTAACCTATCCTGTGTCCCGTATATCCGCTCCTATCCTCTACACTAGTATTAGAATAAGCTCGTTATGTGCGGCAGCTCATGCAGTTCCACCACGCATTATACAATATAAGTAAATTAGAGTGGTTTAGGCATTGGCTTCTCAAGGGGAGGTTGGCCGAGTGGTTTGGGCATCGGCTTCTCAAGCGGCGGGTGGCCGAGTGGTTTGGCCATCGGCTTCTCAAGCGAGGTCCGAGGTTCGAATCCGGTCGGCGTGTACCAATGAGGTTTTTTTCTGACGAAAAAAATTACGTGCATACCTACACCTGCTGCTTCACCGTTCGGAACCGGTGTAAAACTGCAGGTCCCTTCCCTATCCTCTTATTAGGTGGTAAGCTCAAATTGTAGCCGACTGGGTTGGTACCATCGTACTGGATGTAAGATGGCCGCATAGCAGCCTCGGCTGTGTTCTCCTCTAGTCTAAGCCAGCCAGTAATCCAGGGAAGTCTGGCACCTACCTTCTGGGAGGTGATATTGGCTGGTTGGAGCATGCGCTTTGTCCCCTCCGACTCAGCCACCTACCCATACCGGATAACATAAAAAAAATGTATGTTGAAAATTTATGCACAACTCTACATTTACTGCGGTCTAATTGGAAGAACTAAGAATATAAGATGCACGGAACGCATCTCTACGCTTTTAGGTTTCCGTATCCCGTACGGAAGCCTATTGCTAAGCCTACGCCGTCTGTCTGTCTGTCTGTCTGTCCTACTGCTGAGACAGACAGAAAGGGCGTCAGATAGTTTGTTCACACGCCTTTTGAAGACACGTTAGGTTGTAGAAGTCAGGAAACACACTCACCGGGAGACCCTTACGTATTTTCGCGGCACGATACAGTAACGATTTTGAGAAGCGGTATGCGTTCGGAGATGTGTGTCGACAACATAATATGAATGTATCGTAGATACCTAACTTCACATTTACCAGTAAACCCCGAAAATATCCGGCAACATACGCACAGATTGCCCACAATAATGAATCCGCGCAATAATAAAACCGTAACTTCAATGTAAACCTGAAATATTCCCGCATAGTTTTCCCGAACAGTGTGGTTATCTTTCATGAGAGGTACGCTTTTGGAAGCATCTCTACGAGTGGCTGTTAAGTCGAGATTATATTTATGGAAATACCATCACCGAAACGTGTATCTAGCATCGCGACGAAACTTCCGTTGTTGGTTGCAATCTGTCGGAAAATACGACGACAGAATCCTACGGAATACTGGTAAAAAAAACGTGTAAAATCACACCCAAAAGTCACTACAAACATGGTGCCGGCAAAAGTAATTTCATGGCACAATTACATGGAGTGATTGTGCTACGTGTGTGATTATGATAGTGTTGTTGCGAAGAGTTACTTTCGTCGACGAGAAATTTAAAACTGCGACTGAGGCGATTTTCAATTCCTTGTCTACCAAAATATTGTTAATATCGTTTAAAATAACGCGAAATAGTCTTCGAAAATGTATTTTTGCGACATGTTTTCATAAATGTAAATTCGGCCTTATAGAACGACTCGTATAGCCTCGTAAAAGGCACGACCCGGCAGAACATCGTCACAGGGCCTACATTCGTGCAGGTTCCTGCCTATTACCTTTTTATATCTGTATCTATTTACGCCTTTATCCTGTACAGCGTAGTAAAATGAAATTTCTCTATCATATCTCTACGTGACCTAACAGTCGCTGAAGTTGCTGACAGAAACATTTAATTTGTAACGCTAAATTGACGTTATAAGGACATAGTTGAATTTATTTGCAACCGAAACAATAAACTCAGAAAAGACGAGTGTCGTGTGACATCCAGTTGGAACGAAGTTCATTTCGCTATACAATTATCATGCACTCGAATTAAATAACAGACACAATAAAATATTACAAACGTTTGAGAGTAATTAAATAAAAAATAAAAAAAAGAATGCCGTCTATACTGCTTCTAGATATACCCACGCTTCTAAACACACATACTACAGCAAATGTATCGTGACTGTCGAAATATTACAGTTTTTTCGGCCTAGCTCTCATTCGCCAAGTGTCTCCTCCACGTGCGATAAGGAACTTTGTTCCAAAAATAAAAAATAAACTATACATATTTATTAAATAAAAAAAACTACAAATATGTACAAATGTTTTCGACAGAAACAGATTGAGATTTTATTTTAAAAACCTTCTGCCTTACTACTAAAGTTTTCAAGAGAAACAAATGCACTGTTTATTTCTGAAAAAGTGTTTTCCATGACAGATTCAGATAAGCCGACGACATCATTTGAATTTTAAAATACGCTAGAAGAAATTTTTGTAATCGTAAAATTTTAAATTTGAACCAGCATACATTTTACCTTATATTTACAGACAGAAAAAAATACCGAGTTTTTTTAAAGGATTAAACCACAATAAATCCCAACATTTTTCAACAGCTTCTCGCGCCTCGCGTCCCTCGATTCAAAACACAGATGCTATATCTACGTAGGCATATAGTGATGAATACAGATAAATATTATAGATATGATTTCTTTTGAACGGACACCCATATAGGTTTTAAAAAAAAAACTGCCAAGTTCGAGTCGGATTCGCGCATCGAGGGTTGCGTATCACCACATAATAGACCTTGCTTCTTGCCAAATTTCGTGATTCTAGGTCAACGGGAAGTACATACCCTATGATTTTGATGAGTGAGTATGATAGTAACCAAATAGGTATGTGAGATACTCTTAAATTGCCGTATCAATTGATTGTGTTGATGCTTGAATATTTTACACCTCCAATGGACCACAGACCTTAGTATTTGCTAATTTCAACTTGATACCTTTACCTCATTACTGAGAAAAAGATTCTTGACAGGCGGACAGACGGTTCAAGGGTTCCGTTTTTTCTTTTCTTTAGAGGTACGGAACCCAAAAAAAAAAAGTTTCGTCAAAACTTTGTCATAAATATTATTTTAAATAGCTATTAGTGATCAATTAAATATATTAATATATCGGATAGGTTAGTTAAAAAAATGTGTGTTTACAAATTTTTTGTACGTGGATGTATTAGACGTGAGTTGATGTCAATAAGTTGAAATGAGTAGACTCCTAGAACTTTCCCCCAATCTCTGAAGCTTATCACGTGTATTATGTACTAAGGGCGGCGAGTGACCGAGCGGTCTGGGCGTCGGCTTCTCTTCCGAGAGGTCCGAGGTTCGAATTCAGTCGGCGTGTAGGAATGAGTTTTTTTTTATTGAAAAAAAAATGTATATGCTCAACTTCAACAGCTGCTTCACGTTTCGGATTCCATGTAGAACTGTCCCGGTCCACCGGGTTGACTGGAACAAATTGCTTGAGGAAATAATTCCACCCTTGTCACTCATGAACTGGCATAAAGGGTTAATTTATTATAATAAAGAAGAGCATAACACGAGTCGATTTTGATAAGATTCAGCAGACATATTTCCACGTTTAGAGCCGACCGTACACGCATTTAGGCAGCGAAGTCGTTGGCAAAAGTTCGTCCTCTACAAAGCCGCTAGAATTTACAGAAGCGAGTGTTTCGGTTGGCAAGTAATTAGACGCGAAAGAATATTAGGTAAACACGCAAACATCTCTGTCACTTGAGAATATTTGAGGAAAATGCCGCGAGAAATTTCGCTATGTACAGCTCAGTAAATCACTAAAATTTTTGCGCCATAATGTTACAGCCTGTGCTTACACAAAATAAGTCAAAGCCTGTTAAGTGCGAACTTTATTCACGCGCAGAGGCGTCGGCTTCTCTTGCGAGAGGTCCGAGGTTCGAATCCAACCAGGGTGTACTAATCAGTTTTTCTGATTTCTGAAGAAGTTTACGAGCTCCGTGGTTCGGATTCCATGTAAAAATGTAGGTCCACTGGATTGACTGGAGGAAATTTCCTAAGGCAATAAGCCCGCCCTTGCCACACATTAAGTGGCATAAAGTGTATTATTATTATAAGGTAGTAGTATGACAAGGTACTACAAGTATATTTCGACGTTTGAGCCGAATATGTATAAACACCGCCCCTCCCTCTCCGCCCGCCGCCCCCCGCGGCCCCCGCACGGACACTCTGCGCGAAAGCCTCGGTTTTTTTTTATTTTCTCCATCGTAATGTTATTCATGTAAATATTGGTTCGTTTAACTCCTGACTCTTTTTCTAATAACATTATCCCATTTGGGGCCGCGGCGGCCGCGTGAATTTTCGTGAATGAGTTATTATGTATCGCGGGAGGGATGCTGTTCGTTTTCGCTTTCCATTTTGTCGGGGCCACGAGCTGTGAGGGCTCGGAAATTGCGTTCAAGTTATGCCTCCCTTGAGAATGATCGGTGTGTCTGGATAGTTTTGTATGCTTTGAGTGCTTGCTTCTAAACGGGCTTCAGGTCAGGTGCGGGTCGCGCACCTTTCATTATAAACTGCCAGTCAAGTAATCCCACCGTGATGAGTAGTTTCATTTTCTTTAGTTGGCTGCATATATTATATGCCTTCTATTTGTGTTTAAACAATATATAATGTATATATTATTTAGAATTTTTTGTATATTTTTATAATTCTTTGTGTTTCGATGTTAGATTTTTAATACTTATTTATATCTTTTAAATAATTCATTTATATTTAAGTATTCGCATGTATCTTTACGTTTTTAGACCTTTATATTAATTTTACATACATTTTACAAAAAGTAACTAAACGAACATATAAGTAATAAAAATACACAAAATTAACACAAAATCAAAATAAAAACGGTAATTTCCGCCGGCGGCGGCGGCGGGAGGCAAGCCTCCAAGCACGCCGGCGGGTGCAGGCCGTGGCTACGAAGCTCTCCGAGACGACGCGAGGCAAGCTACGAGCGATAGGTGGTACTATACTATCGGTTTCTAGCCTTGCATTGTCCGCACCTCTCCCACATACAAAAGGTTAGTTTGTAAATAATGTCGTAATGCATTAAACTCGCCTTTTGTGACTTTTTTTTAAAAACTGGTCTATGTAAAATGAAGTACCTATATTGATTTGATTAGATTAGGGATCTCCTAACATAAACCTGAACTAGGTATCTGGACAATATTAGTTTGAATCTGAGGTTTAATCGGTATTGTATGTTATCATGAAATGACAGAGCATAATGTTGTCTAGAGACAGTGACTTTATGTAAGACAAGTGTTAAGACAATCATCTGTCACAAAGCAAAATGCTGAAATACCAACAATGTACACAGGTCGAGTTACTAAAACAGTAAATTTGAGTGGTAACTACATTTTCACAATTATTAACTACGCCCAACGGCGCAAACACAATTTCGTTACCTTCTGCTAAGCCCTGCGAAAATGTTTTATTATAAAGGTAAGCTTCAACTATTCGCAGGTGGAATTATTCGACCGGCAAATATGAAATCTAATAAGAGAGGAGGGTGCGCCCGTCCCTCGCAAAAGCTTATTTTAAACGCAGTAGGTATGTGGTATGTATGATGCCGGTGGCATCGGAATACCTATTGCTTATGAAACCAGGATTATGCAGCGAAATCAAGTAGAAGCCTCATTTGCGTTCACGTTAATGTCAAAATACGAACCTCATACATATTTGGTGGTTTAATTACTTGGCCTCAATGAATGAGTTCGTTAGTCAAATTAGTTCAAACATGAATGTTATTTGTGGGAAAATATCAGTAAATCAAACTGGATTTTTTAACTGGGATAAATAGCTTACGGTGATAAGCGCGCCTTTGCGCACTCCTGTATTTTCTTGTTTCGTGTACTGTTCTTTTTAGGTTTCCATATCCCGTACGGAAGCCTATTACTAAGCCTACGCCGTTTGTCTGTCTGTCTGTCCGTCCGTCTGTTCGAGGGCTGTATCTCTTGAATCGTAATAGGTAGCCCGTTGAATTTTTCACAGAATATGTGTTATTATGGCGGATATAACAACAAATATTAAAAAATAGAAAAAAAATAAAATAAAGGGGGTACCCATACAAGAAATGTGTTTTTTTTCAATGTTTTTTTTTGTGGTGCGGAAACCTCGGTGCGCGATTCCGACTCGCACTTGGCCGGTTTTTTTTTCAATTGTACGCAATAAAGAGTTTCTATTGCATTCTAATAAATCATTTGGTAGAAATATGCTGTAAGAACGGCACGACACGACCGAAGGGAAGCACTGACGTGGAACCAAGTTCATCCGGTGTTATGGGCTGACATCACGGATGTTGTAGGTGATGTAGCCAACCGTGTCAGTTTCCATAAAAAAAAAATAGAACAATTTTACTAAATTTCCGAGTATAAAATACTCTCAGCAGCCGATTGAAAATTTATAGGTGTCTTACAAAGTACATATTGATTCGTGTTGGTTGATTGTATTCCTAGACTAGGTAAAGACTTACCTACCTTTTTAAAAAAAAAACTGCATGCAAATTGGCCCACTTATTATGATAATGAATTTTCTGATTACTTATTTACTTGATTACTTGATTACAAACATAGCTAACAACCATCCCGACTAAACCAGCTTTCTAAAAAAAAACCGCATCCAAATCGGTCCATCCGTTTGGGAGCTACGATGGCACAGACAGACACACATACACACACACGTTAAACTTATAACACGCCTCTTTTTGAGTCGGGGGTTAAAAAGCGTCAGCACGCTATACCCCCGGAAAAAGATCCCGAGGGTAATACCGTGTGGTGTTGTTACGATTATGATAATAAAATCCGCGCGCACCACCCGCCCTTAAGACCTTGCTTCCCCGCTCCCGTTCGCTCACCACAACAGCCCCCTCTACCGCCCGTCTCTGCGTTCTGCGCCAACCCGCTTCCTTTTCTCATATCTACCTCATAGTTATTGCGACATGATTTCTTTGAATATTTCTTCGTGGCGCATCCTCTAGTAATATATTATCTCGATGGTTATAAGCGTGTTTGGTTTCTGTGCATTTCATTCACTTCCTAAATTCGCAATCGGCCTTCAACCACAAGATACACTAGATAGACCGTAGGTCCCTTCCCTTCTTATCTTACTAGGTGGTAGGGTTTATCCCGGCCGGGTTGGTACCACCAAACTGAACGAAACGTCGGTCGAAACGGCTATGCAAAAAGTTCGTGTTTTCCTTCCGGTTCAGTGTAGCCGACATTAAATGAAGGGAAGCACTGACATGGCACCTAGTGAACTAGGTGTTATGGGCTGACATCACGGATGTTGTGGGTGATGTAGTCAACCATCACCTACAACCAGTTTCCATAAAAAAAATACATTAGCACTAAATTTTTATGATAATAAATAATATTAGTTATATTATGCGCCTATAAACGATACAAAAGAAATTAAAATCAATTTCAAGCAGATGATATGTAAGAAGTAATGATAAAGATGATATGTAAAATATTCGTAGGAATAAGCTCACAATCTGATAAGTTCGCCGGAAAATGTAAGTAAAACATATCTAATAAAAGTTTGGTTGCGGCACAATTCGTAAAATTTTACAAATACGTGACAGAGTTTCAGATATTCTTAGAAGAGTCCGCGGGAAATTTCAAAAATATATTTGCAGCTACGAACTGAAGTAGGAAAAATTTTTCCCACAGGGATATACTTTCCCTGGACGAAAACTCGGGGAAATATGGAACATGTAATGTAATTTTGGGGCGTCCTACACTACATACAGTGCATACGGAATATTCGCGCCTTTAGAGACGCGAAGCCTTTGGATTCACTAGGGGCAAATGCCCCTCGACTTGTACGGTGTATGATGCGGGAAACATCTTGACTTATATTCCGCAGGACTTGTTGTCTATTCTCACCGGTAGAGATATCGCCCGCAACATGCCACGCGCTATGTTGCAAGCACACATTCCGTTTTCAGTTTCAGTTTATATTTATTTTGCGATTTAAAAAACCGTTTAAAAACATACATAGGTATTATTTTATGTTTATATGTTAGTACTAAGCACGTACTCGCTATATATCGACTTTATATCGACTGTTCGCAAAAATTATGCGACATCATCATGAAGGTGCAAGAGAGCGAAAATTTGGAGATAATACGTAACGGTCCGGTGGCGTAGTTGGTTATCGCGTTGGCGGCTCAAGCCAAAGACCTAGGTTCGAATCCTGGCCGGGATGTATTTTTTCCAATGATTTTCACTTTGCATTTTTCTAATAAAAATATATAAATAGGTATTATAAAAATAAACTTATATCTATTATATTAGAATTTTATTTTGTGTTTTTTCACCATGATTTCGTGAAATCATGGTGAAAAAAGACAAAATAAAATTATAATATAATAGATATAAGTTTAATAGTCTTAAGTAATTAATTTATTTCGTATTCTGTCATTAAAATATTTTTAAATAGTCTTAACCACCATAGCCGTTAAGCATCAAATAACATAAGTTCTTGTCCTTTTCCCACGTATTTATTTTCATATTTTTATGTAAACCAAAATGTTTGGCAATGCTGAGTGACTAATGGTGTAGTCGGTGGTCCTCACGAATCCATGCTCAGTGAGGCACCATGCCAGCAGATTTGCACTCACCAGAAGACAGTTCCACACCTCAGCGATTCAACAAAGAAACGATTTTAAGAACCGATGGGTCCTCAAAAGCCCAAAGTCAACAACAAAAGCGTCTTGATTCTCTCTGCGAAGACAATAATATTACATAGCAACCGTGTGGGGCTGAAACTTGAAAAGAATAACCCATCTGCATCTCTCCCCGTGCATGTCTATAAGGCGACTAAAAGATAAGGACAAGATGCCCTGCTAAAGGGTAACAGGATAGCTACCTCTCACCTCGGCGCGGTTTTTCCACCGAGTCATGCAGCAGATGGGTCTTCGTGCCTTACTTGCTGCTTGATCCGAATACTATGCTAAACTTGGTGGTCGCTGTAGTACTGTAATCTACCAGAGTGCTTGCGGCACAACACCGACCACTGTGCTTACCCCGATTGTCGGGATACAGCGTGTGATATGTAGGTATGTAGTGTAGCAACAAATATATAACAAACTTCACTTAGTAGCTGGGTATCTATATCTTGTCTCAGCCTGTCTGTCTATATAATATGCTCGTACTTAAGCCGAAGGATTGGAATCGGCCATTACCGGGCAACCGTAACGTTGCGAGGGCGCTAAAACACGGAGTAACTCATTTAGTAGCGTATTTACGCAGATACACTCGGGCTTAGTGCTACGTGTACGCCTGCCAGTAACGCAGATATATTTTAACACAGACGTCTGTAACAAAGATATATGTACGTAACACAGATTTATGCAACCTAAGCATATGTAGCACAGCACATACGTCGTGTACTGTGTAACCTAGGAGTGCGTAACACAGGCGTGCGTAACACGGAAGTCTGACGTGAAATTTATCTTCGTCAGAAGATGGGAGCGCGATCGTTGAGAAGACACGAAAATTTATTAGAGAATAAAAATGTGGAAGATGATAACCCATTTAAAAGAACAAAGGGCATTTTGGTACATACTGTTCATCGTCGATTACATAAATTATTTCATTGGCTGCCAGCGTACTGGGCGATAACGGCACAACCACTGCACGAAATCGGCACGACAGCTGCAGTGAGACATTACCCACCTTTTTGCTCCGCGCAGTCAGGTAAGGTAAAAAAACCGGCCAAGTGCGAGTCGGACTCGCGCACGAGGTTTCCGCACCACAAAAAAACATTTTTCTGGTTACCGTACGGGATACGGAAACCTAAAAATGAATCGTATTTAGTGAAATTTATTTCCATCAGGTGCATCAGGTTGTGGCCCAAGCGCCCGTCTATTCGGCGTTCAAAGTGATCTAACAACATCCGTGATGTCAGCCCATAACACAGGGTGAACTAGGTGCCATGTCAGTACATTTCATATCGGCTACAATGAACTGGACGGAAAACACGAACTATTTGCATAGCCCTTTCGACCGACGTTTCATTCAGTGCGGTGGTACCAACCCGGGCGGGATAAACCCTACCACCTAGTAAGTTAAGAAGGGAAGGGACCTACAGTTTTATGTAAAATACGTACAGTTTTTTTTCTTTTATCTTCCGCACTGCGAAACTCTGGAATGCACTTCCTACTGATGTGTTTCCTTCAGTGTATGACTTGGGATCATTCAAGAGACGCGTAAAAAGGCATCTGTCACGCCGGCACGGCATTCGCAGCCCCCGTTCTAAAACGAATGCTTTTGGGCGTCGTCGGCTCAACAATCCATGCTGACGGCGCCAAGTGTCTCGCGTATCAATAAAAAAAAAAAAAAAAAAAAAATTCCGAACCACGGTCAGCCTCCAACGGTCGAGCGATCGATCACCCATCCAAGTACTGACCGCGCTCAGGGTTGCTTAACAACAGTCGACCGACCGCACCACTGAGCTACCGAGGCTGACAAAGACTGATGGTGACGTTAATGACCGTTTTCAGAGGTTTAGTTTTGTCATTATTAAAGTTAGCTGAAAATATGTCCATTTACGTAACCTCTAAACCGTCTTTTACGTAGGTATGTGATACCTACTCGTATTACAGTTTGCGCTTACCTGTAACTACAGTCAGCGCGTACGTTCGTGGCCTCCGGAAGGAAAGCGAGAATGGAATGTATAGTGTTATGAATCAATCTCTGAAAGTAACGACATTACGAAAGCTCTTTTTTATTTATGGCATTAAATTATTTATCTAATAAGGTTTTATTGCTTGGTTGAAGTACGAAGACAAAACAGGGATAATCGTTTAAAGATCTATCGGCCTCCGCCCGCAGAGGCCACGAACGTGCGCGCTAACAGTAGTATGTATGACGTAACGTGAATGGCGTTATACCGCAGGTATGAGCGATCCGGCGGTTAAACACGGCCCGGTAATGAATTTCGCTGAAAACCATTGAAATAAATACAGAGAACTGTCATTGTCATGCATTGCACATATTTTACCTTGCTTCCAATATTTGGTGTGCATGCACTTCATTTTCAGCTGACAATAAACAAGGTGTGACACACATAAATATACAAGTATTGTTAAATTGCACCCTACACACCTAGATAACGTCAGTGCGCTGGTACCAACCCGGGCGGTATAAACCCTACCACCTAGTAAGGTAAGAAGGGAAGGGAAGCGATCCGGCGCTTAAACACGCCCCGGTAATGAATTTCGCTGAAAACCATTGAAATAAATACAAAGAAATGTCATCGCCATACATTGCATATATTTTGCCTTGCTTCCAACATTTGGTGTGCATGCACTTCATTTTCAGCTGACAATAAACAAGGTGTGACACACATAAATATACAAGTATTGTTAAATGGAACCCTACACACCTTTTTTTAATGGAAACTGGCACGGTTGGCTGCATCACCTGCAACATCCGTGAAGTCAGCCCATAACACCGGGTGAACTAGGTGCCATGTCAGTGCTTCCCCTTTGATCGTGCCGGCTACATTGAACTGGTACTAAAACACAAACTATTTACATAGCCGTTTCGACCGACGTTTCATTCAGTGCGGTGGTACCAACCCGGACGGGATAAACCCTACCACCTAGTAAGGAAAGAAGGGAAGGACCTACAGTTTTACGTGGAATCCGAACCAAGGTCAGCCTCCAACGGTCAGGCGGTCACATATCCAAGTACTGACCGCGCTCAGCGTTGCTTAACAACAGTCGTCCGACCGCACCACTGAGCTACCGAGGCTGACCTAGATAACGTCAGTGCGGTGGTACCAACCCGGACGGGATAAACCCTACCACCTAGTAAGGAAAGAGGGAAAGGGACCTACAGTTTTACGTGGAATCCGAACCACGGTTAGCCTCGAACGGTCGAGCGATCACAAATCCAAGTACTAGCGCTGTTCTACTAAAGCTGTGCCGAACGCGAGATACGTGCGAGTGCGACAAGTAGGATATACGCTCGCTATACGTGAAATAAGAAGGAACATATGGCTACGGAACCCTGTCTGTGTGAATTACATTCTCACTTAACAGGTTTATAAAAAAGAAAGAACAATTAAAATAGAAATTCTAGATATTTATTCAAATAAAATTATTAACATCCTTGCTGTTGCTAAATGTGAAAAGCCTGTGCGATGCCCTGATGTTTGAGTGCAAGGTTCTTTTTTTTTTAAGTCGAGCAGCCGATGAGACGCAGTCGTTTGCGCAAAGAGTGCACCGCATGTGAGTCACGAGTGGCGGTTTGTCGCCTCCTTCCCGTCCGACCCTTCCACTTAGATCTGCTCCATAAATCTCTCTTCGATGGCCCCTTCTAGGTATTAATTTCCATGAAAAACATTATATACGCAGCTACCCTGCCAGTCTGTCGACTCGGATGACGCGCCGCGGTATACGGTGGTGCTAATTCTTTGTGTAAATACGAGCTCCTCCGTCTTGTTTTATTTTCAGGTCACCTTTTTGAGCTAACACGAAACCAGGGTCCAGGTTGACCAGGGTCTGATGGACGAGAGCAAGTTCGAGTGGACAGTAATCAACCCAAAATCGATCACGATGGGTCAACTATACGGGCAGTTCGATCCAGTTTCGCACGAGTGGGCCGATTGTAGTCTGGCCGTCAGCTACCGTGCGTTCGCCATCTCGCCCAATGACAATCGGTGAGTATTAGGTATTAGGAGTCCCAAATATTATAATGTGTTAATAGTTTTATGTTCTTGGCATTGATTGATATTATAAACCTAGTCATCTAGTTACCGCGAGGCCCTCTTCTGTAATAAAAATATTCTACATGAGGCCATAATATGACATGATGCTCTCAAAAAATTAAAGTGATAGGAGGGAGAAGGAGAGGGATAGGGAGAGGGTGAGGGAGAGGGAGAGGGAGGGGGAGAGGGAGAAGGAGAGGGCGAGGACTAGGGCGAGGGCGAGGGCGAGGGAGAGGGCGAGGGAGAGGCAGAGGGAGAGGGAGAGGGAAAGGGAGAGGGAGTCACTTCAGAGATTTCATTGGTATGAGTGAAACGAAACCAAATTAAATCTCAATTAAATACAAACTGCAGGTGCTAAGCGTGATTGTTTTAGTGATATGCCGGTGCAAAAGATATTAAATTCTACTAAGGTGCTAAAACCTAAAGTGTGTAGCTGACTATACTGCGACTGACGACGTCGCCTTCCCTAAACAGTTAAACACACTCACACTGCCACCAATGTCGCCATTTCTTGTTGAACGATCAACGAAGGATAAGGAAGGAAAGGAAGTGTTTCTCTTTCTCTTGTCGCCCTTTGAATTGAATTGGAAATAAGTAAAGTAAATTCATGCATGCTTCAGAAATTTTGTGTTATGCATTATAAAGTATATTATGCTGTATGTATGGTATACATTTTAGGGGTTGTTGTATTATTTATGAGATCATTCATCCCCTAATTCTTTAGTAAGGAAGTAAAGAATTAATCTTACATTCTTATTGATTGGATATGGAATGGAAATTAATTCATGCTTCAAGTCAGAAATTTTATGAAGTATGGAACACATTTTATTTAGGGGATGGTTTTATATAACATCATAATAGTTTGTTTGTAAGTGTATGTATTTACTATGTAATGTATGTATGGATGGAATTAATTTTAGGGGATGGTTTTAACTTTTATTTACAAGAAAGAAATATACATTCCATTATTCATCACCTAATTAATTATTGTTTCCTTGCTTTTTAAATTTTGAATTCTTTCTTATTGATTGTATAGAATTAAATGGAAATTTTAAGTAAAACAAATTTTATGGAGTGTCTTATTTATAGGGGGTGATTTTATATTTTAAAGAAAGAAATTTTATGAATACATTTTATTTAGGGGATGGTTTTATATGAAATCACGAGTAGTTTTGTTAGTATGTATGTTTTACTAAATACTATGTAATGTATGTATGGAATAAATTTTAGGGGATGGTTTTAACGTTTATATTATATAAATTCATCCCCTAATTAATTACTGTTTCCTTGCTTTTCAAATCTTGATTTCTTTCTTATTGATTCTATATATTTTTTTTCGGTCAAACAAATTTAATGGAGTTTGTTTATAGGGGAGGGTATTAGGGGATGATTTTATAATATAAAATCATCCAGTGAAACCCTCATTGTATGACTTCGTTGTACGTCTGTCCGTCTTTAGTCTTTTTTATTTTGTGTTAGAGTTCTTCTATCTCCAACGTTAATGAAATCACTGAAGAGTTATTTTACTGGCCTTGAAGCCAGAAAAGTCTATTAGATTTCATAGACCTAGGTATGAAAAGGGAAGTAAGTAACGGCCAGTACATTAATTTCGCCAGCGCAATCCTCATGTTTTTCCAAAGCACAAAAGAGTAAATAAAATGTTTCTCTCAAGTGTCTAGTTTTGGAAATATTAATTTTTTAAATTTATGTTTCGTCAAGTGTAATTTGACGTGCGCGGTGCTGGCGCAGGAACGGTCGGGGTCGAAAAACTCACACCGCGCCGCCCTCGGGTCGCGTCGCCGCGCATCTCCTTGCTCCGCGCACTCGTCCCTGCTCGCCATATTCTGCTCGCTCACTCACCGCGCGCCTTTCATTCCCACTTTCGTGCCGAACATTAGATCCTTTTAAACTAAATTAAATTAGTTTGTATGAAAACTGTAACTTTTTATGAGAATTCAGAAAAAAATAATTGATCCCAATAATCATTTTCAAAATATAATGTAGTGGCCGTTACAACATCCTGTATATAGTCACTGTATATAGTCACAACGGTCCCTCCCTCCGTCGTGTTCGTACCCGATGTTTCGCAGCAGAAATTAGAAATACGAGTCTGACTGTGTGTTTATCCGAGCGATTTTTCGGAAACCACTAATCTAAAAGACACGGAACATTCAAATTTTACAGGCGCTTCCTTCGTCACCCCAATTTTCTTTATTTCGTCCAACGGAACGAGTTCATTATCGAACTGAGTTAGTAATTTCATCGTTGGGGACGAGGAATACGTAATCGGTTTTTTTATACGTGAGGCATTTTTTATGAAGCGCAGTTTTTTTATTGAACCTGAAATTATTAGCTATATCAACTACTACACCTTGATTTCAGCCCACTAAGGAACAATGTTAGTTCTTCCATTTGGTCGTGCCGGTTACACTAGACTGGACAGAAAACACGAACTATTTACACAGCCACTTCGTCCAATATTCCTTCAGTACGGTAGTTTCAGTCCGGTCGGGTTCAATAGAATCACCTAGTAAGGCAAAGGGAAGTGACCTAAAGTTTTACGTGGAATTCGGACCTCGGTCAGTCACAACGTTCAAACAGTCATACATCCAGGTTCCGGCCGATACATAACGATATCCCCAGTTTCGTCTGGTCGTGTGTAGATAACGGTTCACATGAACGTGCACTTATAATAATGTCTATATTTTTTAAAATGGCTGTTAGCTGCTTGTTGCGATAACGGCACGGCGACGGTAACGGCACGGCGACGGTAACGGCACGGCGACGGTAACGGCACGGCGCCGGTAACGGCACGGCGACGGTAACGGCACGGCGACGGTAATGGCACGGCGACGGTAACGGCAGCGGCTGCGGCACGACCACGGCACGGTAACGGTGAGACTAAAATGTATGAAGTGTCGTTTGTCTCAACTGCTGCCATGCCGTGGCCTTGGCGTTACCGTCGCTGTACCGTCGCCGTCTCGTGCGTAACCAGCCCATATGTGCAGAAAACTGTATGTTCCCCGTACAAAGTTCTACAAGATTTTCTGTATATACTTCTGTAGGGCCAATTGTAGTAGAAGTAAAATATTGTACTGTATGTCTCACACAGTCTTCCTTTTCTTATTAGTAATCTGTGGGCGGTGTATGCACAGGCCACATAATGCTTGGTGTTTGAATATTTTATTAGTAGAATGTTGTTCGAAACAAATCAAACTTGAACACTTGCGTTTTTATTATGAAAACATTCGATTCGACTCGGTACTTTTCAAGACTTGATATTGGCGTAATAAGTCGAACGTATATTCGGCTAATCGCCAGAATTAAAAAGAAGAAGAAGAAGAAGGTGAGAGTAGATCCTACGTAGATTTCTTCCTGTTTTTGTGATTTTTAGTATAGTTTGAATATATGCGAAGTTTCTGGATGACCAATTGAGAAGAAACAAATAATCAAGACGCTAGTGATTCGCTGGAAGAGGAATCATCAGCGTAATATGATGTTCTCAGAGTCATTTAAGCAAAGGGCAGTGAAGGACGTGAAGACAGGCGTGCTCCAACCAGATACGAAGCAAGAGGTCGGGACCCGAGGCGATGGATAGTTTCCGCCTGCGGCAGTTCCAAATCAATTTAATGCTAAATTATGCGCTTGGCAGGACCGTGTCGAGTCACGGCTCGCCACTTGCAGTTTGAACTTTAATCCTAGAGTTATTAGATTGATTTTGACTTAATACTTCGCGACGGGCATGATAAGTGCTAAGTTATGGCTGGGTAGTGTTATTATGAAGCTTGTTTGGGTCATTATTTGCAGGCGTGGCAAAAGATGAATGAATAAATGAAATACCCTTTATTGTTCACCAAATTTCTGAGGCCCAATAGGCGAGCTAAATGCCATTGGGTATTTTATTCTAGCTAAAGTAGAATCAATATTTGATTCTATTTATGACTGATCTTAACTGAAGAAGGAATACAACCGCCTCCCCAGATCCTTCAAAAGGGTTTTTTTTTTTTTATGGAAACTGACACGGTTGGCTACATCACCTACAACGTCCGTGATGTCAGCCCATAACACCGGGTGAACTAGGTGCGATGTCAGTGCTTCCCCCTTTGATCGTGCCGGCTACACTGAACTGGTCGGAAAACACAAACTATTTACATAGCCGTTTTGACCGACGTTTCATTCAGTGCGGTGGTACCAACCCGGGCGGGTTAAACCCTACCACCAAGTAAGATTAGGAGGGAAGGGACCTACAGTTTTACGAGGAATCCGAACCTCGGTCAGCCTCCAACGGTCAGCGGTCACCCATCCAAGTACTGACCGCACCCAGCGTTGCTTAACATTCAATAGCGACAGTTGACTGTCTGCACCACTGAGCTATCGAGGCTGACAAAGGTTATTGTCAGGGCCAAATTTAATCACATCGGCAGAATCGGAGATAGACTAAACAACCACCCAACTGGGAGCCGTGAGTTCTGGTCTGTCGCCAAATCAGTCAAGACGAGTTTCTGCCGCTCCCCTCTTCTATCTCTGCAGTGTCCTGGAGGCTCACTTGCCCACTCCGCAAAGGAGACAGCCGTATCTCTCTTACTGGTATCTCTCTTTGAGGGGAACTTCAACGTGGACGATGGGGGTGCCACTCCCTCAATCCATAAAATTTAGTTCTAGTATGATTGTAATACAGAACACCGAGCAACTCGTGATTCGACATGCCGAGGAGGTACTTGCAGCAAAACACTGATTACTCTGCTCGCCCCCTATTTATTAGGATGCAGGCGTGATGGCTATGTAGGTATATATGAGTATATTATATAATACCAATGTATTTGTGGCAAAGTGGATACTTAAATGTTTATTCAATATAAACGAATTTTACATAAAATGTTTGTGTCTAAATCGTATTGTCGATTTATTTCCTAGCCTAACTCTCATGAATACGCCGATATTATCCGATATTACTTAAGAGTTGTGATAAGCGGTCGCGTGCAACGAGCGATAGCCACCAGGGACGAAAGTTGTAAAAATATCGCTACAGTATCGGAAAACGAAAGAATTAAGAAAGGATCCACCTTAAATGCGGTGTGAACGGTTATTGAACAATCCATTTCGACCCCAAAATAATCTGTTAATGCACACAATTTGTACATTTTGTATTTATTTTTACAATTTCATATTTTATCCATTGGGATCGACGGAAAACTTGCATTCTTCATGACACACCTGCTATCCACGACGTTATTACGTTATTTTCCTGGAAGAGGCTGCCATTTTCGTTGGACATTTTCGAACATGTCAAAACATGTGTTAGCAATTAAACACATAGCATACATACATACCACACACTGTCGACAATTAGGGTAAACAGAGTAATCGGTGTTGTGCTTCATAAGAACTCCGGTGAATTACAGCACAACACCGACCAACTCCTCCGAGCCTCCCCGTGGAATAAGCGGTAGAACACACTTACGAACTCGAGACCCCTAAGGAGTTCCAGTGGTCCTAGATCGCGGGGCACGTCGGGATCACCCACCAGCCGCACGGATCGACGCTGGATTGAGTCCAGAGGGGCAAGCTATTTGGCTGAGCCATCCCTGAGAATTAAAATTAACAGACGACTTATAACGGGAGATTTTTTTTCATATTATTTTTAGGGCTTATAACAATGATTTGTTAATATCAACCCCATAGTACTTCCATATCACTTAGGGCCCAGCGTCCCTAAGGGATAGATACCGCTCAACGAAATCCAACGCAATTACTCACTTGGGCTCGCCAACAGTTTATATAAAAAACAAATCGTGTTTGTCCACTCTAAGTGACGTCTGGCAATTCTCTCCTTAATTCCTCGTTCGGACCACACTCCATCAGCAAATTGTATATATCATTCTTCTTTTTACACCGATCACAATTTGGAGAATCTCTCTTTTTCATAAGGAATTTAAATTTATTTGATAGGATGTGGCCAGAACGAAATCTTACAGCTGGCACTATTTCAGGCCTTCGTAAATTGCACGCCTGGAACCAGGGAATATGTGGGGGTTCTGATTTTAAGGTTATGGTATAAGATCCCACTCTGTACGGATCGACTGTCAAAATGCTCCTTCCATAAATTTTTGCATAGTGTTTTTACTTCTGGCAATCGATCCATACAGAATGGTTTACGTATTATTAAAGTGGAGCATTCAACATACATAGCTTCTTTTGCCAATTTGTCCGCTGTTTCATTGCCTACAATACCACGTGAGCTGGAATCCACTGAAATTGTATAGTACTGTTGTTATTTATTAATAAATTGAAGATTTCAGGGATATTGTAGGCAATGGCTCTTCCTCTTATGCCCTTCGCACAGCCGGTCAGGTGTTGTAATGCACTTTTAGAATCAGAAAGAATCACAATGTGTTCGTGTGCAACTGAAACAGCATAAGACAAGGCCTTGGAAATGGCAATTAATTCTGCAGTCATAATAGGATTATTTTCTTCAATTTTAAATTTAATACGTAAATTAATTTGGGGGCCAAAAATGAAACTCCTATCCCGGCTTCGTCCTTAGAGCCATTCGTATATAAACGATAAAAAAGTTTATATTTGTTTGATAACATGTGCTGATAATTATAAGTGTAACAGAAGTGTTACATATACCTATTTGCAATTTCGTCTATAGTGCGTGCACATAATTTATATTGACTTCCTTTTCTGGACAATTTCGCACCCCTTCTGAGTTCTGTGCTCAAAAGCAATTTTCCCCGAATATCCGTCTGCAAACTTCGCTAACGAGATGGATTCCGCAGCAACTGCGCGCTTCCGCTTGAAATGTTGCGTTTTATTTTTTATTTAGTAGCACACTACCAAGAATCGGCTTCTCCCTATTGATGTTCCTAGTAAACCACTGAGTTTGGAGGATGTAAGTGCAGAATCAATAAATATTTAATTGAAGCGTAATATTTAATAAAAGAAATAATACTTACCTTGACGGTAAGGAGTATTGTATTTTTTATGTAATTATGTAAAATTATATGACTATAAAATGATGAGCGGCACGGTGACAAGGGTTTTCCGAATTTTCGAACATACACTTTGTGGTTTTTATCGATCTAATAAATAAATACAATTTAGATTTAGGCTCCTTGCTGGGAAGCAGTATGTCATACAGAAACTTTTTTACTGTCAAACTCACAGTTGTTTACCAGAAACATCCATCGCGAAAACTGATTTTTTGGTAGTGCTTAATCTTAATTCTTATTCCTTTAGCATCAAGCCTATCTCAGGAGCACTCTCGTACTATCGCAGAGAAAGTGCAGTTGGGAATGAAAAAGTAAGGCTCTCTAAAATTCCATTGTGCACTACTACTCAGTAGTGCAAACGGGAAGAAATAATTCCAAACGACACTACCAGTTTCGCAGCTGGTAGTACAGTAGTGCAGATGGGAAAAAAAATCCAAACAGCACTACTGGTAGTGCAACTTGGTAGTGCAGAGTGGAAGAAACGAACTGAACGTTCACCCTTTTGTTGTTGACATTGGGCTTTTGAAGACCCATTATTTCTCACAATGGTTCGCAACGCTGGGGTGTGGAATTGTCTACCGTGGCGTCGAGTGAGTTTTCGATACTTTCAACTAGCTGGATAGAGTTACTCCGTACCGTAGGATACTTCGCAAATCTGTGGTATCACTGGTTCCTCCCCACAGTCACCCATACTGGTTTTCATGAAAAAAGCAGCCACTCATCCTTGGAATTCTGCTGTCGCTAGCTAGATGGAGCATTGATCCGAAGATCAAGCGGATAACATGCAAGCAACAAGCGAAAGGATAGCGCTATACAAGGAGTGATCAGGCTGTTTAGGTCCAAGGTAGCTTGGTGGTCCATGAGTGCCGGAGGTCCACGGTTTCAAACCTCACCCATACATACCTAATATAACAAATTATTCAGTAGTTTGGCGCTCATAGAGTTCAGAAAGTCCGGCTTGCTTAGCTGAGACTCACAAAAATAAGAACAATATTTTCCAAAATTAAGTAAAAAGGAGGGTTATTTATTTTTTGACCCACGCGTTAAGCGCAAAATAAAAACTAAACAAATTGTCTTATTTTCCTACGAATCTTTTCGATAGGGATCCATGGTATTATTTTCCTTTTTATAAGTGGTCCATTAAAAAAAAATCGATAGTAAGTAGCCTATAGTTGATGGAAAGAATCAGGCTATCCGTAGAATTTTTGAGTTATAAGCGGAAACACAGACATACAGAAAGCAGACGTTGGATTTTATTAAAGGTAAGGATAAGGAAGGAAGTTTTCACACCACCTCTGACTAAGTCTCGTCCAATAGTTATTTGTCGGTCAAACTGAAAGTCATACATTGGACAGGAGTTAAGATTATATCCTGGAAATGGAAAAATGGACCGATAGAGAGATTAACGTTTGTGCCAATACTACTTGTTACGATTGAGGAAAATATTACGAAGCTTTACATGACCACTGCTTGTTACCGGATTTAGCCGACAAAGACAGATTCTGAAGACGACAATAAAATGTGAAGGGCCTGTATTATCGGTCGCAAGTTCTAGGAGTAACGGCCAAAGTTTAAAATTCGAACGCTCAAGATTTCATCATGATCTTCAAACACTTTTCAAACATTGCGGTGGCCAAGCAAACGCACCACGGTTTTGCACTTCGCATACTAAAATGTACAAAGCATACAAATATATGAAACTTTTAAAGCTAAGCCTCTTGCTAAAAGTTACAACAGCACCCGGACCGGTAATAAATTTTAACTGTGCAAAGTTTCAGCTCAACTGCTCCTAAAGATACACGCACGCAAACATAGGGGGCCTTTCACGTAGCTTAGCGATTTCATTCTAGGTATGAACGCACATATGTATAATCCCACATAGCATATAATCCTCCGGCTAGGTGGACAGACGAACTGAAAAAGGTATCTGGAAGTGGATGAAATGGATGAGAAGGGAGAGAACGGGAGCATGCGGTGGCGTGCCTTGGGAGAGACTATGTCCAGCAGTGTACCAATACGGGCTTATTATGATGATAAATGCTTTAAATAAACGAATTTAATCATTGCTTCGCTAAGCATATTCTAACACACTCTCCGATTTATGTATCTACACTAATTCCACAGCCAAAATGTTCCAACTTCATCTGAAACTCAGTATTTATAGCAATTTTGGGGAATCCGTGATTTTTAATGTTAATTATTGTAAGTTATTATGTTATGTTATGTTATGTTATATTGTCATATATTTTGTTAAAAGTTGAGAAGTTTCCACCGTTCATAAGAGTATGGATCTCGTTATAGCTTCTTGCTCTTACTTAGTATCGCAGTTCGTAAAACGTCATTTCTGTACGTTTATAGGAAGCTGCAGTTTTATTAGATACTTTTATTATTGCAGTAAACGTATACTTTGTTGTCACCTCACAAGTGCTGTTCAATATTAAAACAGAAAAGTATTATTCTTATTTATCCAGGCTATTCCATATCCTGTAATCTTTCTACTTGTATTGTTTCTAGCGCCGTTAAACCTAAACTAAAAATTATAAACCGAAACTATTTTTTTTCCGTTTAGTACAACTAAAAGCTAGTTTTTGAAAAGTTTAAATATATAAACAGAATAAATGAAAAGGGTTAAATCTTAATGTTCATGGTCGCGATGAGATTATACACTCACTCAAACGGCTTCGCTAAGCTTTGGTCTGCGTACGTTTTGACCTTCGCAGACCTTTTATGCTAATTTAGTTCAAATATTGTGTTGTAAAACTTTAGTGCCCTACTAACAGAGTGAACATCTGCGGTAGGTATTCATCTTTTATAAACCAAAGTACCGCGTTCTATATTATAAATTCATATTATTTTATTAGGCACATATTGACGGTCCTTTGCACACAAATTATAATTTTTGTTATATTGAACATTGTTTTGTTAGTAAAACCACTCTTGAACTTCATAAATTTGTTTTATCCAGTTCGAAACCTGCAAGAAACTATATTATTTTTTCATAAATATTATAAAAAGTATTTTAGTGACTGTCCACATAATTTATAGTTTATCGAAAATACCTTTTCAGAGCAAGCTTAACAATTTTACTGAGAGTTCTGAGTGCAATGTGAAAAGTCTTTGTCAAATAAACTTATACATATTATATACATTATATACCTACTTCTGTCGCAGACCCGACAATCGATGGGGTAGACGGGTGCTCGAATGGAGGCCACGTACAAGCAAACGTAGCATGGGACGCCCCCCGGCTAGGTGGACAGATGACCTAAAAAAGGTAGCCGGGAGTGGATGGATGAGAAGAGCGGAAGACCGCGTGTGTAAGATGGCCGCATAGCAGCCTCTGTTGTGTTCTCCTCTAGTCCAGTATAGCCAGCAATCCAGGGAAGTCTCCGGTATGGCACCTACCTTCTCGGAGGTGATATTGGCTGGTCGGAGCATGCGCTTTGGGCCGTCCAACTCAGCCACCCATACCGGATTACATAAAAAAATATATATATATATTAATTGGTTAATATAAAGAATGATATTGAGAACAATGATAATCTTATCTTTAGTTCTGAAGCATTCGGAACAGTCGTAACAAACGATCATTAATAAAACAAACTAGGTAAATTATTGAAACCTGAAAGCGTTCAAGAAGATCGTGCACTCGAATTAGTATAAGTACGGACTGGCAAAGTGTAAGTAAAGACAGATTTACATTGGGTAAGTCACTGGCGTCAGGGGCTGACGCCGCCGACCCCGAGAATGATCTTCTTTGCTTTATTCAATGGTCTGATAGAAATTGCCTTTAGATATTTTAAGTCCACTTTTTATAAATTATTTTCGTGTGCAATAAAGAATATTTTCATTTCATTTTATATCAATATTAATTTATTTTATGTAATCCATTATGCATGGCTGAGTCAGAGGGGCCAAAGCACATACTCCGAAAGGTAGATGCCATACCGGTGACTTCACTTTGGATTGTTTGGTATACTGGACTAGAGGAGAACACAGCCGAGGCTGCTATGCGGCGATCTTTTATGTACTCGTACATCCAGTGCTGTCGTACCAACCCAGACGGCTACAATTTGAGCCTACCACCATAAGGGGCAAGGTAAAGGACCTACTACAGTTTTACAGCGGCTCCGAACGGTAAAGCAGTAGGTGTGCACGTATTATTTTCCGTTTCCTTCAGTTTGTCGGTGCTCCTGCGTGTACAATATCAGCAATCCAGAAGCGTCAGCCACTGACTTATGCGGTATACATGAGGTCCGTTCTAATCTGGCGCGGGGGAACGCTACCGAGTCGACACTGACTTGCCACGTCAGTAACACACTCAGTGTAAATCTGCCTCACAGTCGCAAACAGGTCGACTTACGAGCCAGTTCGACTAACACTTGCATCTATACTAAAGTTATAATTGGGCCGAGAGTCGCATAGCTCGGTGCAAAGTTGTTGTAATCTTTGGTATTTCGAGTTGGTGATTTGTACTGGTTCCGTCGGAGTTGTTCGTTAAAGAAACATTTGTAGAGTATGCAATAAATGTAGTTAACGAGACGTGCTTGCAGATTGGTTGGAAAACGAGGCATTCACATTATGAAAAAACAGAACACGCTCTCACTCCGGTGTCTATCCGGCTGTCCGTCCGTCCGTCACACGGTCCCAGAGTCAAGCGGTATACAAGGGAGAAATTGAAATTTTGCATAGCTAAAGCTTGTGATTTATGTTTTAATAATTCGGATAACAGGGCTTCGAGCAATAGTTATGAAATACTTAAAATAACTGTACTTCATCGCGTGGGATGTGTAATAATGAATGAAAGTAGTGACACATAGAAAATAATTTGGCCAATATTGGCTAAATTTATTAAAACGTTTTTAGCATTGATCAAAAAGTGTGGGGATCATTGTAAAGTTAGGTTAGTCGAAGAAATTACAGATTAGCTGTTGCGGTACGGGGCACTCATTGAGCGAGGCCGACTCGACCTTGACTGTTTTTTTCTTGTTTGTTTTATTTATGATATTTTTAAAATTTATTGTACTCTATCGTAAACAATTACAGAACTTTTTCGATAAAAACAAAACACTAAGCTCAAACGATACCAATAATTTGAAAGGTTCAAGTCGGACGTTACGCAGCTTTTGGAGTTGCGTAATTGCTAACACCGCGACTGTGGCCAGACTTTATTATCCCTCCGACGCTCCACTCGAGGAGAATGGAGCTGCAAAAACTAAAAAAAAAATGACCGATCAATTAATCCTATTGAAACCCAAACGTTTCATCCGCCGAGGTTTCGACAAAAAAAACTTTTCTAGCCGAGACGGTACAATAGAAGTTTTTTTTTCACTAGAAGCCCTCTAGCGGAAAGCGAGCGAGGGCTACGAAGCTTGTGGGTCAATTCACTGCCGGTAAAATTTTATATCGTACCCATAATCTTCGGGTTGACTGGAAAAAAATGGATGTGGCAATAAATCCGCTTTTGGTACTCACGAAGTAGGAGTATAAAGAGTAATATTATTGTTATTATCTAGTAATATTATTTTTTACTAACAATAAAGCACAAAATCTGTCCACGACCGACGCGCCGCCGCGCCCCGGCGTCGATGTGTGTTACGTTATAACTCGAGAACGACTCAATCAAATGGGGTTTTAGTGTCATTTTCGGGAACATTATAAGGATGGTTATAGGACAGATGTCTACAAAATACTCGCTTGAAAATATTGCTTCAAAATTTTACAGAAGCAAACAAAATATAATCTTTTTAATACATTTGTGAAGCCCCGTAATATTGTGATTTCAAAGCGACAAATTGCAAGTACATTGAGAACATTTTGGGAAGCCAATAACTAGTCCAATTTAGTAGGCGAAGCGTTTTTTATCAATGTAAATTTCGTTACCGAATACTATTTTATAAATTTAAGAGAGATATTCACGTATCTCTAAGAAGGGCCGATATCAAGGGTAGCGTTTCGTACGATATTTTCATGACATGTAAAAATACCACATTCTCATTAGTAGAAGCTACAATTTATTTACAACGGGTGCGCCGACTGCAGACAAACGTTGTAGTATCCCGGCGACTCCGCTCGCGGTAAAGTTAATGTAATAACAAATGGGATTTCAAACGGAAATCATATAATTTTCTTCGAATGTGTTCGCTTTCAACCCCACAGGTCAGCTTATATCAATAATAGCGTGATGCTGTATCACCTATAACCTTGCCCATATTTTGTCAGCCTCGGAAGCTCAGTTATGTGGTCGATCGACTGTCGGTCGGATCATAAGCACACCTGGGCGCGGTCAGTGGATGGATGTGTGACCGCTCGACCGTTGGAAGCTGACCGTGCTTCGGATTCCACGTAAAACTGTAGGTTCCTTGCCTTCTTACCTTACTAGGAAGTAGGGTTTAACCCGCCCGGGTTAGTACCACCTCACTGAATGAAAGGTCGGTTGAAACGGCTATTTAAATAGCTCGTGTTTTCCGTCCAGTTCAGTGTAGCCGGCACGACCGAAGGGAAGCACTGACATGGCACCTAGTTCACCAAGGTGTATGGGCTGACATCACGGATGTAGTAGGTGATGTAGCCAGCTGTGTTAGTTTCCATAAAAAAGTATAGACCATAATATGTCGTATAGCATAAGTAAAAACCGCAAGTAAATAGGTTTACCGAACATACAGACGGCAGTATTTGGATTTTACATAGAGAATAAGAGAATTGATAAGTTAAAATACGAGCCGCAAGCAGCCAGACAGACGACGCCACTCGAGATACTTACTCGATTTCCGGCTACTGGATTCGCCTCGCTCTCCCACGCTCTCACCCTGTCGAGCGCGTGAGGCAGCAACAAGATAAATGATTCCATTTATTGGATTTTAAAAGCTGCCCGTCAGCCACGCGCCACCGAATAAAATATCATTGCGTAAAAGCTCACAGTGTTTTGGTAGTGATGCGGTGTCGAAACCGCGCTTCCATTAACGTTATCGTGATTCAGTTGTCCGGGCTCGCGGATGCGGCGCGCTGTACTCGTGTGGCGAACAGCAAAACAAAACAAATCAAGAGGATGAAGGGGCGTGAACCCTTCCACGTGCTGAAAAGTACTAACAAAAAAAAAATGTGGTCAAGTGCGAGCGTCGCACTTTCGTCAACTCGCGCTCGGTTGGTTCCGTAGACTCGCTATACCTTTCAAAAAATCATATTCGTATATTTTTGTCTTTTTATAATGCAAAATATAAATACCTGTGGCGCCACCTATTATTTTTTTTACTTTTTATTTTTATTTTTTTTTTATGGAAACTGACACGGTTGGCTACATCACCTACAACGTCCGTGATGTCAGCCCATAACACCGGGTGAACTAGGTGCCATGTCAGTGCTTCCCCCTTTGATCGTGCCGGCTACACTGAACTGGTCGGAAAACACGAACTATTTACATAGCCGTTTAGACCGACGTTTCATTCAGTGCGGTGGTACCAACCCGGGCGGGTTAAACCCTACCACAAAGTAAGATTAGAAGAGAAGGGACCTACAGTTTTTTACGAGGAATCCGAACCTCGGTCAGCCTCCAACGGTCAGCGGTCACCCATCCAAGTACTGACCGCACCCAGCGTTGCTTAACATTCAATAGCGACAGTTGACTGTCTGCACCACTGAGCTATCGAGGCTGACAAGTTATTATACAGCACCGTGAATATGTACAAATCTATTCTTGGCACGTTGATTATACGGGAACCCCCTTAATTGTTTACTTTTTGCTTGTTTTATTGTTTGTTGGCAGATCCGCCATAATTACACATATTATGTGAAAATTTCAACCGGCTACCTATTACGATTCAAACGTACAGCCCTAGGACGGACGGATAGACATACTGAGAGACATAGACAGACAGACAGACGGCGTAGGCTTAGTAATAGGCTTCCGTATGGATACGGACCCTAATAATGAAACAAAGAACTTAGACATTATTATTAAATGTCCCTCTCTCTATCGATCGCACCTGTGGATACGAACAAAGTAAGGAAAGCACTATACCTACATGGCACCTACCTAGATCCGACCGGAGAAAGATGTAATAGGCTGGCATCACGGGAGTAGCAGGCGGTGTAGCCAACGATTTAACGATATCAGACTCCTTAAAATATCACGCGCAAGCGTCATGCCTGCCTGCTGTTACACTTAATTAGTCTTTTGTAATCGGAATTCTCAGTATAATTATTGTTAATCTCTCTCTCAAGCCGTTTTTTACCCGACTGCGTGAAGTAAAAAGGACGGTAATGTTTTTTAAGTGTATGTGCGTATGCATGTCTATTTCTATGGCACCTAAACGGCTTGATGGATTTTAACATAATATGAGGTTGGTTTAGGAGGTTGCATGCAAAAATATAATGACTATATATAAAAAATATAACTATATAAAATATAATAATATTTACGAATGCTAAGCAAATTTAGAGAAAAACCATGTTCTTAAATTTTCTTAATTGTTTCGTAAATAAATTTTCTTAAAGAAACACAATACCCTGAAAATATTTAGTCTGTTAGAATCAAGACGGAATGAATATAATCCATTTCCGCATTCTATTGAAATAACTAAATTGGTAAATAAACTCGGAACTTCCGCGACGAAAAGAACTGAATAGAGTAACGAGTTAATTAATTAGTAACGAGTCAATCAAACAACAATGATGTATGTTATTGATGATGATGCAACATCTATAACATATTTATGTATATTATGTAAAATTATGCTTTATTCCGAAGATACATATAAATGTAATGCCATATTTGCACATGCAACATTTCAGCTGCAAATATTGTTCATGAATGCATCTATAGCTGATGACAAGCATGCGTGAACGTGTAGCAAAATTAAACGCGAATTATGTTCTGAGTGGTTTGCGTAGAAACGTTTTTGAATTTACTAAAACCTGTTTTAAGTCCACAATTGTACATTAGGGCTCCTAACTACTAACGCCCCTTTGCTGCTCGTATCAATGTAGATCCTTGTCGAGTTGAAAATAATATCATCGGCGGCTGAGCTAAATGCACACAATATTTTAAGATTTAACTGAACAATTTTATTTATCTCTATCTCTACTTCTTATAAAAGGGAACGTAATATAAATATAATATTTATAATATATAATATAATATTTGCGTTTAAATCAGATTTGGTATTAAACCGAGTCTACCGCGAGCGCAGCCGCGGGCAAAAGCTAGTGAAAGATAAAATAGTGAAAATTTTCTTAAAGCGTTTTGTACACTGAAAACGCAAAATAATAAAACTTGAAATATTTGAACACCCTATCTCATATCTTTCTTTAATACACGTGTCTGTAACATGAAATATCCTGATAAGCTATCGTTTGCAGTCACGTTTCTCTCCCACCGATCACTTTTTATCGTACCAGTGTTAAAGTAACAAGGATTTCTCACGAAATAATACATTTTATTCCGTGTAAAGAGTTTATTTGACTTTCTCTATCGGTTGATCGAGTTCAAAAAGCTCTGGCATTGGCGTGCATTGTTAAAAATTTCTGAAATTACAGAACTAATTTTTTCCACAATGCTTATCGCGCGGAATTACTTAAATTAATTAATTAATTAATTAATTAATTAAAATAATCAAGATTAATTTCAACCATCCAGCTATTTGCGGGGGCGATTTTTTCCTCCATGATATGTTTTTTCAACATCATCTAGATAACTGTATACATGAATGTGCCTAAGTCTTATTATTAGCTTTTCAAAGGATAACCATTTAATCTACTACAGATACACAACTACTAAAGATAAAATCACGTACGTTAAAGCTTGTGGAGGGCGAGGTGAACTTGTGGAAAGATGTCAGCGTTCTGTGTCTCCACTGTGTTAGCTGCGCAGCTTGCCGTTGTGTGGGTACTGCCCGATGCTTGTTTATTTATATCTTAATTGTATATCTGTTATCGGCAAATTATATAATTCAGTCATTGTATAGAATACCTAGTTATTCTATACAATACTGGGTTCTCTAGCTAGATAATGTATAAAATATTTTATCTACCGTTAATCATTCATTACACATTGTGTTAATGTATGGAATACCTAGGACATAGGATAGGTATAGAATGCCCATAGTGTTCTTGAGAATGCCATTAGGAGATCATTAGTAAAGTATAAAATTAAAAAAATAAAACACCTTTTCATTGCTGAAAAAGCATTTATTTATGCTGAATATAAATTATTTATGCTTAATATTTAAAAAATAATAAAAACATAAGGAAACAAAACTTTGTTTGTGAAAGTAATAGTTACTTTATCCATTTACTTACACCTTTTTTTTATAATTTTACATATTTACAAACTTAAAATCTAAAATTAATACAAAAACAAATGGAGTAATGAACTAATTATTAATGTGACATAACCTAACCTAACCTAACCTTTACAGCTCACCCGCGCGCTCCGCCGCCAACCGAATTTAAAACACTGCCGGCTGTTCATTCGCTATTATAAAGAATGCCTAGGTATTCTATAGAATACCGGATCATACAGATTGTCGATAACATATCCACTGAGCGTCGAGAGAATTGTGTTAAGTGGTTATACGAAAGTATGGCATCTGACATGTGGTCATTAAGCGCCATCTCACGGCGTTAGCTTGAAACTTTGTGGTCTCTGAAGCGCGAAGCGTTGTAGCTCTGGTTATCAATTTTCATGCTGTTGCTACAGGTCGCCGCAAGGCAAAAGATGTGAAATGTACGTAAGTACATACATACACCCTCATACATACCAATACCCAACAAGGGCGGATTTAAGAGAGGGGGACGGGGGCACGTGCCCCCCCCCCCCCCCCCCCCCCCAAACGGTTAGAAATAGACAAAGAGCAAGGAGTTACAATTACGTTCATATTGTTTTGTGTAATGTGGAGTTTCCATCACAGTACATACTTATTATAGGCAAATCAAGTTATCGGAAGTTCTCAAAATAGAAGAATAAAATTACAGAAATAGCGTGAGTGAAAGCCATTGTCCGTAATCGCAACAATGAAAACACTTGTTTCCCGCCTGCCCCTTGTGCCCTCCCAGAAAAAAATCATGGATCCGCCCTTGATACCCAATACGAATATGAATAGTGAAACCCCTGGACAGCGGAACTGTAAAACCACGTCAATTTATCTAAGATCAAAAATATCTCTCGCGCGGCGCATTTACCGCATCTGAAGGGATCGGTAGTGCTGACCCGGCATCGGAATTTCCACCAAAGTCGGCATATTTTGTAACATTAGGTCCGCGGCATTTCCCCTGCGGCCTCCTTCCTTCCCCTTCTTCCTCCATTCGCCCCCTCAGTCCCCCCTTCAATAGAGAGTGTCAGACGAATTTCCATCTGACGCGGCGCAAATGTCGGCAAATCACATTTCTGACACAATGTGTGAGCGCCGTCGTACGTCTGAGGAAATGGATCAGCGGGACCACGATTTCGTCGCCACATTTTTTGAGAATACAAATCCAACAAGCACCGTCGTTAGTTTAGTTAAAAATTTGATTTGATTTTTGAGAATGATTGGCGAACTCCTAAATTTATTTTTGTCATAATTGAAATTATCATAACCCCAAAAAAATATATATATTAAACAAATTAAAACAACATAAATCACTCGATAGCCACTCGAAAGAAGTATATTATAACAATAATAATTTAAATCTACAATTATTTTGTTACTGACTAGGGCATGTCGTACATACAACAATGCGTCTAAAACGTAAGGTATTTAAAACTCAACATACTAACCAATTTGAACAAACATGTTTCAGGCGTGAAGCAGTTAATATTGTTATAATTCCAGCAACACACAAAGTTTTAATGAATGGTTTCCCGCTACCCGACGCGACGTACAGGCTACAGGAGCATTCTCAGAATTATTTTGGGATGGGCTCTTACGACTCCATTGTTGCGGATTTGATGTCGACTTTGCTTGGGACAGTCTAGTGTTTAGTTTCAGATAGTTGCGGTTTTGTTTGTGATTGTGTTAATATGACAAATGACATATATTTATTATATAGTTCGGAGGTTGAGTCAGAGGCAATTTGGAACGTATTTTCTGTATGAAATCTAAATATGGTAATGTCTTTTAAAACTGGGTAGTGCGTACATCGATGAGCGTTTATGATACACCATACGTAAATTATCTCTCCATATAGGAACCTCGCCTCTAGTGAATAAGAAATCATTTTTCTCATTGGTCTTCATGCGCTCCTCTATTTTCGCTTGGTCCAGGAGACGGATCTGACTGTATTGAAAAGGTAAGGTAAAGGCTCAAGATTTCGGTTCCCTATTGCCATATCAAACGATTAATAATGTAGCAGACGTTAGAAACTAAGCAATAAGGTTTGAATTATTCCAAATGAAAAAAAAAACGTAAAAATGTAAGTATGTGGATTCATTTATATATGAGTACGCTTTTGGATACATCTACAATGGTAGATGTATCCAAAGTTCTTCCAGCTAGTTCTAAGCCAGTTCTTTAGAGAAAAAATCTTATCGGCACTAATATACCTAGTAAGTAGTAATTCTGTCAATCGGGCAGAGTTTTTTGTGATTTCAGAAGGTTTCGGTGTACACTGCTGGACATAAATGGAATGAATTGTCTTTATTCTTCTCACGAATACTACAAAATACGATAACAATACATATATACCATTCTGTTTTCCTTCAGTCCGTCGGCATTTTTTTTTAAACCAGGACGTTTGGTGATGCTAAGGGACCAATTGTGCTGTCGACAGATCCACATTAACCTCTCCTCTCCTCGACGCTCAGTGAGTTGTCATACCAGCAGATTCGATAACTAACTGTTGCCGGATTGTCTTGGTTATTCTGTTGAATCGACATTTGAAGACCCCTAGGATTTCACACCGTAGCGTTGCGGCAAAGAAACATTTTTGAGAAATGATGAATTCTCAAAAGTTCAGTGTGAACAACAAAGGGGTACCCTCTATAAATGTAGAAACTAGAAATAATACCAAAGTACAATAATTTTCTGGAACTACACATGACACTGGGGAGAGTGTTTCTTCAGCTAGAGCGGAAGATTCTGTGAGGTTCAATGACAGTGCGAGCCGCTGTCACGTTCAGACAGAGCGTTGACTAACGACGGGGCGAGGTCTTTCATTTGTACTCCCCTAACTGCCGACACGAACGTGTTAGGTCGAAGGTGATAATGTCGACAGAGTAAGACGAACATGACCAAACGTGTGGATAAGAAGTGGAAGTTAAGGCTAGAATCGTTTTTGGATTAAAAAAAATCTTTTGGAAATTTGACCCTATACCTAATACTTATACACACGCAGCATGAAATCTACTTGTATACGATTTTGCGTATTCTTGTACACGTATGTTCATTCAAAGTTTCTTGACATTGAAGTGATTTGCACTTATATGCCTTTTTACCAGAGTTTCGGCGACTTTTTTTTAACAATAATGGAAATTCCCTTCTCTCTTATAACCTGAACTAATGCAATTTTTGGAAGTAACCAATTTAGAATTCTAGATTTTAATCAACTTTAAACAAAGAACGAGCGCGGTGATTGCGGAGGAAAGATTAAATTCGGCCAGAAATGTCGACAAAAAGCCAGTTTCAGCTCACTTCTGGTATTCACCATCAAGCGTAATAAAATCCCATATATTCATAACCTTAATCAGTCAAGATCTAATAACGTTGTCAACCGTCGACCTATCCGTTAATGGCCTCGTCCATCAAACATACGGCACGTGCGCACTAGGCGAGACTATTGCACCCAGCGCTAATGTGTCGGACATTAGACCGGCGGCGGCGAAGCACCCTCACGGGGGTAATAAGACTGAACTAATAAAACCGGGAGATATGCCATTAGCCTCGGACCACATGAACGGATATAAAACGTCATCGGGCGAACGGAACGGATCCAATTCATCAACGGCATTATGAACGACGAATCGTGACAAGTACATAGCGGGTAAGAAAAGACATTTTCGACTGGTGACAGAACTTTTATACGAAAAGTCCGAGGTTTGGTATCTGGTGTGCGCTGACAAGTTTTTCATAGTCGATCATATGATAAGAGTACTGAAGAAACTAGGAGCGTTCCGAAACTCTTGGGTTCCTGGGTACTCCGAAGAACACATTATTCTAAAGAATTTAGATAGTGCTAACTCTAGGTCCTTGACAAACACTTTAGACTTGAGTCTTGTCCTTTAGTCTAGCTAGGCGGAGGAAGCCCTCAAAAGTTTAGAGCTCACTCGTACCAGACTCTCCTTGCCCCTTATACTTGGATCATATTGTGATAATATCCTCGGCGTTTAGTCTCGTCGGCCTTCGCTCCTTGTTGTGATTGAGTATCGACCGTTCAGTTAACTAGGCTTCACAAAGCTCAATCAACTCTTATACAAAGTTTTAAGCGACGAAAATCGTGCTTCGTGTTACAATGTGTATTAACATTTTGAAGATTTCGTCCAAGATCACTTTAAATTTGTTTTGACTTTAGTAAATACATCGACATTGGTCTAGTAGGATACACAAGGGATTTGGGACAATACACTTTCGTCTCGAAGTTATCCGTTAGAACTATTTACTTCTAATAATTTCGGAACCGATTTATTGCCAAAATGTTGAACTGACGTTTTTTTGAAATTTCGATATGCCTTATATCTACCACTATATATGTGAAGTTGGTGGGTTTTCATCCCGCAGGCGTTACCTAGAGCAGACGGTTTTTTTATAACTTTTATCAAATCCTTCCATTGCGTATTTGTTTCCAGTGCTAAGGCACTGTGCTAACACAATGTGTTTAATTCCGAACATTTCTTGAAATGTAATTTTGTGTTCGTAAACCGTTTTCCTATACAATAAAATAAACTAAAGTAATATTATAATATGACAGGCATTTACTCACGTGATGGCTGGGGGCGGGCTGGCGTGGACTAGACAAGGCAGTAGCGCGTCGGAGCCTCGCTTCACGCTCACCTCCCACGCGCCGTGCGTTAACGCACGTGGCAAGCTGCCCCCGCTTGACGCTGCGCATACAAAACACAGTTTGAACACTATGTAACTTCTAACTATAAACAAGAAAACAATACCTAAAACGCGATATTTGATCCACTGAGTTGTTATGTGGAGTGGTGGACATAACAATTCAAGGCCCCAGGTGGGGACATAGCCCCATTTTGCAAGGGGTGGGCCCCTTTCAAAATGAGGCCATGAAGTTTTTTTTTATAGAAACTGACACGGTTGGCTACATAACCTTCAACATCCGTGATGTCAGCCCATAACACCGGGTGGACTAAGTGCCATGTCAGTGCTTCCCCGTTTGATCGTGCCGGCTACACTGAACTGGTCGGAAAACACAAACTATTTACATAGCCGTTTAGACCGACGTTTCATTTAGTGCGGTGGTACCACCCCGGGCGGGTTAAACCCTACCACCAAGTAAGATTAGGAGGGAAGGGACCTACAGTTTTACGAGGAATCCGAACCTCGGTCAGCCTCCAACGGTCAGCGGTCACCCATCCAAGTACTGACCGCACCCAGCGTTGCTTAACATTCAATAGCGACAGTTGACTGTCTGCACCACTGAGCTATCGAGGCTGAAGTTGCTACCTATTGAATATTATAAACGTAGAAATTTTACCTTAAAAAAAAGAGGACAAATGCGAGCCGAACTCGCGTGGAGAGGGTTCCGCACCATTCTGTTTTCCGCGAGAAATAGATTTAGGATTTTCGTTTAGGTTTTTCTGTAAACTATAAGAGAGGCCCTAAATTCCCTTTTTTATTTATTTTAAACTCAGTTGTTTCGGAGATCGATGCTCGTTTTTTGTATATTTCTTTAAAATTTAAAATTATGGACTTTAAAATTTTAAAAAATCTATTTGCATTCTTCATAATGATCCCTTTTCTATAAATATGTCACATGATGCACTGAAAAAAAAAGTTTTAACTTTATAAATTTGTCTCCCAAAATTGACCCACAAAATCGAAATTCGTTCCTATGCGCTATACTTCCGTGATTGGTTCATCAAACACTTGGCCGGGTTTGGAATAGTTTCAAATAGAAAATCGCCCCAATCTAGTTCTTACGTCATCTACAAAAGAATATAGACATTAGAAGTGGGTAGATAAATACATATCTACAGAGATATAAGACATTTTGTAGCATGTCAGCGGATAATAATGAGCTCATTAGACGAATAATTTGTATGAGCAGCGAGCGAGATATTGATCCGAATGGCAATAGGCTGATTGCGTTCGAGGCATTTATTAGTCGAAGGAGAACTTATCTTAGTGGAACTAGTGGTAAACGAACTTTTAGATGAGTCGGAGAAATGTTATCTATCGTTGGTGATCTGGCAGAAAGTCCTATCTCAAAAATGTAAATTTTTCAAGAGACGTGAAACTGTTTTGTTCAAAACTTAGGGTCATACAATGTAAAAAAAAAAAACACGTACAATTTTATTTTATTTTAGTTTATTTTAGAATAAAGTCGCCTGAATTTTGTCCTGACATTGTGGAAAAAATTATATAGGACATATTACCACCAAAATCTGAATTTGACAAAAATTTAGATAGGACTTTCTGCCAGATCACCAGCGCTATGGTAAAATGAATAATTAAATTGTACAGAAGAGGTATACAGAGTTATGTAATGGTAGGTAAAAAAGAAGAAATAAGAACATATTGTTAGTGATGATATTCACTTAATGGTTAAAATCTAAAATCCTGATTAATATTTAAAATTTAAATAATAAAAAAAATGTCTCACCTGTTTTATTTTTTCTTTATTTTTATGCTGAGCCTTTCGGCATTGTCTTGTTCTTTTAAGCTTTTAATTTTTTTTAGAATCTTTTATGAGCATACTCTGTACGCGCCGGCTTTTATAAAAACTGAATGAACTGTTTCTACTTTAACACCATTTTGCATAGGCATAGGATGGCATGGGGTAAACATTTTTCTTTGTACCGACTTGTCTATTCAAAATATGTCTCTGTTATATTTTTTATGTACATTCAAATTATACTTGCATAATAAATAAATATAAAATTTCAATAAACAGAGACGTTGAATTAAAATTTAAGAGAAGTAAAATTGTTACACTACGCCGAATTGTTCTGAAGTGACCGTTCGATTTCGTTAGCCGAGCGGTAGAATATGCTGGTCGAATTATAGTAAAGTAGGTTAAAACTTGTAATACTAAGGTATACGTACGTGGAACACTAAGGTAAAGTAGGTTAAAACCAGCTTTCCATTTCAAGAACAGAGTATAAAAAAACCTGAAGTAGTCAAAAGGAAGTGCACTGATAAGAAGCGATAAGGCAGCTGTTGGCGCGCTATAGACATCATTGCAAATGAAGTCACTAAGTTATAGTATTAATTACCATTAGTATTAAATCCATTAATTACCGTTATAAATCAATGTTTTGAAGAGGGTACATTCCCTGATTTACTTAAAATAGCTAGGTTAGTACCGTTGTTTAAAAAAGGATGTCATAATACTATTGGAAACTATCGTCCCGTGTCTTTGCTTCCTGTTTTTAGTAAAGTATTTGAGAAGGCTATAGAAAAAAGGCTAATTAATTTTTTTAATGAAAATAACATACTAAACTATAAACAATTTGGATTCCGCAAGGGCAGGTCAACGGGAGATGCCATTGCATCAATGATAAAAGCTGTAATTGAATCATTAGATAATTCTAATCACACATACGGCATTTTCTGTGACCTGTCTAAGGCGTTTGACTGTGTTAGTCATGAGATAATCTTAATGAAATTGGAACATTATGGTGTGAGGGATAAAGAGTTGCGCCTTTGTAAATCATATTTAAGTAACAGAAAGCAGGTTTGTGATGTTAATGGCAATAAGTCAGAAGTAGAATCGATTTCTATGGGAGTTCCTCAAGGCTCCATACTGGGACCATTACTCTTTCTAATTTATGTTAATGATATATCTACTTGCATTAAAGATGATATTGAGCTAATAATGTTTGCCGATGATATATCAGTAGTTTTGAAAAACAAAAACGTTACTGAATTACGTGAGTCCTTTATAGATGTAATACAATCATTAAAGATGTGGTTTGACTCTAATAACCTTTTGCTTAATGTAAATAAAACAAATGTTATGCACTTTGCACTTGGAACTCACAGACGTATTGTTAACCAAGAAATTGCCAAAACTGCAGAAGAACTCACATTGAACATATCCAAAGAAATAACCTTTTTAGGTGTAATATTTGACCGCACCTTAACTTGGAAACCTCACATAGATGCGCTTGCTGGTAAGCTAAGTGCAGCTTGTTATGCCATTAAAAAAATCAAAGAACTATGTGGTATGCAAGCTGCTAAAACTGTCTATTATGCTTACTTCGATAGTCTTATGTCTTACGGACTATTATTTTGGGGAAATGCAGCGGAAACTAGCAGAATATTTGTTCTTCAAAAAAGAGCATTGCGTTGTGTACTCAGTATGAAAGCCAGGGACTCTTGTAGAAATGTATTTCATAAAGTAGGAATCATGACACTACCCAGTGTTTATATTTATCAAAATATCTGCTATGCTAGAAAGTATATGCAAAACGCTACTCTCCATTCCGATATTCACCAGCATGACACTAGGAGTAAAAATAATATTCAAATTACGAAGCACAGATCATCTAAAATGTCGAAAAGTTTTGTTTGTAATAGTATTAGATTATATAATAAAATACCCGAAGAAGTAAAAAATCTTAATGATACTTTGTTTAAGAAACACTTAAAATCTACCCTTGCAAAGAAAGCCTACTACACTGTAAAGGAGGCCTTAGCTGATAAATTCATATCTTGAGGTTCTGACTGCATAATTAGTTAATACTTGACTAGGTACCATTTGTACCTCAATAATTATATTAAACCATATTGACAACTTGATACATCAAGTATGATAATATTTTATTATATATAAACATAAATATATACCTACATATATATTTATATTTTTTGTTTTTGACAATTGTATTTTTTACAAACAATATTAACTCTTGACTAGGTACCATTAGTACCTCAACTTTATTGACCCATTGACAACTTGATACTTCAAGTATCTTAAATATTCATATATTTTTATTTTTTATTTTTGACAATACAATTATACTACATTGTAGTACACTAACATAATTATGTTGATACAAATTACGTATCAAAGTTTGACAAAGGCTCTTTACACCTGATTCACTTAATTAATAAGTCTTTGTAGTCAGAACTCTCAGCAAAATTGTTAATCTTGCTCTCAAGCTGTGTTTTAGATGGACTATGGGCGGTGTTATTATGTGGCTAGTCACTAAATACTTGTAAAAATATGTTTTAAAAAATACCCTGCGAAGTTTCTTGTCGGTTCTTCTTCGTGGGTGTAATCGAACCGGATAGAACAAATTGTGACAAGTTCGAGCGCAGTCTAACTGCCATAAGAATGATCAATAAACAATACAACAATACAATACATTAATTTATGTCTAAAGTGAATAGGTACCTAAAAACATTTGTGGAGACGGTAAATATTTACCTACTTGGGAGCCTAACTATATAACTCTTTTATTTACCTGTTATGTACATGTCGACATGAAATGAAGGGAAGCACTAATATGGCACCTAGTTCACCCGGTGTTGCAGGTGATGTAGTCAACCGTGTCAGTTTCCATAAAAAATGTATTTAATATTCTTTAGATTTATTGAAAATGTATTTTTTTTATTTTAGATTTAATATTTAATAACAGTGTTGACATAATGTTTTCAATAAAGTTTCGACATACATACTTTAAATGTATATTAATTAACATTTCATGTTTGCAATTTAATTGTTTCCAGGGGTTTCGTAATTTATTGAATAACAATTTTATTTTATCCAATTTTACCCATACAGAATGAGGCAAATAGTATATCCTAAGTGCACAGTAATAACTCTCAATATACAAGGTTTTGCAGGAGTCAAGCCAGTTCAACAGGGTGTTTTTAAAAAGAAAAAAAAGTATGAAAGTATTATATTATTAATGCAGGACTTAGTATAGTGTGGAAGTGACATATAATTTGTAACTGTAAATTTGTTTATAATAAATACATTTAATTTAATTGAATGATCTCTATTAGTTTCTAGTCTCCGAGATATAATTTTTTTTTAAATGACGCTCTCGTCTAACGGAAAGTAGGAAAGGTATCTATCTTATCGCAAGGTGGCAGGGCGGACACCGCGTGGCGTCTGACGGCGAGCGACTCTCGCCAAAGCACGGTCGTCGATCGCACGCAAAACGAGCGTGCACCTGTGTTTGTACCTAGACTCTGCTGTAAGATTGCATCAGAAGAATTCGTGAATTACCTGGTTTGTATGAAAATTTTATTTTTTTATTCTGGCGCTAAATTCAGAAAAATTGCCGTACACATTGCTGTTCCTTTGATCCCACGAATCTGATTCCAAAGATGATATACCTAGTGGCTGCCGTTATACCCTGTACCTATATGAATTGCTGCGGGTTTTTTTAATGGAAGCTGACACGGTTGGCTACATCACCTACAACATCCGTGATGTCAGCCCATAACACCGGCTGAATAGGTTCCATGTCAGTGCTTCCCTTCATTTCATGTCGGCTACACTGAACTGGACGGAAAACACGAACTATTTCATAGCCGTTTCGACCGAAGTTTCGCTCAGTGCGGTGGTACCAACCCGGGCGGGGTAAACCCAACCACCTTAGTAAGGTAAGAAGGGAAGGGACCTACAGTTTAACGTGGGATCCGACCCACGGTCAGCCTGCAACGGTCGAGCGGTCACCCATCCAAGTACTGACCGCGCTCAGCGTTGCTTAACAACAGTCGACCGACCGCACCACTGAGCTATCGAGGCTGACAGTATATTTTATAGTACTTACGTATGACATCGATCTGGACCGGCGGACTGCGCTTGCGGTCCCCGGTGAGCGTGTCGAGGACGGAGCACGAGAAGTGAGCGCGCACGTCCTCCGGCCCCACCTCGCGCACCACCAGCCGCCAGCCCTCGTCGCACACCACGTGCGCGCCGCCTGCGCACGTCCACACACCTTTTATAATCTTACTCAAAGGGTCAGACGTCCTGAACATACATACATAGCATAGCAGCAGCGCGCTACACACCGACAATAGAGTGATCAATATTCACCCGCCACTGACCCGAGCGCACCAGGCTTGCGGCCATAGCACCCGCACTGTGTCACGACTTCATCATGGGACAATCACTTGAAGATCGTTGCACGCAGATAGGCCAGCTGCCGGGATACTACCAATTTGGACCCGGTGACGCGCATTGACTGCTGTCCAGCGTGTCAAATATAATATAGAGTGGTCAGTATGGTCAGTAGATATAATCGGCGTTGTGCAGCAAGTACTTGAGTAAATTGGACATTCGGTAGCACGCGAGGGTTGCCTATTCATGTCCCTCTTGAAGGACCCGAGACTGTACTTGGGGGAGACATTAGGTGGTACACATTAGGTGGTGGTCATATGCACTTCCACGCATATACATAGCTGGTGAAAACAAAAGCCTTTGGGCTAGTACAAAACGCTGAGGCCCTGGGCACAGGTTGCGGTTGGATAGGGTGCTGACCCCAGTGGCAGTGAAGGCTTCACCCCCGGCTCTCGACTTCGGTCGGGGGTTCCTTCGGGTGGACGGGTGGTGGCTCGGATCGGCTGGGGAAAGGTCGCAGCCTGTGTTTCCCATGGGATTTTTTCGGAAGAACGGACGTTCGACAGAGCAGCTATGGGGCCTCGATCTGGCATACATGATCACTGTACTCGCAAGAGTGCAGGTAGTAGACGTCTGGATTTTGTAGCCGAAAGGCTGGTATCTCTGGACGTCTATAAACAAAACGTAAATCAATAAATGATAGAATAAGGATGGAATAAGCGATGCGCCGAAAGCCGATGATACTTTATTTTACTAAAAGTACTGTTTGTTGTATGTACGTATGTCATGTGTAGTTATTTATTTTACTTACACACACACACACAAGTGGGTACATGTTGATTTTATAATTAAATAAAATTATTCAATCATTCGCTTATTTTACCGAATATCTGAGGCAAAATCTTAGTGTTAGCCTTGTCCAAGCGAAATAACGTTTTTTACAAACTCGAACTGTCGTTACCCTCGTGGGTTGGTTTCATTGTTGATGAGGAAAATGTGGAGTTTGATGAAAAAATATCGGCAAAAGTTTGTATTGCTCGTGACAATGTCGGGTACGAGGGTTTGAGGATATACATACACACAGTTTGTTTATTTGACGCAATGTGAGTCAATATAGGTGATCAATCATTCCGAATTCCCTCCACGGTGGGACGATGTTTACAAATTGGCAACGCCTTGTTCAGAATAAGTGGTTCAGATTGTACAATCGTAAGCTTAAACGAGGCGATATGAATGAAAATACAGATTAATATGTATGTTTTTCAATACTAAATAAATTAAATTAAATATCTCCATGCCTCAAATTACTCTATTGTATGAACTTGTTTTTATTATTTTTAACATAAACCGTCTCTTTTTTTTTTGCTAGTACAATTTATCAGTTTCAGTTTTTAAATTGGACATTCGGTCCATCATTCGGACAATCATTTATTGGACACTCAAATAAATTTATTTCGCCATAAAGAATGCATATTCAGTGTGGTTTGTCATTATTTTTAACCAACTTCAAAAAAAGGAGGAGGTTCTCAATTCGACTGTATTTTTTTATTGATTTTTTGTCACCTCAGAAGTTTCGACTGGGTGAACCGATTTTGATGATTCTTTTTTTATTTAAAAGCTAGTGCTTCCCGTGTGGCCCCATTTCAATTTGATCAAGATCGGATTGGAACAGGAGGTGGAGTGCAAGCAAAAATGATGCATGAAAGAAAACATGTGTGGATGATATCCTTTGTGATTTGTGTAGCCTTCTTTAGCACCGCCTTCAACTCTAGGGTTCGATTTTTTTTTATTTCATACATTTTTCAAGGCGGTTTTAATGTTTTTTTTTCAAGTTTTTTTTTGTTTTAACCAGTTCAGCAATGCAATCTATAAGGAAGAACCGGGCAAGAAACCTTATTGAGTTTTTTTTTCTTGTTTCTAAATTAAACTTACACATTAAACTTAATACGGTAACAGCTATATATAACATAGATATTACATCTAAGCAAAAAAGAAAAAAAATATAAGTCAAAGATGTGTCCATAAATAAGATAATAAAATACAAAGAAGGGTTCAGTCGAGTCATTAATAAAAGTTATGTTTATACTTAGATAAGAAAAAACAATCATTTATCTTGTAAACTGTATTATGGAAAAATAATATTATTTTCATCTGTCTGGAAAAAAAATTCACTATTTATAGATTTTATTTTGTATTAACATACTTACTTGTAGCTCAACCTTAACCTCTAAACATATTTCGTGATTTTGAGTTTTTTTTTTATCCTGACTTTTCCAGACTGGAACGACTGAGCAAGTAAATGTGACAGCTATCAAGAGATCGCTTTTGGAGAAATGATTTGTACTGTGCCACTCCCAGCCGGAGCCACGGACAAAACTTAATAAATTTACCTAAAAAGTCAAACTGCATATAAATGCTCGTGGCTGCAAGTCTGAAAGTGCATTGCAGCCAGTATGGCATACATCAACATAACACCTGTACATGTGTAGGTACATACAGGGTGTTATCAGTAAATGTATGCCACGATGAATATTCAGAGCTCATACTGGACGCGTCTAACCATAACGAAATATGAAATACGAAACATAAAGGAAATATGAAAACTGACTAAATTGTGATTTTTTTACTAAAATTAAATACAACACGTGAGCGAGTCTTGTACAGAGTATGTCTACGAAGATATAATAATATATTTGGTGTGGAACCTGATATACTCGGACTTAACCTGAGGTGTCAGGTGTCAGCCCATAACACCATGTGTTCCTATAGGAACTAGGTAAAAAATATAAATAAACATCGGCCGCACTGAACTGGAGGAAAAACCGGGCTTAATCAAAGGTTGGCCGAAAGGTCTTCGTAAATAGTTCGTGTTTCCAGTCAATTTCGGTTTAGCCCAAGAAAAGTACTGTCATGGCACCTAGTTCACCAAGGTGTAATGGGCAAACAGCCCGGATGTTTTTTGTTTACATAAAAAAAAAACACGAATATTTAACGTTCCCATCCACAGAGCATCAAATACCTACCGCGCGCGCATTTCATGCTCTGTGTTCCCATCGAATTTTATTCATTGCTCGTTACCTGTACCCTAATCACGAGATTTAAGCTACTACGCTACGCTACGCTAAGCCGTGTTCTCGGCATCATTTTGAATGGAGAAACGGAGCAGCGCCTCTAGTGATAGATTTGCGAACTTCGTTTCTCCATACAAAATGATGCGGAGAACACGGCGTAGCGTAGCGTAGTAGGTTAAATCTCGTGATTAGGGTACTGATCCCAATAATTGAGAGAACTGAGCATAATATGGCAGTTGGCCCCCCGATCGCATAGGCACACCAGGCATACAGCGGCGTCACTACGTCAGCCAGACGTACTCACTCAGGTCGTCAGTATTGGGCAGCAGCACGGCGTCGTCCCGGTACCACGCGGCGACCGTGGCGTGCTCCCTCACGGCAGCCGGCACCGAACACGTCAGCAAGGCCGGACCGCCAGACTCGGCGCGGCCAGATGTACTCGCCGCGACCGACCACTCCTGCCATACAACTGCAACGACACCATTTCATTATTTAATATGAGTGACCGTGCGGCACTAAAAAGTAATTTTAAAATATTGACACTTCTTGCCACGTGGAAAGAAACCTACCGGTTCTTTGAAGATAGATATTAATCATGTGTTATCGTTAGATATAATAATTTTCATATTTTTTTTATTCAGAGCAAAAACATTTAAAAATACATTGGTGGAAGACCTCGCGCTGTGAAATTAACTACGCGGCAAACTGCGCAAAGCCTTGCCTATCCAGCAACTGATTCGTTTTAATTAGTGTCCTATAATTTTTATTATATTACTATAATTTTAAATTTACAATTTTCATATTCTTTACATAAATTTAAGACCTTACGTTTTTAAATTATGCATTCGTACCTAATCTAAATTATACCTGTTATCTGTCCGTACGTGTTATGGTCTAACCCTTTAGTTTAAGCGGCAGAGTTTTGTGATAGCCATTTTTAAAACTTACACATTTTTATTTTGTGTATTCTAGGTAGGTTAAAATACTTTTAATTAAATTTTTTCTTTTTATAAAACCTGTTTCTTTCTTCCTACATAATAAGTAAACTAATTAATTAATTAGAATGAAACTGCAGGTTGACGCATGGATATTGTTACGTGAGTGCAAAAAAAAGGGCCAGTCGTGATTGCACTGTGAGCACACCGCTTCTGATTACATCCCAAGCAGCAAGGTCACGTTAAAATCACGTGATTTTAAAGTCATTTTCGCAGCAGTGACGACATCAGGACTAATAAGACGTCATTTTTAACGTGAGATACTGACTTGTGACGACATGTGGTCTAAAATACACGTCTAAAATCACGTTAACGACGACGTTATATTTACGAAATTATTTAACGTAAACAATGCCGTCAATACGACGTGAAAATGACGTTTAATTTCACGTTAAAAACACGTGTTGCAGTTACGTAAATAATGCCGTCAATACGACGTGAAAATGACGTTTAATTTCACTTTAAAAACACGTGTTGCAGTTACGTAAACAATGCCGTCAATACGACGTGAAAATGACGTTTAATTTTACGTTAAAAACACGTGTTGCAGTTACGTAAACAATGCCGTCAATACGACGTGAAAATGACGTTTAATTTTACGTTAAAAACACGTGTTGAAATTACGTAAAAAATGCCGTCAATACGACGTGAAAATGGCGTTTAATTTTACGTTAAAAACACGTGTTAAAATTACGTAAAAAATGCCGTCAATACGACGTGAAAATGACGTTTAATTTCACGTTAAAAACACGTGTTGCAGTTACGTAAACAATGCCGTCAATACGACGTGAAAATGACGTTTAATTTTACGTTAAAAACACGTGTTGAAATTACGTAAAAAATGCCGTCAATACGACGTAAAAATGACGTTTAATTTCACGTTAAAAACACGTGCTGCAGTTACGTAAACAATGCCGTCAATACGACGTGAAAATGACGTTTAATTTTACGTTAAAAACACGTGTTGAAATTACGTAAAAAATGCCGTCAATACGACGTGAAAATGACGTTTAATTTCACGTTAAAAACACGTGTTGCAGTTACGTAAACAATGCCGTCAATACGACGTGAAAATGACGTTTAATTTTACGTTAAAAAAACGTGTTGAAATTACGTAAAAAATGCCGTCAATACGACGTAAAAATGACGTTTAATTTCACGTTAAAAACACGTGTTGCAGTTACGTAAACAATGCCGTCAATGCAACGTGAAAATGACGTATAATTTTTCGTTACAAACACGTGTTGCAATTACGTCAACATTTCCGTCAATACGACGTGAAAGTCACGTTTTTTTACGTTACCACCACGTGTTACAATTACGTAAAAATAATGACATTCATGTATCGTAATAAATATCCGCGATCTGTGGATCTTACGCACAGTTACGTTATACTAATCGGTGGTTAATATATCAATATAGTATAACCATACAAGATGTTTTTGGAACTGAACAACTTTTTATTTAATTAGATAATTTTTTCCTCTACAATTTTTAGTAAATACCTAACCTAAGTACCTAACCAGCATTCGTACATAACGATAGGTAACTAGGTACCAATGATATTTTAGGAAAGATAGGTTATCTAAAAACTGCATCATAATCGGACCATCCGTTTGGGAGTTACATCGATGCCACAGATAGTAGGGTGACAGACAGACGGACAGACGTGGCGTCAAACTTATATAATACCTATATACAATATTTATTGTAGGCTATTATATAAGGTCTTTCAAAATTAGTTTAGAGTACGAAAAGGGGGGGGGGGGGGGGGGGTTCTGTATCATATAGGGAGTAAAACCTATATAATTTTTTTTGGACCTTGGGCTTTTTTTTTATGTAAAATATTGTTTTATGTATTTAAATAAAAAAATAGGTGATTGATTTTTATAGCCTTAATCGATTCAGTTTCATAACAGTTACAAAAAAGTCTTCATCACCATTATGATCTAACACGTGTAAGTTGGTAAAAAAAATCAAATTATTTCTATTCCATACTAATAAAACTAAAATTGTGGTTTTTCACAATTTGTGAAAGAAAGAGATCTATGTGTATTGGAAGACTTTTTTGTTCCTGGCATGAAACTTAAACGATTACTAAAAATTTTTTTCTTACATTTTACATGTAAAAAAATTTTTTTTTGTAAAAAAAAATTCTTTGTTCTTCAAGTGATCTATTTCCGATTCACAACCCCCCTTAGCGTACTCTGAACTAATTTTGAAAGACCTTATATACCAAAGACATATATACCTACTCTTTTCAGAAATAATATTATGAGTTGCTTCGTGAAAAGGATGGTACGGCCGTGTTGCTCGACTTGGCGGGGCACTGCCGTGCCCCCAGATATAGGTAGGTACCTAGATTTAATCTGCCATCATCATTTAACAAACAGATTCTCTATCAACATAGGTATCATCATTTAACAAATCCTTCCAATTCGATGCATGCATGCATGCATGCTCGAATCTTTGGCTCGAATACGCCATTCCTATCTATACGTACACGTAATGTTCCGTCAAAACTTCAATGCTGCTCCACCTATCTAAGCAGTAAATAAATTTTAGGTCATAATACGTAGAACATAAGGTAGACTTTAATGTCGCTCGCAGCCTGGGTTCCCGCATATGGGGTCCCCGTGCAGTGAAGCAATTATCTACCCTATGTCTACGAGTGATGACCTTAAATTCGTTGTCCATGCAGGTAGGTGAGCGGCATTAATGTTAAGGGAACTGTACGTACCTACATAATACGCTATACACATGCATGGAGAGCGTTCCAACTAAATAAAAGTTCCCTTCGCCGTTATGTTGGCTCCACTGTCTACCTGTCAAAACAGCGTTGAGGGTTGCTATGTGTAAAGATTTACCCGTAATTATCAGTATCTCTTGTCTATCTACAGTTAGACCAAATAAATATTTGAAGAAATGAATAATATGAATAATGTTTTTCACTAAAGTCAAAATTGAAGGAGAAAAACATAACATTTTTTTTTTCAAATTTTCTTGAATGTAAATGTTCTTTTGCCTGTATCATATTTGTAGACGAAATATAAGACACTTTTATTCTTACACATTTATCCCTAAAGTCAATATTTCTGGAGAAAAAAAAAAACAAAACTATTTTTTTCCAGTTTTTCGCGAATGTTAATATTTCTTCGATAGAATCATATTTCTAAACAAAGCATAAAACACTTTTATTCTTATTCGTTTTACACTAAAGTCAATATTTCCGGCGAAAGAAAAAAATAAAACTTAAGTTTTTCTAAATTTTCTCGAATGTTAAGGTTTTTTTGTCTGAATCATATTTCTAGACAAAATATAAGATACTTTTATTCTCACACGTTTTTCAATAAAGTAAATATTTGTGGAACAAAAAAAAAACTTATTGTTTTCCAATTTTCTCGTATCTTAATGGTATTTTCGCCGGAATCATATTTCTAGACAAAATATAAGACACTTTTATTCTTACACTTTTAAAAAAAAAACCAATAATTCCGGAGAAAAAAAAACATCAGCATTCGAGAAAATTTGGAAAAAATAAGATTTGTTTTTTTTTCTCCAGAAATATTGACTTTAGTGAAAAACATGTAAGAATAAAAGTGTCTTATATTTCGTCTAGAAATATGATTCCGGCGAAAAAAACAAACATTCAAGAAGATTTGGAAAAATATTTGCATTAAAAAAAGAACCTTTCACTTGTATTTATTATTTATTGTATAATTGCTCGGCCCTAACGAGCAATTGTCGCCAAAGTTTATCTAAGTTAAGTCACTTTCTCCAAGCAGAATATAATTTAATGAAAACAAAGTGCCAGTTGTGATTTGAGATTGGAGTTGTGATTGGATTTTGAAGTTCGAACTTTGGCAAAACTGCAGTCAGTTTTGAGAGAAAAAATTGGTTTTGACGGTTGTTTGATTTCTCTTTGCGCTCTTTGCTCATAGATATGGGTTACAAATGGAAAACAATTTAGTAACAGGTTAACAACCACCAATCGTTACAAGAAAGGCACGAAATACAATAATGACGATTAAATTTTTTGAAAAAAAAAATCATCATAACAGTTCAGAAGGCCGTTCTATTGTATATATAGATTAGACATACGTACAAAGTTCTCACGTACGACAAAATACCTGGAGTCTGAAAAAAAAAGATACAACAAAAAAAAGACACGTTTTCAAAAAAGTTAAGTACGGGCAGCCGTTTCATTATAGTGCATGCAGGTACAGTAGTGGTTTTATTACAGATGCCACATAGTTAGTATACAGAGCAGCATCCACAGCTGGACATTATCACTCCAAAATGAATTTAAAGAATTATGGCAAGTGTCTGAAAGAGAAACCTTTACTGATTTGCCAAAAAAAGTACTGTGATGGATCGATCACAACACCCGAAGCAGTAATATGCCTATGTCAAATTCTGCATAGATGCCATGCAAAAGTGGTTGACGGAAAAGAGTATTCCCAAAGAGTTTGTATTACGTCGCATACAAACTCTTTGAGTATTCCATTCGATGAACGGCTCCGCAAAGTAGAGCTGTATGATTTGATCAATAAGAATAAAGAGGGTTTCGTAACATTTAAAATCGACGAGATTATATTCGAAGCAAGGGTTTCGAAATATTGCGTCTGCCACCATATAAACCGAGCTGAACGCAATCGAAAACATCTGGGGTATTACAAAAAACCAGATTACCTCGAAAAACATTGGACAAAACATGAAAGAAGTAAAAAAAATTATATCTGAGAGCTTGAACAGCATCGATAACAACTCCTGGTTTAATACCTGCAAGCACGTAGAAAAAATTGAAAAGGAATACATGATATGTTTTCATCTTATTCACCATCCAGCGTGCTGTACGTCCTGCGAAGGCCACGCACGATGCACGATGAAAAACAACAATGAATAGGCTCGACGTACGTCGGTAATTATTATTAATTGCTTGCTGGACCCGCTGGACGCATTTTTCATCCAGCAACGGTCCCCCCACCACTGTCTAAGCGTGACGTACGGCGGCAATGTATAATGAATAGTGCGTGCTGGAGCGTGTGTAGGTTTGCTGTACAGCAAATTCCCATTTTTTTACGTTTTATAGACAACAAAACAACAGACGTGCTATCTCTCTCACTCGTTTGACTGCAACTAGCACGCTGGATGCGCGCACGATGGTGTGTATGCTACGTCCAGCATGGCGACCTTGACGGGACGTGCAGCAGGATGGGTAATGATAGGCGAATCAAGTGACAGCGATACCGAAGAGATTGTAAGTGACAGTGACAGTTTATACGAAGATAAGCATTGTAGCATTATAATTTTTTTTTATGTAATCCGGTATGGGTGGCTGAGTCGGAGGGGTCAAGGCACATGCTTCGACCAGCAAATATCACCTACGAGAAGGTAGGTGCCATACCGGAGACTTCCCTGGATTGCTGGCTATACTGAACTAGAGGAGAACACAACCGAGGCTGCTAGATGCGGCCATCTTACATCCAGTACGGTGGTGTCAACCCAGTCGGCTACAATTTGAGCCTACCACCTAGTAAAGGCCAAGGGAAGGGACCTACAGTTTACACCGGTTCCGAACGGCGAAGCAGCAGGTGTAGGTATGTACGTAAATTTTTTCGTCAGAAAAAACTCATTGGTACACGCCAACCGGATTTGAACCTAGAACCTCTCGCATGAGAAACCGATGCCCAAACCACTCGGTCACCCGCCTCTTAGCTTGTGCCAAAAGCTTTGTGACAGTGCAATACATTTGTTGAACATTTATCTTTATTGTTTTTAAGCTAACCATACCCGCGCTCACCCATCGAAACAATGTAAATAACGAAAGTGACTGTACCTCAAGGACGCGAGAGAAGTGTGAGCGGAGCACGGGGTAAATACAGTACGGGAGGCGACTCATCAACCAATATCGCGGCAGCGTCGGCCGTCTTTCCCATCGCGCCTCATTCCCCCCGCCAAACAGACCCCAAAACTTACTACTGCGCATTCCCCCACTACATTTGCCGAGCGCTCAAAACTCGTGCCGGCACCGTACCGCACCGCACCACGACCACACGGCACGTGAAGGACGCGAAGCCCCGCGGCATTTTTTTCCTGTCTTGTGAGTGTACTTACTACCAGGTGCTGCCAGTTTTTAATATTACCAGCGATTACTACTCGTGAGTGAGGCGATTTAACAGTGTGCTTCTTGATCGGTTGAAGAAATGTGTACCTCATAGGGAAAGAAGCTGGTGATGAAGATGACACCTAAAAATTCGTCCTCGTTCTGGCCTTTCACGAAAAATACAGGAGTCTCTACAACAACAATAATCTCTTGATAACACATACTTCGCCAAGTGAAGCAAGATTGGGCTCTTCTTATAAAATTGTAACCGAAGTTCTTTGAAACTGGTGAGTAAAATACCTAGTTCTTTAGTTACCTTACGGACGGTGGCCGTGGTGTGGAACAGAGCAGAAGAAAGCCAAGACAGTTATCTAGTGATGACGATGAAGAGAGACAGCCACTTGTGAAGAGAATGAAAATACAGATTTTTCGAAATTCAGGTAGGTATGTTCTATTTTACTAGGGCATAAGGGTGTGGCTTTATACTGGGGAGCCGAGATCCCAAACTGCTGGTAAGCTTAATGTGTAGGTTGAGTTAAAAGACAAATTTTAGGGAAATAATTTTTTACCGGAAACGCCTAGTTTCGGAGAAAAAAAAAGTTATAAAGATTTTTTTTCACATCGCTCGCTTCGCTTGCCCCCTGCGCGAATTATGGTCATCGGGCAGCCGTATACTCGGTTAGGTGGTCTGTGGCGTCTCCTGCGCTGAGAATATTTTTTTCGAAACATTACATAGAAACAACGAAACATTGGGGCGTGGCCATACTGGCCATACACTTTTGTATTTTGTGTACAACAAATGTTTTTGAGTAATGTTTCGAAAAAACATGCGCAGGAGACGCGGCTTAAGTGACTCTATGGACAGGGTGCTCCATAGCGAGCGAATGAGGTTGGCGGCATATTTCCAAAGTCTAGTATGCGACTTGCTCTGATTGGTGAAGAGACGATTCTGGCTCCGCCTCCGGCACCCCGAGCGATCCTACTGAATCCGATATTCGTTTGGCCGCATATGTACTTTGGTCGCATATGTACTCTCGTTCGTGTCCCTTTTGTCAAAATTTTTTTTATTTACTTTTTTTTTAAAGCAATGTTAGTGTGTTAAAATTAGGTTTATAACCACCTAAGAAAACTTTATATTTCCCCGCCAAAGTTGAGAACGACCAATCAGAGCAACTCGCATACTAGACTTTGGAAATATCGCTCTATTAAAGGTGAAGAGAGCTACGCCACACTTATGACGAAATTGAGTTATCAACACCACCATACTCAGGTTGAAATGGAGAACTTGGTGGTGAAGTTATAGCTACAAAATTGTAGGCTCTAGACTCAGGTGTGAAAGGAGGTTAGTTAAAGCACAGTACAGCAATTATGTTGGTGAATAGATGTTAAACTGCATAAATTTGTTCACCACTATTTAGCGTCGCATGATACTGTCATAAAATCTTTGGTGGTGAACAGAGGTTACCGTATATAATCTTGCAGACAAGGTAGCCTCTAACTATATAAGGTCTTTCAAAATTAGTTAATAGTACGCAGAGGGAGGGCGGGGGGGGGGGGGGGGGGGGGTTCTGTATCGGAAATAGATCACTTTTGAAGAACAAAGAATTTCTTTTTTACAAAAAAAAATATTTTTGATGTAAAATGTAAAAAAAATTTTTTCTTAATCGTTTCAGTTTCATGCCAGGAACAAAAAAGTCTTTCAACACATAGATCTCTTTCTTTCAGAAATTGTGAAAAACCACAATTTTAGTTTTGTTAGTATGGAATAGAAAGAATTTGATTTTTTTTACCAACTTACACGTGTTACATCATAATAGTAATGAAGACTTTTTTGTTACTGTTATGAAACTGAATCGATTAGGCTATAAAACTCAACCACCTATTGTTTTATTTAAATACATAAAAAAAATATGTTACATAAAAAAAAAGCCCAAGGTCCAAAAATTTTTATATAGGTTTTACTCTCTATATGATACAGCGTACTATTAACTAATTTTGAAAGAACTTTCTAAGTGGCATGAAGCAAATGAGACAAAAGGTTCTTCTGAAGTCACTACTTGCCTATAGAAATTACTCTCAGAACTGGACCGGCAGTGATTGAGGTAACATTTTACTCTGACACAACATCCGGACCAAAATCGCAATTCTATAGTTTATGCAATGTTTTTGCGGGCTGTTCGAACCTTAACATTACAAACAATTAACCGAAAGTTCATGGAATCTGGACACTCCGATATGAAGTGTGACAGTGTTCATTCCACAATAGAACGTCGTGCGAAAAAAATAAGTGTATTTGTTCCGGAAGGGTGGTATACTGTTGTTAGAACTGCTAAGACCGCCGTACATAGTGAAAGAAATGCATTACAAGGAGTTTCTTGATTTCAAGTCCTATAGTCAGAAGCTAATTACAAATAAAACATATAAACTGGATGATGGGGGAAATATGAAGTGGCTTGAAGCAAAGTGGCTCCAATACCGGAAAGAGAACAGTTTGTGTATTTACTATAAAACGCAACTGAGCCAACCAGAATTTAAAACACTTTCTATACGACGATCTACTCGAAAAGATAATGTACCAGTTGAAGTAAGTGATCTTTAGAATGACCAACTACAGATTGATAAAAAAAACACAAAGACCTCCAAACACTCTGCACGACAGGAACTATTCCATCAACATATCATGAATTTTACATGAAAACTTTAAAGTCTTCAAACGAAGATGAACCTGAGCCGGAAGAATAAGATTTATTCGTTCCGTTAGATTAGTTTTTTTACTCTTAATCCCGTGTTTTTCCAAATGTCTTTTATTACTATTGATTAAAATTTTAGCAATAACAGTACTTTGATTTAATAAACATCACCTTAATTTGTCAATCAATGATAACTCTTTCCACCAAATATATTAATCCAAATGAATACAACAAACATAATAGTGGTGAACAGATAAAGTACTTAGAGATCCATTCACTTCTAAAATTTCTGTATTATCGTAATTTTTTTTCAGTTGTAGTGAAAAGAGCTATATGAAATATTCTCAAATAACTGTAAAACTACTAAATATTTATCCTTAAATTAAAAACCATCCTTTAGAAGACATTAATGGCTTACTATCCTGAAAATTTGATGATAATGTAATTAAAAATGGAGGAGATATGACAAACACAAAAGGAAAAATGTGACACTTAAACAGTTTAAATGCTATTATCCAAATCTCGAAAGTAGGCTTGTGTGGCATAGCTCTCTTAACCTCTAATAGAGCGATATGCCGCCCGGCGCGGCAGAGCGGGGCGGCGCGGCGGGACACGCATCCAGAATTAAAGGTAAATATTTTTTCTTTTATTGGAGGTATTCTCGTTTTGCACTATGGCAATGTGACTACGGATTTTTACTCTTTGGACTACGGGCTCGGGCTGGCGGGCGTGGCGGCGCTGGCTGACGCCATCTTGTTAATTAATTGCCTGCGAAGAGATTCTAAGCGTGTCATATCGTTGTGCTGTGCATGTGCAATGCTGTGATGCAGTGTGGTGTGTTTACCAAAGAGTTTGGATAGCCCCCGCTCCCTGCGTCGCTGCGAGAGCGGCCGCGCCGCGCCCCGGCGCGAGAGCGGCCGGCGCGGCGGATTACAATGTCGGTGTCGTTTACGGTACGGAATATTAGAATAATTTGTGTGTTTTTTGTTTGCTTGTGTGAAGACGGTACGCATACTCAACGCATGCTCAGTGGAGAGCGGTAAAATCGCACAATATGCTGAAACATGGCTTCCACCACCCCGCAAACATAAGTTTTGCGGAATTTGCTGGGCGAATACCACTGGCGAAGGACGCTCCATCGGGCTAAGAGGGACCCCTTCGCAAGTCTCCTGAAAGCTGATTTGCCTATTTATGTATTGTGACGATTCAGTGTCTAGTGTAGTTTGAATTGCACACTACGGAAATTCTATAAATTAACCCTAACCTAATAAGCACCCCATGTCGGTTTTGTATACATTTCTATGCAAAATCAATGTTTTGATGTTTTAAAAAAAATTTAAGTTTTATTTTTGTATAAAACATTTATTTTGTATGGAAAATCTGTTCCTATATTTTTTGTTTTCTCGGAAACTAACGTCTCCGGCAAACAATTATTTCAATTAAATTCGTTTTTTAACTCAGCCTACCTACGCATTAAGCACAAGTAGGTATATTATATTATCATGGTTGGTATTCAGGAAGTTGACTTACACCTGAGCGCAGCTTGTAACTTTATGACAATGAATTGGCCGTGCAAATAATACGTAGTAATAATTTATTGTATTTATTTTCAGTGTGAGTACTTGAGTGCGTTCGCTGGCCTGGCCATTTGATTACAGGAACTGCCATCTAATAATGAGACACAAACTTGCTAATAAGCTGGCAGCTACATAAGTTACAGCTATAAAGGAAAACGGACTCTCGAAAAACTCCACCTTAACACGGTTATAACATGTAAGTAAAATTACTATAGATTTTACCTAATTTTGAACATAGCGCAAGTTACTGCGCAGTATTCGAATTTTAGCCCCATTTAGGTCAAACAGGACAGGAAGGGGTGTCCACTTAATTAGAGTCAACCTTGTAAGAGCGGCATTTCTAAATTATTACATTAAATTGCACATTCAATTTGTTAACACCGACCTGAAAACTTAAAGTATTGTATGTACGAGTTTTGGTACAAGCTGTAAGCCACCCGCCGCTTAATCGAGCAGCGGGTGGCCGAGTGGTTTGGGCATCGGCTTCTCATGCGAGAGGCCCGAGGTTCGAATCCGGTCGGCGTGTACTAATGAGTTTTTCTGACGGCCACCGTTTGGATCCGGCGTAAAACTGTAGGTCCCTTCCCTTCCCTTACTAGGTGGTAGGCTCAAATTGTAGCCGACTGGGTTGGCACCACCGTACTGGACCACCGTACTGGATGTAAGATGGCTGCATAGCAGCCTCGGTTGTGTTCTCCAGCATAGCCAGCAATCCAGGGAAGTCTTCGGTATGGCACCTACCTTCTCGGAGGTGATATTGACTGGTCGGAGCTGCTTTGGCTTCTCTTGGCCTCTCCGACTCAGCCACCCATACCGGATTAGATAAAAAAAAATTGTATTTTTTATTATTGGTATGTTCTTTATTTCACATTTTCAAAATATTCTATTAATTTTACATATATTATACGAAGAACGAATATTATAATAAGTATTAAAAATAGAAAGTAATAAAAATACACAAAATTAATAAAAAAATTAAAAACGGTAATACCGCCGGCGGCGGGAGACAAGCCTCCAAGCACGCCGGCGGGTGCAGGCCGTGGCTACGGAGTTCTCCGAGACGACGTGAGGAAAGCTACGAGCGATAGGTGGTGGTACTAGACACGTAGGCCACCACCACCCCCATCTCGGAGAGCTCCGCATCCACCGGACTGCACGGCGATATTTTGTTAAGGTCTTTAAAAAATTTTTAATAGTACGCTAAGGGGTGGTTCTTTATCGGAAATCGGAAATAGATCACTTTTAGAGAACAAATTTTTTTTTTACAAAAATAAAAAAAAAATTTAAAATGTAAAAAAATAATTTCTTAATCGTTTCAGTTTCATGCCAGGAACAAAAAAGTCTTCCAACATATACATCTCTTTCTTTCATAAATTGTGAAAAACCACAATTTTAGTTTTATTAGTATGGAATAATTTGATATTTTTTACCAACTTACATATTTGTTACATCATAATGGTAATGAAAAATTTTTTGTTACTGCTATGAAACTGAATCGATTAGGCTATAAAAATCAACCACCTATTTTTTATTTAAATACATAAAAAAATAGCCTCGATAGCTCAGTGGTGCAGACAGTCTTGAATGACAGAACAGTATTGAATGTTAAGCAACGCTGGGTGCGGTCAGTACTTGGATGGGTGACCGCTGACCGTTGGAGGCTGACCGAGGTTCGGATTCCTCGTAAAACTGTAGGTCCCTTCCCTCCTAATATTACTTGGTGGTAGGGTTTAACCCGACCGGGTTGGTACCACCGCACTGAATGAAACGTCGGTTGAAACGGCTATGTAAATAGTTTGTGTTTTCCGACCAGTTCAGTGTAGCCGGCACGATCAAAGGGGGAAGCACTGACATGGCACCTAGTTCACCCGGTGTTATGGGCTGACATTACGGATGTTTTAGGTGATGTAGCCAACCGTGTCAGTTTCCATAAAAAAAAAATATATTTTAGGTACATAAAAAAAAAGCCCAAGGTCCAAAAATATTTATATAGGTTTTACTCCTTAAATGATACAGAACCCCCCCTTAGCGTACTATTAACTAATTTTGAAAGACCTTATTTAATCTTACACGTGTAACAGTATTGAAAATAATAATTAAACATGCTTTTTTCTAGGTGCTACCAGGTCAGGCGCACTCCGCACTTTAGGTATGAAGCTACAAGTACATCGGCGGGCCCGGCTTGACAAGCCAATTCAATGACAGAGCCGAGTCAGAAGAGATAGAGTTACTCGTTAGAAAGAGAAGCGTGTTGTAGGTGAATATAATTTTAGGCAAGCAGCGCTGTGCGAGCTGAATTGCACTTTAATTTGTCGTTGCAAGAGTAGATATTTATTTATGTGTCTTTGTAGAGTGATCCTTCTGTACATTAGTTTAGTACTATTAATATATTCTGTGGTGTTACAAAAAAATGTTCCAAGACCATAGTGGACAAACCTAATGAGGATAGCATAAAAACCTAGCATGCACCCCAGAGAGCAGAAAAAAATGAGATATAATTTGGTGTTGGTGAGTAAAATACTTACCTATGCGGTGAGCAAGTTTGTGCTGATAGAACATAGTGATGTATGTAAAAAAGTTAAATTACACATTACAAAAACCCCCGACCCCTTAAAAAGTCAAAAATAATGTTCGGAGTCGGGGGACCGCTAAGTAAAATATCTGATATATTTTCTTTATTTAGCGGTCCACTCCTTTAAGAAACTTAACGGACATTATTTTTGACCTTTTCAGGGGTCGGGTTTTTTAAATTAAACTTTTATGTCAAACTTTAAAAAAAAAATTGTTAACCGCATCCAAGTTGTTTCATCTGTGAGATGTAATCTTTTGACTACTTCATAATTACTTGATTTCTAATTGCTTACACCTAATAAACATCCCGGTTAAACCAGCTTTCTAATAAAAAAAACCGGAACCAAATCGGCCAATCTGTTGGGAGCTACAATTCCACAGACAGACACAGTTACACACGTTAAACTTATAACACCCCTCCTTTTTCTTCGGGGATTAAAAATGTATATTTTAAGTAAAGATCAAATCTATAGAAGGGTTGAAAAACAAACATACATCTAGGACTTGAAAAAAATATTATTGTTATTTCTACCAATACTTCAAAATATCGGCATAACAGAAATAAAATTAGCTTTTAATGTAGATGGGTTACCTCCTAACATTCAGTTTTGGCCCATTTTTAACTCCCGACCCCGAAAAAAAAGGGGTGTTATATATAAGTTTAACTTCTGTGTGTATGGGTGTATCTGTCTGTGACATTGTAACTCCCAAACGGATGAACCGATTTGGATGCGGTTTTTTTATTGGAAAGCTGGTTTAATCGGGATGGTTGTTAGCTAGGTTTGTAATCAAATAATAAAGTCATTAAGTAATAATAAAATTATTATCTTAAAAAGTGGACCAATTTGCATGCGGTTTTTTTTTAAAAAGCTTGAAATAAAAGTTAATTACAAATTAAAAAAAAAACCGGCCCTTATAAAGTGAAAAATAATTTCGATTTACTTAAAGGAGTCGGGGGACAACTAAGTATATAAAATATAAAAACTCAGAGCTTGCCGGGAATTTACTTAGCGGGCCACCTACTTCTTTAAGTAAGTAAACGGAAATTATTTTTGACTTTTTAAGGGTCAGGGGTTTTTAGCTGACATAGTTAGGTTGAAAGGATTCTGTATTTGTAATTGTGAATATTTTGTGGTAAATCGAAACCTGACCCACTTCAGAGTTACCTAGAAGATTTCATAAAAGAATTGAAAAACATTTACTACTGAGAGGGTTATCTAATAATGGGATAAGCATTGCTGTATCTATGCATTATTATGTATATGACATGCCAGCTCGATCATGTCTGAAATGTGTCAAGTCGCACAATGCATATTCTAGTTGTGATAAATGCACCTGCTATGGAAACTATGTCAATAATCTCGTTGTTCTGGATGACCTTAATGTTCTTAAGAATTGATTAATCATTCATATTATAAATTGGACTATCGAAAGATAATGGAAAACAATGAAAGATTGGAGTATGAGGTATGTAAATTCGTTCCTGTAGAATTTAATTGTAAAGACGCGAAGTGTCCTTGAACTAGATCATTGGAAAATAACTGAACTTTGAATGTTCTCTTGTACACAGGCCCTGTAGTATTGTATGGAATATTGAAGGGAAGTTTTTGAACCTTATTATTGCACTGTGCTATAATTATACTAGTAACAAACCAAGTGTGTCTCAATTATTCAGATTATGCTAAATATTTACTTTGGGAGTTTGTCAAAGACTGTAGATGTATGGTAAACAACAACTGTGCATTCACTGATTCATCTTACAGATGATGTTGAGAAATTTGGTATATTAGATAAAATCTTCCTTTAGATTTGAAAATTCTTTGGGAACACTAAAAAAATAATTTGCTAAAAATATTATTATGTTCTGTAGTTGAATAGTTCATCTGAAGACTTTTTTGAAAATCTATGTCAATCAACAGTTTTAGGTATGGTTTTGGTAAGTGAAATATCTCCCAATTTGACAATGATTCCTATGAATAATGTTATTGATATAAAATGTATCATGCTTAAATTTTTTAGTAAACATGTATATTATGTATAACCTTTTAATGTCAATACTAATTATACAAAATTATAAACCAAAACTTTCCAGGATGTTAATAATTAGAAAATTTTGCGATTTTTAGTTTTTGTTTGTTTTTCATGATATGTGTTATGTGTGAAATACGAATTTGTGAAAAACTATTCCGTTGGTGCCGCATGAAGACTTTGTAATGAATACGTTTCGCCCGCTGCGACGTGAGCTTCACCAGGACGCGTGATTCATCCCTAAACAAACAATTGTCGCTAAGACCAGTTTTCGTGCCACACTGACAGGATGGAACCGTGCTTTACAAATTTAATGTTGTAATAAAATTCTCCTATAACAATATGTACTAAACTTTATTTTCTCCTTCCAGCTATTCCACCACCTGCGTTGCATCAGCAGTCACTGTCCGTGAATGTTTCTCCTCAATATTCAAAGCCAATAAACATTATACTATATCTCAATTCATTTATTTAATTGAGAATTAATGTTCATGGACCTTAGTCTGATGAGACGTGTAAAACAATTTAATTTTGACTTAGGCACAGGGTGTCCCGAGCATGATGCATGAAACTTCAGGAGGTTATTCAGCAGGTCAAAAGAAACTTTCTCTTGCATTATTTTGTCTCCGAAAATTCTAATACTTATGTATGGGGAAGACAGAAAATTGTTTTGCGAGACCTAAAATAGAAGAGAGAAAATAATTATGTTTCTTTGATCTCCTGAATTACCTTCTGAGGTTTCATGTATCATGCTCAGGACATTCTGTGCCTACGTCAAGTTGACGTCTTATAAAGACGTTAAAATAACGTAAATAAACCCCCTTAAATGACGTCATATAAAGACGTTAAAATAACGTAAATAAACACGTTAAATGACGTCATATAAAGACGTTAAAATAACGTAAATAAACCCCCTTAAATGACGTCATATAAAGACGTTAAAATAACGTAAATAAACCCCCTTAAATGACGTCATAATTTTCGTCAAATTGGTCGTCATACTCACGTCATGGTGGACGTCTTCTTTGACGTCATATAATGACGTTAAATAACGCAAATAAACACGTTAAATGACGTCATAAATGGCGTCATATTTTTCGTCAAATTGGTCGTCATACTCACGTCACGGTGGACGTCCCCTTTGACGTCATATAATGACGTTAAATTAAGTGAATAAAGACGTTAAATGACGTAATAAATACGTCGTAAATGCCGTCGAAATTTGTGACATCCGCACGTAAAAAGGACGTTTATAATGACCAATAAAACACGTCTTTTTTACGTTAAACGACGTTATAAATACGTCGTAAATGCCGTCGAAATTTGTGACATCCGCACGTAAAAAGGACGTTTATAATGACCAATAAAACACGTCTTTTTTACGTTAAACGACGTTATAAATACGTCGTAAATGCCGTCGAAATTTGTGACATCCGCACGTAAAAAGGACGTTTATACTGACGAATAAAACACGTCTTTTTTACGTTAAACGACGTTATAAATACGTCGTAAATGCCGTCGAAATTTGTGACATCCGCACGTAAAAAGGACGTTTATAATGACCAATAAAACACGTCTTTTTTACGTGACCTTGTTGCTTGGGATGCTGCGCGAGGCGGCCGACGACGCACGGCCGGACGCGACTCGCGCTACCATTCGAACAAATTGCAGCAAATTGACCCAGTAATCCGTGCGATAACATATTCGTGCCTACGAACGAACACATAATTGAATTATCCGGAGAAGATCAGTAAGCCGGAAGCGCGCGTAATGAAGTATGCGGCGAGGCGGCCTTATGTGGGGGCGCGCGCGCGCGAGCGAGACAAACAAGACAATGGAATGCTTAATGCGGTGTTCGGGGGTGATTTAGTGTCAGTCGCAGAGTAATGGAGCGCTCGGTCAAGCGGCGCGATACCGCTTGATTTATATCGAGTGCTACTTGCGTCGGCAGCCACCGCCTACCGCCCGCCCATCACCTCCGCACCCGCCCGCCCTGCACCCGGTGGGGGAGGGGGGAGGTACGCCACGCGGGAAGCCTCGCTGGAGGCTCTCGCCCGGAGCTAATTTATGCAATATTAAATCAAGAAATTAACGGCCGGTGACCGCGAGCCGGCCTTCCTTCTAGCGCAATCAATAGAATTTACGAGTGCATTTGCAGTAGGTACGCTAACGAGCTGCTGAAAGCCTTAAATATGCTGCACTTCCCCAACAATTATAGGACAAGTCCCTTTACTAAGCAGTGCTTAGTAAACGGACTTGTCCCATCAACATCAAGGCATGTGCTTAGTAAGCACAGGCCTTGTTGTTGTTCTGACCCAAACGTGAGCCTTTTGAGCGTCGCTTTCTGGAAAGAAAAACATTTTTGTAAGATGAAAATGAGAGGCTTCGCAAAGTTAACACCGAAGTTGGATACATTGTTGAAGTTTTTAAATTCTTATTAAAGAAAAAAAAACCAAATTTGACCTTTAGTTAGAATCTGGCCTTAGGGTGAAATAATATTTATACATACGTATGTTTGTACCTAAGCTTGTAACCGTACATATTTTTTCTTGATTCATATACGTGTTAGCCATAAATAACCTCTGGAAAGTTCTACTGATATTCGGAAGCGTTAGGGGCGGGGTGGGGGCGGGGCGAGGGATGGCAAGACGGGAGCGGCGGCACACAGACAACTTGACTTACCTGAAAACTCGGGCCGATATGCCGGCGCGGCTGCGTGCGGCGGAGCGGCGGCAGGTGCGGCGAGGCAAAACAAAATATGAAAACTAACATGTAGCCTGGAGGTGAGGAGGTTCGTTATCGCTTCCCCATTCCCCCCTCCCCCTCGGCGCACCCCGCGGCACACTCTCACACACCGCGTTGCAGAAAATATATTTTCTTATCTTACCCTCGAATGGGTGAATAGGAAGGAAAAAAATGTTACATGATTTTCTTTAAAATATTGTGAAATTTTCATTACCACCTTTTTCCCCTGAGCGCAATTGATAGAAACGCTCCTGAATACCAACACGGGTAAATTAGATCTACCATTGAATAAGTAAAAAAAAAGTATTTATAAATCATGCCTTAGTCATTTTTGTCGTTTTTTTTAATACGAAATTAGGGAGAGAATATTGCGAACTCATGTCCATTACGCAGAATGCAAAGTGCTTAATATACCTCTCGTCTTTGCACGGTCATATTCAGCAATTTTACTGAAACATTTATTTTATTCGGTTTCGTTTCTGAAGTCACTTTGAACAGAGTGACTATGTCTATTTCTTGCCAAAATGCGATCAAAATACATATTCTTCCAAATATATAATAAACAATGAACATGGCAATCGCAACTTCAACCATCCTCGAAAGTCCCTAAGCTGTCCGTTAGGTCATCATCAGTCACTATCACAATGTAACAGTGAAGCATTTTTCATAAAAAAAAATCATCAATTTCATCTACTGTCAATTCTCTAGTAACGTCTAATAGGGCAGACGACTGGCTCTTGACAGCATTTCAAAAGACAGTTTATCCTATACCCTGAGTGGTGGCGCGCAGCTGTATCGGCGCGGCACTGCCTCCGTCGCTCGGTAGATCAAACAGACAGCCTTTGTCTGAGAGGCACTCGACCCGACCGCAACCCCTAAGTGTCTAGAAGCGACGAGGCGCGGGGACGCGAGACGGTTGTGTGGCATCGATCAACCACAACACTCTAGATTCGGTATAGCGGCGTAAATATTGGTTCACATACAATCTCGGCTCGTCTTGTATTCACTCAGTCAATGTACCATTATCACGTTCACGCATGGGATAGTTCAGGTTCGGCAGGTTCAGTTTTGCATATATTCTTGGCGTGTTGTGTTGTCATACTTTTGCCTTTATTTACTATTTACTATCTTAGTATTGGTGTATAAATAAAAATATATGATTCGCTTTTGAAACATGCTTAGTATGGGGGTGACATATCTAGTATTGTGGTTGATCGATGTTGTATGGTACATTTCAAGAGGCTGTAGACTTCAATTTAGGAAAAACAGTATTATTAAAAACGAAGAATTCGTTTCTTCGGCTGACATCACACAGTTATTGTTATTTTGCGCCATAATAACGTTTCCCACGAACCTTAGGTAACACTGGAAGAGAACGCCTTGAAATAAAAATATAAAGTTGTACTTGCAATAAATAATTTCATTTTATGTTCAATGTTCCTCAATAAGAGTACCTCCTAACCGGTAAAATTTATTTCCATGTATACACAGTAATAGGTTTATAAAAATTTACTAACATGTTATCGTTTGTATTGTTAACAAGTATACATATTTTGTTTGTTGAGTGTTTTAAGCTATTAAGTATTCCTATATGCTGTAGCGATCGTCATGCGCAGACGAATACGGTCGACCGATGTATGGTTTGCTGAGTGCAATTCCCGCCAGTAGAATGTCAGAATGACAAGAGGAGGCTGTCAGAAAAGTTTCGCAAGGCACACGGCGGCTGCGAAACTTACTGATAAGATAAGGAATTATTCACGGCCCGGAGGGTGAGTAAGAGATAGCAGGCGAGACGAGCGGAGGCGAGAAATACCAAAAAGGTTATGACAAGAAATGTAAACCCGTTGCTTTCCACAGCCTACGGACACGCCTCCGCGGCAAGGGCATGCACAACAGACAAGGGTAAGGGAAGAAGTCGGCGGCCTCACACCTCACGGAGACAACACGAAGACAGGCGCCAGACGGCAGCACATGGTAAACCGGCCCCTAATTCCAAAGGAGAAGCCACGCTCTCGCTACACGAGTGCATGCGAGGAGGTGGAGCAGGACGAGAGCCTCGGCCCTGCCGGTACATACATATTCCCAAGCCAAGCCACCCGTGGCCCGCTCACTTTGGCAACTGGCTGCACTGGTACAGGTTCCCCTTAGTTGTGCTCACGCTTGTTTCTGCTTGCCATATTCTATATATATAACTAATCATTCCTCATCGCCCATCAGTCATCAATCAGTAGTTATCGCCGACCGTGGTCATCATTTAGTCTTAAGTTCATTTCATTCCACCTCATTTGTCAAGCTAAATATAGGTATTTTATAAATGTAATCCTAGCTGTGATCGGGGTCTTTTAGTCAGTAAAGCTTTTAGTTAGTAAGCAATCATCAAGTGTTTCCGTGTAGAATAGTTTCTTTAAATGTTATGTACTAGAATCTAGCGGAATAGATTAAAGTTTCTGAACGAACCCGTCTGTTTGATTTACCTCTCCCTCACGATACCCAAGCTAGCCGAACCAGACATTACAATGCTCTGTATCGAGCTCTGTATTGAAATGAAAAATTTTAGTAGTATTCATCCATTCATTCAACTTGAAGTTTGGGTTTTTATTTTAGAGATCGCTGGTACTCTGTAATCCAAATGGCATCATCACTTAGTTGAAACGGCCCTAACTAAATACGAATAGACCCTTTTGAATAATTCTAGCTTCATTAATATTATTGGAAAAACGTTAAATTTCGCTTTCATCTTGATAAGTCATTCAGTAACTGTTTCAAGAGAAATACCCGCCTAATAATTGTGTTCTGAAATTATTTTACACTACTCTAAAATGCACCCGCTGCATGCAACATTTTGCATCTGAGCGAAACTTTAAGCTCCTCTTAAATCTGGTAAAATTTAAAACTTTTAGTTCATCCGAATTTTTGGCAACCTGGACGTAATAAAGAACTATGAACAAAAAATAATTAAGATGGAATAACGAAGAAAATAAAGCATAAAAACTCTCGTAAAGGGTGGCCAGATAAGAGAGATATCACTTTTAATTTAGATTATATTTATATAACAAGATAGATCAATTAGTTATGATCGTGTAGTCTGTAACAGAATTTAATCACATCTAAGTAAAGCAAAAAATGTTGTTATTCAGAACTTACACAACGATTTTTATAATACTTAGTTAAATCATGTTCACCCTTGCCCCTTAATAGGTGGTAGGCTCAAATTGTAGCCGACTGGGTTGGTACCACCGTACTGGATGTAAGATGGCCGCATAGCAGCCTCGGTTGTGTTCTCCTCTAGTCCAGTATAGCCAGCAATTTTTTTTTTTATTGATAGCGCGACATGTGGCATCGTTTCACCTACAAGTAGGTGTCTAACGATGCCCATGGACATTCTGTGATGCACGGGGATTGCGAATGCCATGCCGGCCTGACAGGAGCCTTTTCACGCCCCTTTTGAAGAACCCCAGGTTGTACTTGGGAATTATTCCTTTTTGGATGGATATTTAGGGAAGTCTCCGGTATGGCACCTACCTTCTCGGAGGTGATATTGGCTGGTCGCAGCATGCGCTTTGGCCCCTCCGACTCAGCCACTCATACCGGATTACATTAAAAAAAAAATACTTATTCAAGAAAGAGTGTACAAAAGAAGAGAACGGCTGTCGTATATTTCTTGGGCGATTCAATTTACTTTCGAATTAATTTGCAGCAACTGAACTGTGAACTGGGAATCAATCTGGGCAACACTTTGAGAATATCTCAAGATTGTATTTTGATCGCGCCATTGAGGCGATTACTGCATTCGCTATCCAACTTAATTTTACTTTGGCACGGCATCAAAAGGAGGCGAAATATGAGATAAATAAGCAACACAGAATTCGTATTTTATTTTATTATATGTTCTTAGTAATAACAAGAAATCTCGGAGAATAGTTATATTAAAACAGTAAATAATAAGTGTTTCAGTGTGTGAGGGTGTGTGTGTGTGTGTGTTTTACGCTTCTGGGGACTATGTAGGTATTTACAGAATATACATAAGGACACACGTAGGTAGCAAAAAAATTAATTTAGATCGGGTTTGCCCTTTAGTTAGAGCAATATTGTGTGTAAATTTGAAACTAATAAAAGATAAAAAAAACCGGCCAAGTGCGAGTCGAACTCGCGCACCGACGGTTCCGTTTCGCCATGTCACGGTCAGCGCTGCTTCATACCGTTTTCGGTAGATGGCGCGCATACACTTTTTAGTTTCTTGTATGGGGACCCGGTAATTTTTTTACTTTTTCTTATTTTTATTATTTGTTGATATATCGGCCATAATAACACATATTCTATGAACATTTCAACGGGCTACCTAATACGGTTCAAGAGATACAGCCCTCGGATAGACAGACAGACAGACAGACGGCGTAGGCTTAGTAATAGTCCCGTACGACGGATACGGAACCCTAAAAGTGTGTAGAAGTACGCGCGTGAAGCCATTAATTGCATATTGCAAAACTATATACCGGAAACATTCTAGGAAGGTAGTGTCAATACGACTTGACGTTACGAAGTACGTATGAGTTCTCCAGCTAATTCTCGGATGAAGTAGTTACTCTAGTTTATTTTTTTATTTACCCGTGCTTCCGAACACCCTTGTCAAGTTTACGCTAGAAAAGTCATCGCGGACGGATCGGCGGCGGAGGAGGTGCGAGTGCGACCCGCACTTGACAGGGGGCGCCGAGTAATGCGCGGAGCGAAGGCGGAAGGAGGGGGAGACGCGTAAAAAGATGGAATAAGTACACCTATGAAATGTTGACAAAAAAATTTTTTTAGGGTTATTTTATAGGCTGCTCGTGACCAGCTAAGATGAGAAACGAGCGAATACACTTTGGTTAACAAGGTTAAGTAACGAAGCTTTCCCGGCTCCCGTATTATTATTCAAAATTCAAAATCTGTGTGAGCTCTTCTCTAAAAGCGTATGTGAGGAACACAAAAAATAATAATAATAAAGTACACATCCATGGATCCGTTTGCTCAGAAGATACGATTTTTTGATTTCAGACTAGTAACAGTACACGGCAGTAAATAGAATAGAATAGTAAATTATTCAATTGTACATTATCAAACATTATGACATAGAGCATACAGTTGTACAAAATAATCAGTTGTCCCATGGAACTAGTGAGATATACACGTCCCACTAGTCCTATCATGGGTCAATGGGACTAGTGGGACGAACAGAAGAAAGGGCGTAGGCGCAGCATATGGTCACTTGCGAATATCTCAAGGGTCGCTGTTTTTAAGCTTAGCCTACACTAATAGTAAAATTAAAATTAAATGTAAAAGAACTTTATACAAATCGCCACATCGAGCTTTAGAAAGAGACCATCCGGTTGTAGAGCGTCGTCGTCCCAGTCGCACGAACTCGCACGTCTATGTGAGACAAGGACGATGCTCTACAACCGGATTGTCACTTTCCAAAGCTCGATGTACATTATTTCCTGCCGCATACTGTACCTATATACTCGTTCTTACCCTAGTTTGGGCCATAGCATTGAACGGCTTCACTCACGATCGTTCGTGAAGCTGTGTGGCCACTGGCCAGATATGTCCACCTTCATGAGCACAGGTCCATAAACTTCCATGAGTAAAGCCGTTCCTTAAAATTTCATCATTATTATTACTACAGTAATTTATGAAAATAAAAGAACGATTTCAAATTTGGAACTTCAAACGGTTGTATAAATTTGAATCAGGAGTATTCGTTTTAATTCTTAATGGAACAACGACGGTTATATACATTTAAGTTCGTATCGCTGCGTTGTTAATGGTTATTGAATTTATAACGTTATCTGAACACACAAATGAAGCTCTTTTAAGACTACAATATTTCAATGGTTCTAACGCTCCATCAAGAGTAAACAATGAAGCCTATACTGTTGATGGCAGGCGTCAATCCGATAGACCTAACTAACGCCTTTCGGACTTTAGGAATCGTAAAAATAAAGTGAAGTTCAGTTAGGAGGCAGAAATGTTTTACAGACGAGTCTGACTTAAACTGTAAATAAGTTAGAATACCTCAGCTACAGAAAATTCAGTTCACTGAACCATGAATCCCAGAGAATAACAAATTGAACCTGAAAAAGGACTGTTCGAAGGGTCTCAAAACGTTCTCATGAGTGTGGGCTACGAGTATTTAAACACGTGCTATTTTAATATACAGGGTGTTCGGCACATTGACCGACAATTTTTTTTTGTAGGTGAGTGGGGTTATATGCAATGTTTTAACCCATGATACTGATTGTAAGATGTCACGTGGTATCGAGATACGATTTTGTTTTTTTTATTTTTTAACCAAAATCCCAGCATTAAACTCTTATGTTTTTTTTTTTTTTTTTATGTAATCCGGTATGAGTGGCTGAGTCGGAGGGGCCCAAAGCACATGCTTCGACCAGCCAATATCACCTCCGAGAAAGTAGGTGCCATACCGGAAACTTCCCTGGATTGCTGGCTATACTGGACTAGTGGAGAACACAACCGAGGCTGCCATGCGGCCATCTTACATCCCTATCATGAAAAGGACTTATGACCTCCCGAGAACGAGTAAAAATATGACGTAATGTTAATTTCTTAATTCATAAAAAAAACTGCTGTCAATCTTAGTTTTCTTTTAAAACGTTTGCTAGTTCATGCCCTTTCCAACGGTATACCACATGTTATACAAATCATTCACTATGTGGCCATGAAACAAAGTAACTTACTCCATGACCACACCTTACATATTTATGATTAGTATTGACTAGCTTTTGCCCGCGGCTTAGCTCGCGGTAAAACCGGTTTAATAGCAAATCCGATTTAAACGCAAATATGATATTATACGATCGCTTTTCTTATATTCTCTCTCTCTCTCTATCTCTCTCCCTCCCTCCCCTCCCATATCGTTCCCCACCATCGTTCTCACCCCTCTCCATCCCTCTCTCCTCCCTCCTCTTCCTAGTGAGGGGACCCTCTTCCTCCCTCCCCTCCCTCCGCAACTCATGCCACATTTTGGCACGCAGCAGTTTTCACGTAATGAGCGAGTGCCGTGCAATTCCCCCCCGCACTTGCCGCCTAAAATCTTGATATAATATATGGCGAGCGCGGCCGCCATATTCGCCAACAATATTTGATTCTAGAACGATATTTGAATGTTGGAGAAGCAAATTCGAAAATAAATAAATTTCAAGAAATATTCATCTTTATATTAAGTTTTGTTTATATCTATCACGTTGCACCCGTTCGGAAAGTCCGTACTAAGGCGACAGCGGTGACGACGGGTATACGTATTTGTGTGCAAAGCTCGTTGTCACATAGAGTGAGTGACACGGGGCTTCGGAAGACACTTGCGGCGTTCAGCACTGAGGCAGGGGACTAGGGGGCAGTCGCAGGGGCGGCGGCAAACCATTTGAAAGAATAGAGAGAGCATTGTCACCGAACTGCAACTTTTCACGAAATGTACTATGTGCACAAAGCGAAATCATAGTTTTTTTTTACATTGCATATTTGGCTAAATCGCTTCCAGACTACTTGTACCGTTAGTCAGTACCACAGAGCATGAAATGCGCGCGCCCGCCCCTACTAGAGGCGCCGTGAGCGCAATTTCTCTACAACACCGTTGAAGCCTGTGGGCGTGGCCTATGACTTACATATGTGTGTTGTGCGTGTGCATTTGTTTTGTGCGTGTGCCTAACTTGCTCCTCTTTGTGTGTAGTGTCGATACTAGCACACACACACACATACGAAGCGCTAGCAGCTCAGCGTACGGTTATTGGGTTTCAAATATCATCGCTTAGGGCGTCTCTAGTAGGGGGCCCGGGCGGTAGGTATTTGATGCTCTGTGGTCAGTACCATTGATGGAACAATTATTAGCACTAGTTCCATCGATGGTACAACAGGTACCGATTTATTCCATTAGTACAATTTTACAAATAATTTCATGTAATAAAAGATGGAAACTCCTTCCTCCTTCGTAATTAATTATTATCTATTGTTTCCTGCCCACCTAAGGTAAATATTAATTTCCTCAAAGCGACAACGACAGTGTCAACTATGATTTTGTTTTATTAGCTGAGGTATATCTTATATCTAAGTGTCTACTACACAAGGTGATGTCTCCGCTTCCTTTTGGTCGTGCCGGCTGAACTGAACTGGACCGAATAATATACGTACTACATAGCCGCTTCGAAGGACCTTTCAATCTTGCGGCGGCGGTAGAAGTGCGACCTAGTAACGTAAGGGAAGGTGGGTTCGTTTTATTTGGAATCCATGGCCAGCCTCAACGGTTGAACGATTATCCATCCAAGTTCTGCATCACCGCGCCCGGGTGTGTTTACGATAGTACGTCGATCTACGTGGATTATCGTTGGATAGGTCTAAAAAAATATAAAGAAATTTAAAAAGAACTTTTGGTTTAAGTGAAAATTTGGTGAAATATGCGGTTCTAAAGTCGTAAAAAGGTGTATTTCCCAAAGAGATTTTATGTACATGATACGTCATTGGTATTTCCATGGTATTTCCAGTGTTGCTGTCACGTTGCAAAATTACTGGCACGTTGTAAAATGCAAATAGAGAATGTTGAATAAAATTTAAAGTATAGATCTGCGAGTGCAGATTGTGTTTTGTTTTTCGCGAGAGATTTCGATTCTTATAGTTTGTTCGTGTTTTGGTTCTTGGAGCCTACACCTAGGTAATTCGATTAATTAGTTATCTGCTGATGGCTTCACTTGTGAATTTATATTAGAAGGAGTTTCATCTGGTTTTATATTTTCTTACTTATTTGTGCTTCATTCCATTTTGGGGGTGTAGGATATTTTCGGTTACACCGTGAACGTCTGAACGTTATTCCCGACTACGGAACCGTTTACTGTGCGTGGTCCGACATGCACTTGGCCGATTTTTCGTTGTAATACAATCCCCGCAATGAACAGCTTACGCACGCTTAGAAGGTTGCTTTCGCTCACGAGTTTGTGCGCGAGGTAGCGAAAACGTTTCCTTAGCATTACTCTGAACACCACTCAAGCAGTTCAATAGTTCAGTTGCCGCTCCAATAGCAGTTCTCTCCTTTTTAATTCTTTGAGTGGCTCTCGCCGCTGTTTGCGATGCTGCGATGGCAAGACAAAGCACTCTGCGCTTCTATAGATTGAGCCTAGGCATACATTTGGCTTTATCCGGTGAAGGAAAGCGCCGCCGCGGCGCTTTGCGCGCCGTGATGAAACCTATACACGTGTAAAACCGCATCCATACTTAGGCCGATTAAGGCAAGCAAAAGCTTTGTCTCGTTCTAACTAAAAAATTTAAGGGAGATAAGTTTATGAAAAATGAATGAATGGAAATGTTTGCATTGCTTGGCGAACTTGTGGATCCAGCTTAAAGATATGATTACCTGCCATGTTGAATTGCTCTATAGATATTTTGCAAATTAAACATTTATTAATACAACAATTAAATTATTTAAATATAGGTATTTAGAAATAAAAATGTGTAGTGAAATGCATGTCGTTCAATTAATGTTATTGTGTATTCCTATTGAACTTCTGAACCATAAAAATAATAAACCAGAGATTCTCCTGAACCACAAAATTTACAATACTGAGGACTCGTCTGAACCATAACATTACCAAAATCTGGGTTTATCTTGTACCATACAATTAAAAAACCTGAGATTCTCCTGATCCTTAAAATTTATAAAACCGGGGATCTCCTGAACCATAAAATTTATAAAACCTGGGATTATGTTGAACCATAAAAGTAAAACCTGGGATTCTCCTGAACCATAAAATTTACAAAACTGAGGATTCTTCTGAACCGTAAAATTAACAAAACGTGAGATTCCTCTGAACCATTAAAGTTAGCAAAACGTGGAATGCTCTTAAAAGTAAAACAGCCATGTCGGTAGGATAACAAGAACAAAACAGGAAAGTGTCTTCATAGACCTAGAACTATTATCCCGTATTCGCATATAACAAGTGATACAATAATTTGACTCCGCGACCCGTTTCGCGTTTCTATACAGATAATGAAGCTGAGCTGTCGGCACTGTCCCGAATAATTTGTCCCTGGGATTTGTATCCAATATTCGCCTTAAATTTTCCTCGTCTAGAGGCTTAATTGAATTACCTTAACGAAGTAGCCATTGTCTGTGATATAATTCGAGTTTGCAACAAAAGGAGGCGTTAATGTCTACCTCTAGGCCGAAATTACTCTCTTTTGAAGTTCGTAATGTGTTTTAGTTAAAAATCGCTTTTAAGTATTTTTTTAAGTCTCACATAATTGCTCTTTCTAATCGGGACCTTCGTAATTTTGTTCAAGTGTTTAAAATTAAATCGTTTTCTTACATAACGAAATTATCACGACCTACCAATATTTCATCCCACAAAGTTATTCAGACGAAGGAAATAAACTTGCATTGTTTTAAATAGTACCTAATGTACATAAGAAAGAATAAAATAACAATGGTGTACTTAGTACGAAATACGATGAAAAATAATCGAATAATTTATTCATTAGTAATTGCACCATCACGACCACCACACATACATATAAAGATGCACATACATACCTAATACTAATCCTTTCTTGTAATATATGGATGGACAAATCAGTCAGTCAGTCAATCGTGTATGCATCCAATGATGGACGTACTCCAATTTTCCTCCAGGCTTCCGGCCTTCAGCAGTACGGAACCACTGCTTTCCGCCGATACGTACGCGATTTCATCGTCCCACCGGTGATTCATGGTGGGTGGTCTTCCTACACTCCGTGTTCCTATCCACTGCCGCCAGTGTATGTAGAACGGTTACTCGGATGGACAAGTATGTATGTATATTATGCATACATGCTACCCGAAATTGGGCCTTGGAAAGGTTGACTGGAAGAAATCACTCAAAGTGACTCCGCAGTTGTGTACTCCTGTACTTATTGATTTATTTGTATATTGTATTGTTTTACTTTTCAATTTTATGCAATCAATAGTTGATATTATATTATGTTTGACTTTCTAAATCGTTCCTTCCACTCTGCACTACCAAGCTGTGACCAAGCTGCACTACCAGTAGTGCAGTTTGGAAATTTTTTTCCCATCTCCACTACTGTACAACCAGCTGCGAAACTGGTAGTGCCGTTAGGAATTATTTCTTCCCGTTTGCACTACCGAGTAGTAGTGCACAATGGAATTTTAAAGAGCCTTACTTTTTCATTCCCAACTGCACTACCAAAAGATTGTGTATACGAATCGTTGGTGCTATGTTTTTTCCGAAGTGTATATCAGATTAAACAACACAACAACAAAAAACAAAAATAATTCAAATACTTTATTTTCAGAAAAATATAAATATAACATAATTAATAAATGTATTTAGTTGTATGTCATTATTATTATTTATGTTTTATTGCTTATTCTTATACTATTTAAAAGAGAAAATTATCTCATTTAATTTTCCGCACTACCCATCTACCCTACTCACAATCCCAGGCATGACTGGCAGATAATGCCTTTAGGCTTTAAGTCCGCCTTTTGCTATTTTTTGTGCAATAAAGTATTCAAAAGGTCAGAATACAGTCACCGTAATTAAAGTGGAAACCCGAAAGACTACTTGGTAAGATTACTGGGAACGGTTCTAAAGTACCAGGGCAGCAGAAATTGAAAGGAGGTTTCCATAATTTTATATAAGTTATTAAGAAACATTAAGAAACATGAAGTCACCAATAAGGTTTCAATATCCTTTCAATTTCTGCTGCCCTGGTACTTTAGAACCGTTCCCAGTAATCTTACCAAGTAGTCTTTCGGGTTTCCACTTTAATTACGGTGACTGTATTCTGACCTTTTGAATACTTTATTGCACAAAAAATAGCAAAAGGCAGACTTAAAGCCTAAAGGCATTATCTGCCAGTCATGCCTGGGATTGTGAGTAGGGTAGATGAGTAGTGCGGAAAATTAAATGAGAGAATTTTCTCTTTTAAATAGTATAAGAATAAACAATAAAACATAAATAATAATAATGACATACAACTAAATACTTTTCCTTTACTTTTTTTTATATTTATATTGTTCTGAAAATAAAGTACTTGAATTATTTTTGTTTTTTGTTGTTGTGTTGTTTAATCTGATATACACCCGGAAAAAAACATAGCACCAACGATTCGTATACACAATCTTTTGGTAGTGCAGTTGGGAATGAAAAAGTAAGGCTCTTTAAAATTCCATTTCAAACGGGAAGAAATAATTCCTAACGGCACTACCAGTTTCGCAGCTGGTTGTACAGTAGTGCAGATGGGAAAAAACATTCCAAACTGCACTACTGGTAGTGCAGAGTGGAAGGAACGTTCTAAATCTGACTGAATCACAGAGCAAGAAAGTCCGGTCGCGGGCGGTGTGGGCCGATCGTTGTTCTGTGGACTGGAATACATTAAACCTGATGCTACTCTTTGGATATAAATATGCAAGCCAACAATTTAACTAATAAAATCAAAACGCATAACGCTTCAGTCCATCTCCAATAACCAGATTACATCTACACGTCCCCTGCAGTTAAATTCGAGCTTAGCTCCATCTACACTGAACGGACTAAGTCCGCAAATACTGACTTGACAAACAAATTGAACTTTAGACTGAGACAACAAGGTTACAAATTGTTAGAGTGCTTTAATCCTGAATACACCGTTATCACGATCAAAGGAAGGTGGACCTTATTAATATCAGAATAGGGCCGTATTTGTAATACATTTGTAAATATTGTCTGAACCGGACTGGCAAATGTGCTATCTCCAATTGCATAGTTCGTAGGTACAATAATTTGCACAAGAGCTAAATAAAGATATTTCTGCGTCCAGAACACACCTTTTAGGGCCTGTGCTATTCTGTCAATAGAGAATATTTAATCCCTACATATAACAAAATTTTGTGTGCTTGTTCGCGTATACTTAAGTCAAAACGCTCAACCGATTTATTGACAGATCTTATAAAAAGCTAGGTATATGATATTTTGTCACACCTTTGACTGGTTTATACAAGACCATCATTAAAAATAGTAGTATTGAAGGTGGAGAAAAATCTGTTCTTTGAAAAATATTATCATTATATTTTGATTTCATTGATTTGCGTCTATTTATTGCCAACATTTCAATCTGAACGTAAGTTGCTACCAATATGACAAACCTAAATATCAAACATACGACATGCAGATGCAGTCCCCAACATAGACCATGCTTACCCTAAGTAGTAAGGAAATGGGAAGAGCGGGTGGAGGGGTACAGGTACCTAGTTCAGGATGTGAGGGGTAGGTTAGGTTAGGAGGAATGGGGAGTGCGGAGGTGGTACCGCTACTCGCTACGTCAGTCAATTAGTCGTGTGACGGTACGGTACGTTAATTAAAGCCACCGAACTGGCAGCCCTAACTATCAGATGTGGTCTGGTTCGCGGTGCAGCCGGCGGGAAAGTATTGGCAAGGGGGCCGACTGACAAAGTGGGCTCTCTGGGTTAGAGCAGAGGCAAACCTCAGAGTATCGGAATGTGTAAATCTAATAGGATAGAAGCAGTTAGATTTAGCTTTTTTTACAAAACAGACGGGCAAGGGAGTTTCACCGCATCACAGAAAATTTTTTTTTTTTTTTTTTTTTTTATGGAAACTGACACGGTTGGCTACATCACCTACAACGTCCGTGATGTCAGCCCATAACACCGGGTGAACTAGGTGCCATGTCAGTGCTTCCCCCTTTGATCGTGCCGGCTACACTGAACTGGTCGGAAAACACAAACTATATACATAGCCGTTTAGACCGACGTTTCATTCAGTGCGGTGGTACCAACCCGGGCGGGTTAAACCCTACCACCAAGTAAGATTAGGAGGGAAGGGACCTACAGTTTTACGAGGAATCCGAACCTCGGTCAGCCTCCAACGGTCAGCGGTCACCCATCCAAGTACTGACCGCACCCAGCGTTGCTTAACATTAATAGCGACATTTGACTGTCTGCACCACTGAGCTATCGAGGCTGACAATATATAGTTATAGACAATATATATATATATATATAGGTACGACTTGCTGTCACTTATTTGAGAATGCTGTTTCTTCTAGTCCCCATAAGTGAATTTTTCGTAAATGGTTTGATGCGGAAGCTTATGTAAAAAAAAAAATCTAACTAAAATCGGATTTTTTTATGAAAACCAGCATGGGTCCATTTGTTCCCTCAGCAGGTGCAGTCTACAGAGCAAAAATCACCTCACCTCACGAGACTACCCTCAGAAAGGCAACATACCAACAAATTTGCGGACCATTTCTTTAAATCTCTCTTTTTTTCTAATTTGTAAAAGGAATCTTCATTGGTTTAATTCGTAGACTCATAATTGTGTTAGTTTTAAGTTTATGTAGTGTTTGATTCCTAAATAAATAAATAAAAAAAAAACCATTGAAGAGCTAGCTAGCCTTTAAAACAACTTTTGAAGACCCACAGTATCGGTAAACACACTTGTCGAAAGACAATAATTCCAAATCCTAGCGGTGCGACAGAGGAACGATTTTGAGAAACGAAAACGAACAAAAGAACAATGTCAACAACAATAGGTGTTCGGTTTATCAGCAACGAGAGCTGCTGAGATATGTAGGTTGAATGGCAAGGAATGCAAGTTCTTCAGAGCAGCGTCCAATGTAAAATGAGATGTATTTATAACTGTATATGTAACTGGGCAGTGTAGTAATTCATAATTACATACTAGTATGAAGTTTATCTAATTGAATTTGCTTTGTTGTCTATCTTAATTTACGCGTTTAAACTTTTCTTTAGATGGGTTCAAAAAGTAAGCGTGAACATTAAAATGTTTCCTGAATACTACAAATGAATGACATACAATGTATTTTCTTTTTATGATATTTACAAGAAGTTTTCGCATGCTCGGATGGATAAAGGTTATCTTATCACGCTATCTTTGCTACTGCATAGTGGGATCTGAAGTGATTGTAGTCGAAAAAAAAAGCTCAGTCACATTCTAAAAAACTTTAATGTGAGGCCCAACTAGTCAATTATTATAATGACAAAGTCAGAAAGAAATTACGACCGTAAATTCCTGTACGTGTTTCTCCACGTTGAACCATAGTCCGTTTCCAAAGCAAACTGAACATGCGTAATTATAAGCGAGAGCGTTGGCAAAGAACCGAGCTTTGCACAGAAACCACAGCTATATTTACAGTGGCAGCTACAGAAGGAACCATGTCACAGTAAGTGTTTTGCTAGTCATCCTAATGGAACACACAGGATGAAAGGAAGTTCATTAGATAAGGTTCTTAAGGTGTATCTCTACTTATAACCAGACCATATACAAATTGGCGTCAACGGTAATGGCGAGGACATTCACGGCTGGGTGAGTTCAGGCAAATATGAGGACATACTTACATACAAATAGCTCAACTTTGAACCACTGAAGATTTACTTAATTATGACAGTTATATAATTTATAAACCTCGGCTCGGACCCATGGTTTGGACAAATACCCCGTAAATTTCATTATGTACGTGTATGTTACATTTTTATGTGGAGCATATTTTCAAATCGCGCCATTCCAATTTTAAATTCTTCAAAAATGTTACTCGCGAATGCACGTTTTTGCTGTAGTTTTGGATTTGAGTTTTAAATCGGTAAGGTGTGCGGAAGCGTCGTCATATTTTCAATTGATGTTTCGAAACAACGAATAAATGGGTCTTTCTCCGGATGGGCAGAATAAGCGAGTCCGGATCGAAAAGCCTTATAAAATGGATTCATAATACTTTTATATTTTTTTAAATTGTAGATATGATTAAAATACTGGGGGGCCTGTGTCCTTTTTTTAATTAATCAATTAGAAATGCGATAAAAAAAATTCAAACTGCTGAAATCTTGACTTCACTGGCGCGTCCGGACTACAGTTTGCGGTAGAAAATTTTTTTTTTCTTATCATCTATAAGGAATTACGCTACTTTGTATATGTTCTCTAAAACCTAGTCAGTTATGCTTTACTTTATATTTTTACTAAGCACGAATACGCTTTAGAAGACGAAATACGAATTATTTTATAAGCGTCCGCTAGTTTCCTTTGATATCAGTGGCGCGCACGAATACGCTGATAGATCCTATACTATTGTAGCTGAGTGCATAGCGGTTAAAGCGAAAAAACATATCAGTCGCGCCGCTTCTGTGGCGAGGACAACACGTCTGTGTGTTCCTGTGCGGCCGTGTTATTAAGGTATGTAATCGTTTTCGGTGGCTTGGTAACCTATGAAATTGATTTCGCTGAACCAATTTTCTCGTTATTTATTTGACATATTACTATTATATTTTAATTAGAGATTGTCTTATTAGTACTAGATCTCCAACTTAGAGAGCAATGCTGTATATATAGGTTATATTTGCAAATATTTTAGATTTTCCTTACTTTTTTTATTTCAGTGTCAATGACTTCGGTGTTTTCGGTGGAAATAGGTGCACCGAAGTCAATTTCAAAACCACCGAAAGCAAGAAACATATTTTATAATTAAATAGCATGCCTCTTATAACTAATAAACAGGATAACTTATGTATTTGAGGATTAGAAATGAAAAAAAAAAATTAATTCACATAAAGTTAAAAACATTTAAGACTGCAAACTCTACGTAGCAAAACCTAACTTACTGTATTCTATTGCGTCATTGAGAGTTTTCGTCGAATGAAGTAAACAAAAAAGAACAGTTTTTCTTTTAATCGAAGTTATATTATGCCGTTTACACTATAATAACTAAATAACTTTTGAGACTAGTATATATTTCTTATTAAATATGTTTTGCGTTGCGGTAGATCAGACTTTAGGACGAACTTCAGCTTTCCGAAGGCAGCCCAACCCAGTTGAATGTGTCTCTCTACCTCCTTGAGTAGGCCTTGTCGACCTACCTAGCCGAAATATTTGTCTGAAATATACGTTTTCCTCCACATGTTTGATCACTTCACCGTCGATCAGAATATCCCCCTCACCCATAACCTCCATCGTCATGACGTTGGTTTTATCCCCTAACCTTACTTTTGAGTAAGGTTATGGAGCGTATTGTCAACTCAGCGCTCTGACGTATCTAGAAGACTGTAAACTTCTCGATGACAAGCAATACGGCTTCCGCAAGCAAAGGTCGACTGGAGATCTTCTTGCGTACGTCACGCATTTGTGGGCTGAAAGGCTCGATGGTTTTGGGGAATCGCTGGCGGTCGCTCTGGACACATCCAAAGCATTCGATCGCGTCTGGCACCGGGGACTGTTAAGAAAGCTTACGGTGTCCCTACAAAACTGTGCACTTCGATCTCCAGCTTTTTGAGTGGTCGGTCGATCTTTGTCACCCTAGATGGTGCCTGCTCGGCCGACTACTCAATCAATGCTGGTGTTCCACAAGGATCCGTGATGTCGCCTACGCTGTTTCTATTATTCATCAACGACATGCTCTCGCTCGGCGAAATACATTGTTACATAGACGACAGCACGGTGCACGAAGGGTTCATCAAGGACTGGAAGGGTAGAGAAGCCTCAGCAGCAAACGCGAGACGTGAAACTGTTGCTCGGGTTGACCAGGTTCTCGAAAAGTATCCTCTTGGGGGAAGAACTTGTCAACTTCAACGTAGCCAAGACGCAAGCTTGTGCCTTCTCTACTAAGGCTAATCCGTTTCCTCTCCAAGCCACTTTCCAGGGCAGCCAAGTCCCCAAAGATGGTAGTCTGGGCGTCCTGGGTATGGAAGTTTCCAGGGATGTTGGGTTTCGATCGTTCATAGAGTCCAAGGCGAAACTAGCGTCTCGAAAATTAGGGATCCTTTACCGAAGTCGGCGATTTTTCACGCCGGTCCAACTGATTACACTGTATAAAGCACAAGTAAGACCGATGATGGAATATTGCAGTCATCTTTAGGAGGGTTCCCCTGAGTACCTTCTTTCAGCCTTGGATTCAATTCAGCGACGAGCCATTCACCTCATTGGTGACTCTGTACTCACAAAGGACCTTCAGCCTTTAAAGCACAGAGGTATCGTGGGGTCATTGAGCCTGGTTTATCGGTACTACTATGGCCGCTGCTCTGATGACCTTACTTCCCTTATCCCTCCTCCTACTGGTCGCCTTCGCCAAACCCGCGATACTCTCGCCGAACACCCCTTTGTAGTCGACAAAAGAGTACTTCGAACAGCACGATTCTCTAAATCGTTCTTGTGCCGCACTGCAAAGGTGTGGAACGGGCTCCCAGGGAATATCTTTCCCCACTCCTACAATCCACGGATCTTCAAATCACGGTTTAATAGCCTTTCCCCAGCGACATTAGTCCACCTCCAAGCCGGACTGGCACCTCCTCGGCGGTGAAATTGGTTGCGCCTGAAGCTTCGACCTCGGGCAGAGCCACCCAGTTCGGAAGCAATAAAAAAAATCCAGGTTCATCCTCAGGCCGACGTTCAGCGAGTCCTCGTAAAGGTCGCTGAGCGTCTCTTGAAGCTGAACCCGGGTATGGGCGAGGAGGCCAATGCTATCCGCAAAAAGGAGATGACTGAGAAACTCCCCATTGACATTTATTCCAATGTTCTCCCACTTTTGAACACGTCTTCAAGTGCTTTTCTAAGGAGCTCGGTTGAGATCACGTCTCCTTGCCTCACTCCCTTACCAAGGAGCATTTTTTTTTAATAAAAAGCGCGACATGCGACGCCGAGCCACCAATAAGGTGCCTAATGACGCCCATGTAAATTCGGTCGTACGCTGGGCTTTCGAATGCCATGCCGGCTTGACAGGTGCTATTCACGCCTCTCTTGAAGGACCCGAGACGATACTTGGGGGGAAATACGTGGACAGGAGCGTATTCGTCGTATTACGTAGAGCGTATTACGTGGAGCGTTCCAGAGTTTACCAGTTCTGTGGAGGAAAGACCTGCAGAACCGATTGGTACGCACCCGTATAAGTCCAGCGTATAGGTATGCAATCCCTGTCCAGTGCGCGTTGTGCGGAGGTTGAAAGGGGACGGAAGGATCGCGTTAAACAGCTCCTCCTAGCATTCACCATGGATTGAATAAGCGATAGAACATACTTAGGTCGCCGACATTCCTACGGAGTTTCAGTGGTTCTAGATCGCGGGACACGTTGGGGGCATCCACTAGTCGCAGCAGGGCTCGACTCTGGATCGAATCCAAAGGCGCAAGCTGGTATTTAGCTGAGCCAACCCACAAGTGCTGTATGTTGCCGAGTAGCAGAATATCATTGGATGGGGCGGGTATTTTCATGGAGCCTCACAGTCACCGCCGTTTACCGACACAAGTTTTGGATTATCTCGACGTATCGGTGGTCGATTTATTATTATAGTATTACGTGTGATTATCCTTTTCAGCTTTGCCGTGATAGAGGAACGCTTAGCTAAAAAAAGAGTGGCTGAAACACTTAGAAAAGCTAGAAATAAAAGCGACCCCATACTTTATGCACTTAACAATGAAAGAAACCGGCAATATCACAAAAAAAATTTTTACAATATAAATCTACTCAATACCTACTCATATCGAAATTGCACACAATTGTAGTCGGCATTGTTTGTTCTTTTGCACAGTTACATAGTGTTTAAAGTGTTATGTTATAAAGTAATTACACGACTTGATTTCGGTGACTAAAATATTGATTTCGGTGGACATCATATTTTTAAATTCAATAACTTCATAACCTTTCAATCAATTTCGTTCCCTCCACTACCATTTGATTTTAAATTAATTCTAAATTATGTTTTGCCTGTGAGAATGTCTAAATTCAAAGAAAAAAAAAGTGCCACCGAAGTCATCGAAATATTGCGACGGCGGAGAAAGACCCAAATACAGTACAATTGGGCCGCCCCGCCGCCCCGCCGGCGCTCTAACTTGGCCGACGCTGCTCTAACCTCCAGATTACTTTACTACTATGGTATTTTCCTAACAGATTTTCGTCGACCTAAACATAAAACAGTAGTCACATACCGGCTTGCGTGCGCATATCCCTGGATACGATAGCTCCGTGTGCGTTGTGCGCGCGGCAGCGATAAACCGCCGCGTGTACGTCTTGTCGGTACTGCGACGCAGCGAAAGCTTGAAGCACCAACGTGCCGTTCTCCAGAACTTGTCTGCAACAATAATGTTAGCTTTACCTTATCGTCGGTCTCGATAGCCCGGTGCACCACCGTCTGTATGTCCGAATGGGTCGCGTCCGATCGTGAAGCTCGTACACCCGGGTGTGGTCAGAACTAGGATGGGTGACACCGGTTGAGGCTGGCCGTGATTCAGATTACACGCAAAAACTGTACATCAACTCCCTTACTAGGTGATAGGGCGTCACCAGTCCGGATTATCGGTCGAAGAGGCTATGTAAATAGTTCATATTTTCCATACAGTTCAGTGTAGCCGGCACGGCCAAATATAAGCACTCAAATGGCACCTAGTTTAACAAAGGATGGTGTTATGGGTTGTAGTAAATAATTTAGCACACCACATCATGCTTAATACAAAAAAAACCTTATGATCGACAAAGTGGCTGTAAGAACAGTACCTATAATTCAAGAAAGGTGGTCATGGACCTGGAGGCGTAGTATCTATGGGCCGCTCGAGGTCCTTTGCGAATGGGGCCTTTTAAGTGCTAGCTTTTAAATGGGATAGTCAATGTGTGGATAATATTATATACAGCTCGGGTCAAGCCAGTGTCAAAACAAATATATTAGTATTGTTCGAATCCGGCCTATAAAAGTCATTCGATATCCTTCCAAAGTTAGAACTTGATCGATCGTCCCTTGTTTCTCGTGGAGCGGAAACCTCAATTCCTCTGAAGCACACAAAATTATGTGGAAATAAAAGAATGTTTATTATCACGATAATGTGGTTAGTGATCGAGCAGTTGGGTTGGAAGGAACCGCAGTTGGGGAATATCTTAGCCAGATTTCCCGTGAAGTCCAACTTTTAAGGTCTGTCAAAAGTTATTTCGCAAGTTGTAAGATATATTGATACATCGATGACTGATGGTGAGTAGATAGCGAGCCCTCTTAAACCAAGAAACTTCATAACCAACGAATTCATAAGACCAATTAGCAGGAATAGGCTTTCTTTCGCTCAAAGCAACATTCATTAGGTAGGTACTCGACGAGTCAACTTCAAACAGAATAACAAGGAAGGAACAGGACCGAGTCCTTTGGGAGAGTACGAACGTGAGCGTCTGAAGGAAGTCAGAGCGGAGATAGGGGATAAGAGTTTCTGATTAGTTATCTAGAACTTTGCCGATATAATAGTGAAAAGCTAATGCAAAATTAGACCACGTTAGAATGTAATTTTCAATTAGGTGCTAGATGGTGTATTCGTACAAATATAATACCTACATTTTCTCATACAGAACAAGGACTTTTTGAATGAAATGTCACTGTCTATATTGTTGTTAAACATTAAGTACTTCAATCCGGTACAGTTCGATAAGTCAGAGGGACCCGAGCACATGCTCCGGCAAGATAATGTCACCGTCAAGATGTTGTCCTACTGGAGCTTCTTTGGATTGCTGAACAAATGTTGTGAAAATAAAAAAAATTAACATAGTATTTAATAGGCAAATAAGAGCTTGCAAAAAGTCGAAATTGAATACAAACTACAAGAGGGAAACAAACGCAATAAATATATATGAAAAAGTTGTTTAAACTTTTTCATTTTTCCTAAAACAAACAATTTCTTATATTAGACATATAAGCTTTCAAAGGAAATTATTAATATTAATCAAATACATTCAAATTGGTCAATTCAAAATATTTCGTTAACCCATACATATTCTATGAAATGTTAAATCCAAATTTAATAAAGGCTCCAGTCTCCGCACTACCCATGGTAGTATTCTAGATGACGATGATGTGCGCACGTTTCTCCTGGGCAAAACGGATGTCCCAGACATATCATTATTATGTAATGCCATGAATCAGATTGTATGTTCCTGCGGCTAAGTATGTACATATAATATTGACTCAGTACGAACAACAAACGGTGCTGTAATTCGAACGTTTAATTTACACAGAGCGTGGCATGACATCGGACTTGAGTGACGACTTAAGAGGATTATCTTGTATATACAAGAGGTAAGTACTAATTAAATGCTCTGCGCGGTTGATCTTATCCAAATGCTGGAAATGTCACTCTGCAGAGTTAAAAACATGTATCGTGTTTTGTTAATAAACATCATTTGGTTATTATAACGTCATGGAAAAAATCCTAAAGTTACAGAACACACATTAGGTAATCTAAAAATAACATAAAACTATCTAAATCGGGTGATTCCCGCTGACGATGCAGACGACTTCCGAGGACAGCACCTCGCCGGCCGCCTGCATTGTTCTCTTCAACGAAGACTCCAAGATAGTTAGTTAGTCTGTAAGCTATCGCCGATATGAATAGAACTCTGTAATTACTTTGAATTAATTAAATACTTTTTTAAAATCAACTAACCGGTGTCGACTACATAATTCAGAACACACATTAGGTAATCTAAAAATAACATAAAACTATCTCAAATTGGAAAATAACAATTAACCACCAACTTCGATTTGCTAACAGCACACTTGGGCGTGGTCTGGACTTAGATGGGTGACCGTTCGATCGTTGAGGCTGACCGTGGTTCGGATTCCACATAAAACTGTAGGTCCCCTCCCTTCTTACCTCGTGGTAGGGTTTGACCCGCCCGGGTTGATACCACCGCAGTGAATGAAAGGTCGGTCGAAGCTGCTGTAAATACTCGTAGCTCGTGTTTTCCGTCCGGTTCAGTTTAGCCGACATGACTAAAGGGAATCACTTACATACTTCGATCATAAAAAATATTAAGATTCCGCATGTCAGGGCGATTCGTGCCCCACCAAAAATACGTGCAATTCAAATATTACGTGCATCGCCCGCTCATTCTGCCATCGACCGCCAGCGCGAGAGCACTTGCTTCAGCGTCTTCAATATTACACAAATGCCGGCTTCAGGCCTCTGCGTAGTATACGAGAGCATCTGGCATTATATTTCAAGAGTGAAAATCCCTTCAAATACAATGTTTTATAAGAAAAAGTAAAAATTTTCACTTCATACATTTAATGTGTTTGAATTAAGTGGAGATGGCTTCTTTAAAATTAATTTTTTTTACGTCACCACCTTTGAAAACGGTAACACTGGATTCCCAAAAGAATTCTTTTATAATATATATATTTTACTATATTAGATGGCAATTTGAAAAGCTACAATAAAATCAACAAAATACCAGAACCCTTACATGATTTTTATTTACAGATTTTTGCTTGTGTTTTCTTTGTGTTTTTTTTATTGAAAGCGCGACCTGTGGCGCCGAGGCACCCATGAGATGTCTAAGGACGCCCATGGACATTTGGTCGTATGCGGGGGTTGCGAATGCCATGCCGGCCCGACAGGTGCCTGTTCATGCCCCTCTTGAAGGACCCGAGACTGTACTTGGTAGGAAATATATAGACAGGAGAGCGTCCCAGAGTTTACCGGTTCTATAGAGGAAAAATCTGCAGAAGAGGTTGGTACGCATCCACGGTAAGTCCAGCGTGTGGTAATGCAATCCTTTTTAACAAATTCCTTTTTCAAACAATTTCCCTTTTAAAAGCTGATATTTGGCAGAGCCATCCCACAGGTGCAAGCAGTACTCCAAGCATGACCTGATCTGCGATTTGTGCAAAAGGACTTAGGTGCACAAGAAATTTACGTGTTTCTTTCTTGGTTGGTTCTTGTTTGATTCTTACAGATTTTGAATAACATATTTATTTGCTTTATGAAACGTATATGACAAAGTGGTTCAAAAAAGTTAACATCAAAGGGAGGAATACGAAAATATTAAAACTGGTCTCGTTTAAATAGTTAGTGAGAAATTATTATTTAGGTTGACTGCAAAATTAAGTTTGTTTGTAATATATTTATGTATTAAAAAGGTGATGAGTGGAGGTGAGAAATGTTTTTCTTTTTATAACCAGTTTGGTGGTTCAAAAAAAATTATCAAGGTTAATTTATAAAAGATGCGTCACTACGCTCCGCATCTTCTATAAATTAACCGTAACCTAATAGGGACCATGTCGAGGCAGCCCGTGTCGTTTGTGCATACATGTCTATTCAAAATCAATGTTTTTGTAGTTAAAAAAAGTAAAGTTTTAATTTTGCATGAAAGATTAAAAATTAAAAGTTGTATGGAAACCTGTTTCTTCTTTTAAGTAAACTAAATAAACTACGCGTCCGGCAAAACATTATTTCATTAAAATTTATTTTTTAACTTCAGTCTACACAATAAGCTTACTAGCAATTTGCTAGCAAACTTCCCCACTTCAAAGCCACGCCCCCGTCGTATTTGTGCGGAACCCTCGGTTTGTGGGTTGGTCAACTTGGTCTGTGTTTTTAATGTTAGTAACATATTGGCTTTATTTCTAGTAGACACTTCACACTATTAAAGCTAAAATTTTGATATTCCTGTCATTATTGTCATTTTGAGAAAGAAAGACAGGAGATGAACGAATGATTTAATAATCTTAATTTAAGCACAGATCAAATTTTAGTTGATTTTAGTTGCAAGTGATATAAGACACGTCTAAAGTCGACATAAATTGACAAATGCGTTTGAAATTTTTATAAAATAATTCACTCATCGTCCATAGGTTTTCTTTCACAAATAAATGTAAATCGTAAAACTGTAGGTCCCTTCCCTCCTAATATTACTTGGTGGTAGGGTTTAACCCGCCCGGGTTGGTACCACCGCACTGAATGAAACGTCGGTTGAAACGGCTATGTAAATAGTTTGTGTTTTCCGACCAGTTCAGTGTAGCCGGCACGATCAAAGGGGAAAGCACTGACATGTCACCTAGTTCACCCAGTGTTATGCGCTTGTAGGTGATGTAGCCAACCGTGTCAGTTTCCATAAAGAAAAAAACGAAAAAAATTGCAATAAATGTTTTTAATAAATAATTTAATAATAAGAAGTAAAAAGCCACCTCCATAGTTTTGAGCCGTTGAAGCAAGCGGCAATTTATCGATCGACTACGTGCGACATTCGCTTGTTTTGGAACACGTAAATGTTTGCGTGGAGCGTGCAGGCAAGCGATACGGGATTACTGCGCGTGGAAAAAGGATGACACAATATCACTGCGATCTCTTGAGATGGTCGGTCCTGTATTACGCGATACGCACACTACCATAACCACGGTGTCTCGTTTTAGTAATAATTGAAGTATGAAGTGCGGAGTCCAGAACTATTTTTTCTGTCTACGCTTACATAGCATCTAAGTCACAAGGTGTTACGGGCTGACATCGCGGGTGTTGTTAGTATGTCAGTTTCCATCTATCTATCTAGATGCAAAATAAAAATTGTTCCCGCCCAGGATTCGAACCTGGGTCTATGGAAGCCACCAACGCGTTACGAACTTCCTCACGAAACATTAAACACGGTGTTGCAACCGCAACCGTAAAACCCGAAAGGGGGTGATTCTGTACGTGAAATAGAACAACTTTTGTTCTACGACTTTTTAATTTGAAGAAAAAAAAATATTTTTTCTCCATACATTTTGAGAATAGGTATTTAAAATTTGTATGGAAAAAGTACTTTTTGTTTTGTTCAAAAACAATTTTTTTCGCTACAGAAGTTGTTTATTTTCACCTAAAGAATAACCCCCTTATGTCAGTTAAATATATTACGGGGGCAACTGCAACACCGTGTATAAGCGGCGTCCATACGTGTACTGAAATAAAAAACAATATTATTATTGCCCGGGGCTACGCTCTCATGAACAGTCGGGTAAAATGTAACTTATTCGCTAATTCAGCACGTCAGGTAAAGACAAACGGTTTGAATGACACATTCAAGACAGTCGAACGCCATTGGTGGCATAACATTTAAATGTATTTCTTTTTTATTTTTTTTATTGTGAATAGCCCTACTGCATCTTTCCTCGTGCATGTCGTAAAAGGCGACTAGGAGATAAGGATAAGGTGCTATAGGACGAAAGGATAGCCACCTCCTTACATCGACTCATGCAGCAGGGTCTTCGTGCCTTACTTGCTGCTTGATAGTTGTCTAGTCCTAATACGCTAAACGTGGTGGTCGGTGTTGTGCTGTAATTTACAAGAGCACTTGCAGCACAACACCGATTACTCTGCTTACCCCGATTGTCGGGATGGGGGCGTTTGGTATATAATGTAAGTTTTTTTTTCAATAACTCGTTCCAGCAAACAAATCGAATATGGTAAGTACTGTTATAAGGTAAATTTTCTTATGATAAAAATATATCAATTCTCTTAGTTCAGCCACAATATATATCTTCAACGCAACTAGAACGAAACTCGTTTTATTCGAGGAGTAAAAGAAGAAGATTTAGTTCGGAAAAACACAAAACTTACTCTGAAACGGGGATGAAAGCGGATAGAATATTGTAATTCGGAACTCCTCCGCTTCCTAGCTCAGATTTTAACTACGCATATATACCTAAAGTTTCCCATTCATGTACGGGGGAACTTCCAGCATCTTCAGAAGCGCCTTCCTATGATTCGATTTCGAGCACGGTCGCATGAAATATGAACGTCACTCGTGCAATGTGATTTCTTCGGTCATGGTAACTTTTGCACCAATACAGCACAATAACGTTCTGTTCCGTTCTGACCGCCCATAAATCAAAAGTTGAGGAAATGAATCTCTATATTTAAACTCTGGGAAAATTTTCGGCAATTTTTTTTAGTTTAACTCCACATAATAATATGAGCTGGAGACAAATTATAAAAAAAAAAATATTAGTTTCTGATTTAGATTTAGGTAATAAAATACAAACTTATTATAAATACAGTAGGCATAACCCAAACAGAAGCACAAAATATGTAATTTATACTATTACGTATCTCTGAACAAAGAGATTTGATACGTCATTGTCTCTGAATGATACTTTCTAACAAGAAATCAAGCTTTTAAGATCTTACAAATTGGGACTTCTTTATTTAACTCTCATTTTGGTTTTGTCGTATCATAGGTAACAAGATTTTTCTAGGATCTCGCATTTCTTAACCTTTATTTTGAATTAAGGCATTTTTAGGATTCCGTAACTTAAAAGGTAAAAACGGAACTCAACGCACTCCCGTGTACGTCCGTCTCTCGTAGAGGTTTTTCTCGCAGGAACTTGAAATTTGGCATAATAGATCTTGATGACGCGCACATATATCGTCAATAACTAGATACAATTTTATCAAGCGACTTCCAAAAGGAGGAGGTTCTCAACTAGTCTGTATGTTTTTTTTGTGTGTATTTTACTCGACTTCTCCGCCAATTCTCAGCCGATTTTAATTATTCTTTTTTTCTTGAGTAGCGTATATCTCAGGGGTTGTTCTTTCATAAATTTTATGAGAGAATACCACCCCTAAGTATGGAAAATTAAGGGATGAACACTTTCATACTAAGGAATTTTTCAATCACCACTTCCCTTCAACCGATTTTAATATTATGTGATATTAATGTGAACCGGTAAACTCTGGAACGCTCTCCATGCCCATGTATTTCCCCCAAGTACAGTCTCGGGTCCTTCAAGAGGGACGTGAATGGGCACCTGTCAGGCCGGCATGGCATTCGCAACCCCCGCATACGACCGAATGTGTCGTTAGACACCTTATGGGTGGCTCGGCGCCATATGTCGCGCTGTCAATATAAAAAAAAATATTACTAAAAAGAGTGAAATAAAAAAACTGTTTAAAAAAAACATTGAACCGACTTCAAATCCTAAAAAGTATTAAATAATATTTTCATCTTGAGTAGAAGGCAGTACAAAAGCACCCCTGAAAATTTATAGATGGACCATTTTGTGCTTTTGTACCACCTCAAGATCAAAATATTATTGTACTTTTTAAAAATGTTTAACATGTCGTGTGAGGTAAAAATATTTTCATTTTACAATTTCAAGTTCAGGGGTCTTATATATAATTTAAAATGTGCAAAAAATTACCGCCCGTCCCCCTGTTCTCCTAGGTTTCTAAAGCTAAAATTTTGAATTTAAAGGGTTAAGGAAAACAATCAGGTTTTAGCCACTATGTATTTGTTGCAGCAAACAATTTTTTCCACAAGTCAAACCATTACTGTAATTTTTATTTCGGCATTTCGTTATTTTCGAAAACAATAATTGGCAATAGGACTACCAAAGTGCTGCGATGGCTGTGGTGAAAAGCAGTTCGACCTAAACCACGCTCTTAACTGCAAAAAAGGAGGTCTTGTAAAGCAGGGCCATGACCAGCACAGAGATGATTGCAAAGACTGGGCAGAACTAGCATGGGGCGCAGCCACTGTCGAACCAATCATGCTTGAAGCTCAACCGAACAGCCCAGCACTTATAGGTGATCTCATGCTTCACGGAGTTTGGGAACCAGCGAGGAAGGCGTTTTTTGACGTACGCATAGTAAATGCTGATGCCTCCTCATACAAAACAACATGGTGAAACATCTCACATAACCATTCGCGTGAAAAACACCATAAATACGAAAGGGCCGCCGAAGACCTCCGAGCATCATTTACGCCATTAGTAATAGCTTGCGATTGTGCAATGGTATCGAATACAATACGTTTATAAAACGAACTGCAACTAAACTAGCCGATAAGTGGCAGAAGCCATACTCACACGTCGTGGGATGGTTGAAAACTAAGACCCAGATCTCCATCATAAGGGCAGTATCAACTAGAATTAGGGGCACACGAAGAAAAATTAATAGATGGGTGGGGCTAGAAGACGGGGCTGGCTTATTTTCTACCGAAGAATGAAGAGCGCCGTGATGGGACCAGATCCCACGATGTTTGTGGTAGATCGTTCGCACCTCCACCATCGCATTCTGAGCCCATTCAACGTTATCGTGAAGCATTCGGAACCCAACAAGCATCCCCAGGCGCAGTCGCATTACCAGCATTAACCTCGATTTAGAAATGCCTTCGTTCCTTTCTACTGTTATTCACTTGCTTGTTTGTGTAAATATGTTGTATGAAATAAATTCTATGGTATTATAAAAAAATAAAAAAAATATTGGTAAACACATAACACAAAATTAAATATAGGTATTGTGTGTTGGTACAGAACCCTCGGGGATCTTCAAAAGGCGTGTTAATAAATTTAGACAACGATCTTTTTTTCCGCCTAATAGCTGGCATGGCGCCTCTCTGAGCTTGTGTATTGGTAGCGTGTGTCTGATCTTCTTCAGAACTTCTCTGCACAGCCACCTGTGCCTGTTGTCCATAAAAAAATATTAGGTATACGAGTATTGAAAGGTCTCGCGAGTCCTGAAAGGTCAAGCATTACCCACATTTACGAAACTTCAGATTACCCGACCCCGGCAAACCCGCTTTGGGTTAGTTTACTTCAAACAAAATATACGGACTCGGCGACCCGGCTCGCTAATGTTATGCTTAGCGCGTCCTCTGTCAACGACGTTATTTTATATTATGCTCAACGCAGTTGTTTTGAGTTGAAAAAAACACTCGGAAGTGAGTTAAGAAGATTTAGCGCACTTTTTTCAGCGGACCAAAGAGGAGTAGGAGGGGGGGCTCTGCCGGGCTGCGTAATTGGCACGGCACGGATGAGCGGCCGAAGGACGAGCCGCTCGGGGCAAGCGAGGGCACGTGGGGGCGTCCGGAGGCGGAGACTGGGCGGAGGCTGCCCACTACCACCGAGGGGGTACGTAGAGCAAATATTTATTGAGAGCATTATGTGAATACATTTATGTCGCCGGCGCGTGGACGATCCGCACACGAACACACGCACGAAAGCCTGTATTGACCGCAACATTTAAGGTAAGCGTCCACACGCTCGCACCGCACGCCTCGGATGGATCACATCAAACGGAGTCTAGTGTTTTCCGTCCAGTTCTGTATAGCCGGCACGGCCGAAGGGAAGCACTGACGTGGCACCAAGTTCACCCGGTGTTATGGGCTGACATCACGGATGTTGTAAGGTGATGTAGCCAACCGTGTCAGTTTCCATAAAAAAAAGTAAATAATTCTATGGAAGTGCGTTCACTCATCGGCACGGTATGTACCGCCCGCATCAGATCGTCTAGGCAATGTCGATGTGCGGAAGACGCCATGAGAATCTGAAAGCAAACGTCGGCGGTCGTGTCGGTCAGCGTCGGCATTCAGATTGCTGTTGATGCAGTGAATCCGTTTGATCCGATGCGTACGATGCGAGCCTGTGTACGCTTACCTTTGTCGGCTATGTCGGTGTTGTGCGAGCTCACTCATCAGGATGCGAGCGTTATTCACACACACAAAAATGCCTCGGCAGAGGATGTAGATATAAATAATGGGGGCGATGAGAGCCGAGCTCGTTATCCGTCGGAACAATAAAATTCTGCCAATGGCACTTTTTGTCCACAGATATGTCGAGCCAACTAGGAAATAATTTGAGGGTCGAAAATAAACAATTAGGCATCTGTGAAATTCTTATCTGTTTTTTCTTGTGAAATCTTTTGTGCTTTTCGTTGAAAACTTTTATAAGGTACCTATTTATTTTTATTGAATAACATGATGACCCCCTTCTTAGGTATATTACTAGGTGGTAGGGTTTAACCCGCCCGGTTTCGTACCACCGCACTGAATGAAAGGTCGGTCGAAACGGCTATGTAAATAGTTCGTGTTTTCCGTCCAGTTCAGTGTAGCCGGTACGACCGAGGGGAAGCACTGACGTGGCACCAAGTTCGCCCGGTGTTATGGTCTGACATCACGGATGTAGCCAACAATGTCAGTTTCCATAAACAAAATAAAAAAAAAGTTTTATAGTTACGTAAAATACATCAGTCAGTCAGTCAGGGTATATATGAGGCGTATTTTCACTGCTGGTAATACGGTTCTCCCGGCCTACAGTGGTACAGGACAACTAGTTTCCGCCGACATAGTTGATGTCGTCGTACCACCTAGAGGGTGGTCTTTTCCACAATTCGGTTTTTCTGTTCAGGGCGCCGCCAGTGTAGGACACGGTTACTCCAACGTACAGTCCTTCAAAATGCAAAATATATCACTAATTCGAATAGGTTCCTCTCCTCAATTTCTTCGAATATGTAGTCGTAGTCGTGTCGTGTACCGTGTGGGGTCGCTCCTTAAAAAGAATAGCCCCACTGCATCTCTCCCCGTCGCATGTCGTAAAAGTCGACTAAGGGATAAGGAAATTCGTCAACCTCGGTAGCTTAGTGGTGCGGTCAGTCGACTGTTGTTAAGCAACGCTGAGCGCGGTCAGTATTTGGATGGGTGACCGCTCAACCGTTGGAGGCTGACCGTGGTTCAGACTCCAACGGTTGAGCTGTAGGTCCCTTCCCTTCTTACCTTACTAGGTGGTAGGGTTTATCCCGGTCGGGTTGGTACCACCGCACTGATCGAAACGTCGGTCGAAACGGCTATGTAAATAGTTCGTGTTTTCCGTCCAGTTTAGTGTAGCCGACATGAAATGAAGGGAAGCACTGACATGGCACCTAGTTCACCCTGTGAGGGTCAGATCAGATCATGAGAATTCGCCATGAGCGCGATTGATTTCGTTCGTTCCTACGTGCTATTTGCGAGCATTCGCTCTGTTCGCACAGAGTCGCGTCACGCAAACTCCTTTTATCCAAGCGTAATAGAAGCGGGAATAGACCCTCTCTCGCTCCAAGAGGCGAGCTCTAAGCGGATAACTCTCGCTTCTGTAAGCCCGGAGACTGAGAAGAATTTACTTAGCTTATGCTAATGTTTACCCGAAACGTGGACTTGCAAGCAAAACAATATCGCGCTCTCTAGCGTAGCTGAGAACTGAATTATAACAGACTTCAGGTGGTGAAGGATTTAGGTAACGTAGCGTTATATTGATTTTAGACATGTGAGCATTTCGTGTTAGCTAGCTATTTTTATTTTTTTATGGAAACTGAAACGGTTGGCTACATCATCCACAACATCCTTAATGTCAGCCCATAACACCGGGTGAAATAGGTGCCGTGTCAGTGCTTCCCCTCATTTCATGTCGGCTACACTGAACTGGACTTAAAACACGAACTATTTACATAGCCGTAGCTACCTCAAAAGTCTCAGTTATATTTTATTTCACCATAAATAATACACAATGTAAACAATATTACATTGGCAAAAATTATTTTCAGTAATTTTAGGTTTAATTTTATTTCAAATAAAATAATTAAATCTAGACCTATAAATAACTAAATTAACTATAAAAATAAATCTAACTATAAATAAAAATAATCGTCCATACGGACCATTGGCATGGTCCCCATGACTGAAGCGGGGAACCCCGCTTCAGTCATGGGGACCACAGTCATTCCCGCTTTGAAATGCGCCCGGGTACGGGCGATGACGGTCCCCAGACGCGTAAATAAGTAGTTGAATTTTCAGTAATGGTTCGCCATTAATTTAATTCTCGCATGATGTGCAATTGTGCACCTCGGCTCCCATACTGACGTAATATGAAATTGTTCGGTTTAGGTTTAAACCTGTGTAGACTTTTCTACTCAGTGTCCCTCTCTACAGGAGCAACTTTATCAAACTTACTTAAAAAAATTCAACGGGCTACCTATTACGGTTCAAGAGATACAGCCCTCGGACAAACGGACAGACAGACAGACGGCGTAGGTTTAGTAATAATGTCCCGTGCGACGGATACGGAATCCTTAAAATGCTATCACCTATCGCGCGCCGGAGGGCCTATAACCGCCCAAAATGGCGCAATTTAAATTGTTTCTAAGAATACACCGATTTTGAGAAGAAATATCACTAAGTACAATGTTTACCCTAATGCCAAATGATTTTTAAGTGATTATTCGATTACTTTAGTATGGGAGCCGGCTTTTTCGTCCGGTACAGCATGCTCATATGATAGTAAAGCAAATAAATAAAAAAATAAATTGAAAGAAGATGAATGAACAATTTAGATGATAGATTACCTATGTACATTTAATGATATTCAAGAAATGTAGGTTTAGTAATATAAACAAATTAGGTGTAGTGAGTGAGTACATATAACAAGAAAACTATAAGTAAATTTTAGTTGGGTAAATTTTTTTCACGAAATAAAAACCGGTCGAATGACAGATTTTCTCATTTGCAATAAGATGAAAGTGTGTCTGGCGGTGACGCGACTACAATCGTGACCTTGAACTGTCTCGTTCGAGTTAAAGTTAGGCCAGCATTCTATTCCAACAAATGATCTGAATATTTGATTTTAGATACTAGTCGGAAAGAGTGCGCTTATTAGTGGACGAAATTCCAGTCACGATTTTACCTCGACAGACACGTAGAGAGGTTCTAATGGCCCTTCCTCTCGAGGGATATATCCAGGATCAGGTACAAATTAGTATTATTAGTAATTGTAAATAACTAATAACTGCCAGCGCTAAAAATAAAAATACATTTCAGGAAAGTTTGAACAAAAACTAATTTCGCTAACGAACTCATCGAAACTTCAGACAGTAAAATTTAATCAAATTAACTAAACCTATAACTTGAGTCACCCATGTAGTTCCTGGTAAAAGTTTCGCCGTTTACTTTTTATGTTTTTAGGGTTCTCTATCCATACGGAAGTCTATTACTAAGCCTACGCCGTCTGTCTGTCTGTCCGTCCATCCGTCCGTTCTCTAGCGCTGTATCTTTGAACCGCAATAGGTATCCGGTTGAAATTTTCACAGAACAGTGTTATTATGGCGGATGTGTCAGCAAATAATTAAAAAAGCATATAAACATGTACCTATACAGGGTGACTGGTAATTCGATCTATTCCTTGAAAGGGGTTATACTAGAGGATATTTGGAACAACATTTAACCCCCATCAACTGGGTTTTTTTTAATGAAAAAAAATTTTTTTTTAATAAAAATTTACATAAAAATAAAAATAAAAATTCATTTAAGACCTTTTATTTCTGATATTTTGAGAATGTTGGGCCGATATTTTTTTTTAAATGATTGGTAGCTTACCAGCTTTCAGAAAAATATCCATGGAGTGCCCAAAAATAAGGATATATTTTTTTAAACTTTTTTTTCGATTACAAGTCATAAATTTAAAAAATATCTTAAAACCCCGATATCTCGGAAACCGCTCATTTCCGACTCCCAGTTGATAGGATTTAATTTGTTCCAAATAACCTCTAGTATAACCCCTTTCAAGGATAGATCGAATTACCAGTCACCCTATATAAACATACATATATACAAATAACATATACAGGGAAGGTAACAATAGACTCTAAAACATTTGTCATGAAAGTTATAACGATGTAGTCTGCGTATATGCGTCCATTGCTTGGTTTGAATTTTCCTTCAGTCCTCCCGGCCTCCAGAGGTACGGAACCGCTGCTTTCCGTCGACGGACTTGATGTCGTCGTCCCGCCTGGCGGGTGGCCTTCCCACACTCCGTTTTCCTGTCTACGGCCGCAAGTTTAGGACATGGTTACTACAACGGTCGACGTCTCTTCGGCTGAGGTGCCTAACGCACACTTGAGGTTAGCCGTCGTCGGTGCATTGCCTCGTTACGTACCCCATATTCCCAGCATAGCCCGCTCCATTGCTCGCTGGGCAACTTTCAACCTTTGGAAAACAGCGACCATCAGAGCCCACGTCTCACGCCTGTACGTGATAACCGGGAGGACGCAATGGTCATAAATACGGTTTTTTTAATTGTGCGGAAGGAAAATCTGCCCTCAGGGGCTGATTTTCGAAGGCAGGCATGAAATAGTAATGAGCCTAAATAGACACAAAATAAAAAAAAAATCACATTTTAAAGGGGACAGATATTGAGCTTATTAGCATGGAAATAAACGGCATCAAAGCGGAATTGAGGAGTGGCGCTCTCCGCCACGTAAATATTCGCACTCCAAAACAAACATTTGCCTTAAAATGGAAGATGAAAATAATGAAGATTTATTAACTTTATTCATATTTGAGGCGGAATTTTAAAAAGCCGCCGCCGCGCCGTCCTCGCCGCGCCTGTCCTGTCTGCGAGACTGCTTTCTTTCTACCTACAGTGGCTCCTGTTATTACTCTCAATATTATTTTCGGATAATTAATACAGAATAAGTAATTTCCATAGGCACTTGGATTTTCCTGTAAAGCAGGAGTTCTCAAACTTTTTTTCAGGTACCACTAAAACCGATATGTTTGGCGGCGTAGGTACTACGTTTACCTACAAGAAGCTAATAATAATACTAAAGCTAATAAGCGTATAATATCTTCTATACGTACATTCTTAAATTCTCTTTGGATGTTAGCATCACACTAAAGTTCAATTAATGATCTCTTTCCTCTAATGTAATGTAAGTGATCTCGGAATCGAATTTAGTCCTGGAAAATATTGTTTAAAAATTCTTCGGAACTCACTATGAGCATTTGACAGTGGGCTTTTATATCGTTAAGAACATCATAATTCAATTTCTGTTTATGTTCATCAACAAAATATTATAAATTAGGATTATGGCACATTTTATTGTCGCTTATTTAATTTTGTAGAGCATAATGTTTCATTTTTTCGCGTACCACCTCGAAGCATTCCGCGTACCATTAGTGGTAAGCGTACCATAGATTGAGGACCGCTGCTGTAAAGTAACGCAGTATTTAAAGAGATAGATAGAAATTGTCAGCCTCGATAGCTCAGTGGTGCAGACAGTCAACTGTCGCTATTGAATGTTAAGCAACGCTGGGTGCGGTCAGTATTTGGATGGGTGACCGCTGACCGTTGGAGGCTGACCGAGGTTCGGATTCCTCGTAAAACTGTAGGTCCCTTCCCTCTAATATTACTCTAATATTACTTGGTGGTAGGGTTTAACCCGCCCGGGTTGGTACCACCGCACTGAATGAAACGTCGGTTAAAACGGCTATGTAAATAGTTTGTGTTTTCCGACCAGTTTAGTGTAGCCGGCACGATCAAAGGGGGAAGCACTGACATGGCACCTAGTTCACCCGGTGTTATGGGCTGACATCACGGACGTTGTAGGTGTTGTAGCCAACCGTGTCAGTTTCCATAAAAAAAAAAAAAAAAAAAAAAAAATACATTATTGCTTCAAAAACATTTTACAGAAACAAACGATAAGTACTTTACATGAGGGTAAAGGCGGACTTATCCCTTACAGGTATTTCTCCCAGTCAAGCTTTGGATGTTTGAGAGTCGTATGTTGTGAAATATAAGTAGGTATAGTAAGCAAAAGACTTGAGTGTGGAAATGTAAAATATTATATAAATATAAATATGATAAACTTTATTAATACTACATGTACGTACGTACTAGTTAATTAAAAGTATACATGGAAACCTAGACGAATTACATGCAGTTTACACAAAGATAAACAAAGATGTCATCCGCACCACGCGCATCGGGCAGGGTTTTCATCCCTGCACGTTGGACTTACCGCGGTTGCGTACTAACATAGAAATAACCTAAACTAACCGGTTCTGCATATCTTCCATCTAGAGAACCGGTAAACTCTGGAACGCTCTCCCTGCCCATATATTTCACCCCAAGTACAGTCCTGCCCGTGAAAACCTGCCAGGCCGGCATGGCATTCGACACGTTATGGGTGGCTAGGCGCCTAATGTCGCGCTTTCAATAAAAAAATGTATTGTGAATAAAAGAAAATGAAGAAGGTATCGTTTGGTAATAAAAATCCTAATTGAATATTAATGTAAGTTTTATACAAATAGTGTATGTTGTCGTTATCAGTCACTTTTTACTCAATTGTCTATTTTCATAATAGATCATTTTGTAATTTCTCTCTTAAAAATAAAACTAATCACAAAATCTCTTTCTAAATATTCTTGATGTAAAAGATTTACTCGTGCCGTTCATCCATATACGACTTTGCGCTTGTCGGACGTCGTCGGTGAAAGATATTACAAACGAACCGAAAAGGCACACAAAAAGTGATACGTGTCAGGCGATCCTTCAACTTTCAAGCTCTCCCGCACATCATTCAACTAGTATGATTATTTAAAGGGGCATTATTCATTCCGTCGTCTTTATCTCCATTGAATTTTCATATTCATGAAAGTAGCGCCGGTGGATATCCTGCCAGTTGGGAGGCTTTGAACTCGGCCGTTTACTAAATAACGACTTTCATCAGGCGAGGAGAGGCTATATCCACCTCGGTTCTAGAATCGTCTCCTTTATGCATGAGACAAGAGACGGGCGGCGCACAAACTTTAATCAGAGTTTTTTTGTTTCTTTATAACATTCTATTTTTGTAAATGTGCGTACTGAAAACTTAGCGATTCTTTGTTTCTTACGTTTATTTTACCGCGAACGAACAAGTCTAATAAAAACATTTTTCTATGGAAAATAAATACTTGGCCAGTGCCGCTCCGCTATTCTCTCAGAATAGAATAAGAATAAGAAGTATCGTTACTGGTACCTACAACATTTTAATATAATTTGTTATAAAATTCTACTTTCAACCGATTTCATCAGAAGTTTGCTGTTTCTTAGAAGTGTTATCGTAACCAAAGTATACAGGTCGAGCCAGTAACCAATTAAAGCAGAGAAATGAACGACCGTGAACGTTAACTCAGATCGGAGGTCCCTAGCGACAAACCCCTTATTAAGTTGTGCTATGTTATGAAGAGCCAGAGAACTGATTTAGAGGTTAGAATAGAAGAGCCCGTTCAGTACGAATGTTGTTCACACACAGAGGGTTCCGTAGCCATTTCCTTCTTGCATCTTCTCGCGCACGGCGTTGCGCCTCTATAATGCAATTTTCTCAACAATCCATTAATATATAAATTTCAAAATAGTTTTCAGTGTCAGTGACAGACAGACTAATGGGTGGAAGACGGCGGTACACACCTACACCTAATCGTTACGATAAGGGTTCCTGCCAGCGTCGCTGATCACGGAACCATAAACATTTTAACTCTAAAAAAGGTTACAAATATATTATAGTATTTATACTATAGTATATTGTTGTAGTTACACATTTAGTGAAACTAATTCATTAATATACTTTATTTATTTATACAGAATGTTTATATGATAATTTAACTTTTACCGATGTTAATATTTGATTGTTTTATATTAATTTTCTTTATTTAATTTCCATAAAAAAAAAAAAATTAACACAGATTATGTCTAAATAGACAAGAATAAATACGCAATAACACCTTTAAACCTGTCACATTAAAATTAAAATAAAACCTTGAGTTTTCTGTCTATTTTTATTTCCGGATATTCATTTAATGTTGAATCAGAACGAATAATTACTATAAATGAACCCATACGTTAATAATATAAACGAAGTTTTGAGGTTTGTGCGAGATCTGCAGGTATAACCTTATTATAGGTACACACAGTCAATATAGAAAGAAGTTCCCGAAATTCGTGCCTGAAGACATTGCGCTCGGTCGTCTACTACTGCCGCCAGTAGTAATTTTGTACCTGAAACGGGCCCGAAATGGATCTACGTGTGGAGTGATGAGGAAAGTCCCGTATTGTCCGTTCCATAGATATACGAATCAGGCCTCCTGCCTGGAAAGGAAATTACTGAAGTAAATACTTATGTCGAGGGAGTTCGATTCGGCGACGTCGACTAAACCCTAACCCTGACGAGTTTGAAAGACGCGATAGTACATACTACATAAGCCGCAGTCAGAAGGTCAAAAATTAGACCTTCTGTTGCTGTGAAAAAAAAAAAATAAACTGGAAAATACGTAGGAATATAATAATAATGATTATTGTCGCAATGGCTAACTTGCTCCGTGTACTACGCAAGGTGAGCTTATACATAAAATATAATAGAACAGAATAACATTTATTTTCATGCCTATGTCCATACATATACCTACGCAATAAGTTAAGCAGGCTGAAAAACGAAAATCTATATAATTTATCATGTCAGTCAGTCAGTCAGCGTGTAAGCGTCCACTGCTGGACATACGCCTCTCCAATTTTCCTCCAGTCCTCCCGGCCTTCAGCGATACGGAACCACTGATTTCCGCCGGCGTACTTGATGTCGTCGTCCCACCTGGCGGGTGGTCTTCTCATACTCCGTTTTCCTGTCCACGGCCGCCAGTGTAGGACACGGTTACTCCAACGGTCATCGTCTCTTCGGCTAACGTGCCCAGCCCACTGCCACTTGAGCTTAGCCACCCGGTGTCCAATATCGACTACTTTGGGGCGTCGGCGGATTGCCTCGTTACGCACCATATCACGTAGCGATATTCCCAGCATGGCTCGCTCCATTGCTCGCTGGGCAACTTTCAACCTTTGGACAAAAGCGGCCGTCAGAGTCCATGTTTCACACCCGTACGCCATAACCGGGAGGACACACTGGTCATATTACGGGTCTTTAAATTTTGCGGAAGGTCAGAATAATTTATCATATATCATTATTATGAAAGCCTTGGCACGCACGTCGCCGGACTACCAGCAATTAGCCGATTGTTTCGGCCAAAGCCGGTGCGTCCGGCGACCACGCGCCAAGGGTTTCCACCGTAAAAACTTAGAAAACTCGCTAGAACCTCAAAGAGGGTTTTTAGAGATTCATACTTTATGGCCTTAATTAATTTCTAAAATTGTGCAATTAAAGAAACCAGAAGCAACGAGGAACTCGTCCTTCAACGTGCCGACATTCTCTTCCCCCTTATCTTGGACAGTAGCGACAGGCAAAAACATGTCCGTAAAGATAACGGAAAACATTGTTGACGAGGAACTTAGAAACCTTCGCGAAAGCGTTAAGTAAAACTTTCGTCATAATAGGAGTGGTTGACGCATTTCGCGCGCGGTCCGCTGGCCGGCGGGGCGGCGGCGTTCGGGCTCAGTGCGGTGGTGCCCCTCCGCCTGCGGTGTGATGATTTATGATGCCGCTTGAGATTGCAAAGTTTGCAGTTTCCTCTCGCTACTGCGGAGTAGAATTTCCGCTAGAGCGACGAAAGTAAAACGTTTCCGGAGTCGCGACGCCCCGCCGCCGGCGGCGTCGCGACGCCCCCGCAGGCGTCGTCCTCCTGGCGACTGGGAGGAGGCGTCCGTCTCCGCTATTATTGTGTGCAACTAACGCGCGGCACTATGCTATCGCTGCTATCTCCACAAATATTGTGCTGTCGCGTGAATGTCAGTTTTTAGTGTGAAAATGTGAGGGCGCAAATATGATACCGCGCTGTTGCAAAAACGTCTACAGAATTTTTCCTAAAGAGACATATTTCCAGTGGAACTTTAATGGGTCATTCTATTATTCTTGTACGTTTTATCTTTATTATGTACGTAATAGTTTATAGATTTTATCAAATTGTTAAAAAACAAATGGTACATGATTACATGTAACAAAAGTTAACGGTATTTGACATACAGTTCAGTTAAAAGAACCCGTGTGTGTGATAGTGATAGTGATAGATAAGTGATAAGTGCTCCTTTGCACGCTACTGTTCCCTTGTTTTTGTATGAAATTGTTTTGTAAATGTCTATTGCTCTTCTGTATGTTATCTTCTGTCTTCTGTAACTTTGTTAGTAATTTTGTGTGAAATAAATAAAGTATTTCTATTACTTATATCCTATTCCAAGAGCCGTCTCTTTGGGCCTCTAAATAAATATTCTTCCGGAACCCATTTTTTTTTTTATATTATAAGCCCGACATGTGGCACCACCCATAAGGTGTCTAGCGACGCACACGGACATTCGATCGCACGGGGGGGTCGCGAATGCCATGCCGGCCTGACAGGTCCGGATTCACGCCTTTCTTGAAGGACCCGAGACTGTACTTGGGAGGAAATATATAAATTATAAACGATAACATGAAATTGACGTAATTTATTGTACGAACAGAGAGTGCTCGTACTGAGCAAAAACTAATCAGTTGATACAATTTCTCAATCACTGTATTGAGAACCTCAATAATTAAACGTTAAATCCTTAAAGTAAATTGAACTTTTCGGAGCATTAGAACGAACGTTGAATTTTTATTCGAGTTCGTTATATTAGTTCACCTCGTAAAACTTTGTATAACTACAAGTAACAGCAAAGTTAAATCCTATTTTTCTTTTTTATTTAAGTACCACAAGATGGATTTTTTGTTACAAAACGAATACAACTTCACGAATATTTGAATTCGTAGATAAGGATTCTTGCTGAGTGAGATTATGTGTAAACAGAGTTAAGATGCTGTTATAGTCAAGACACAAGAGAGTGAAGAACCAAAGCTTTTGAGTGGTTTCCCATTTCCATATAGACGAAATGAAGATAAAATTGTATAGATTGCTTTTTAAACGACTTCTTCAAATAAAAAAGGAGGTTATCAACTTGAACGATATGTATGTAATATCGGTGGAATTGCACAATATTCGTATATATTGTCTATGTCGGCTTCTAAACAGGTGTGCTAAATTTCATAAGTGTATGTAATGTATGTATGTTTGTATGAATGTATGTTTGTCCACGCATTTCTCCGAAACTATTAATGGGATTGTGACTATTCTTTTTTTATTGCCTTAAATTTACTTCAACTTAGGGAACAGTGCAAACTGCAAGTGTTAGTTATATCACATCACAACACAATTAACAGTCCATATCTTGAAAACTACTGAACCAATATTGATGAAACTTGCACTATTCCCTTAGTTGGAAGATACTAATTTAATCTAATAAAAAATAGAATTATGGCAATTCGATTTCTAGTTTCCGAGAAATTCGTGGACAAACATACATACACTTATGAAATTTGGCACACCTGTTTAGATAGAAGCCCACATAGACTAACATAATTTTACGAATATTTCGCAATTCCAGCGATATTAGCTACACACATACGGGTCGAATTGATAACCTCCTTTTTTTTAAGAAGTCGGTTAAAAATTAAGTAAGCGAAGCTTTTTAACTCACGTTTGGGATGGGGACCTAACTCAGAAAAAGTGAAACGTCACGAAAGTACGAACGGAAGCACCAGCGCCATCTATGACAGTCTTTTGAAGTCTAACCATTACATAAGTTAAAAGGAATATCGCATAGATGGCGCTATTCCGATCGAAATTAAATTAATAATTGGACTTAAAATACAAAACGTAAGTAATAAAATACTTACAAATTATATTAAAATTTAATCAATCTCCTTATATGTAAGTAATTTATTAATTGGCGTGTTTAGGATTTAATTAAAAATTTAATTAGTAAATTCATAAACAGAATCACCATTTTAAATTATTCTACCTAAGTTCTCACTCGTAGCTTAAGTAAGATCTAAAAGTTACACAATTTCCTAGCAAGGCGAGCGATACTTGGGCTATACTCTCACGACCGTCTAATCCCCACGAACTTTACCTACGTCTTCAGTAACTCTCCGCCCCACGGTTTAAACACACGGCAGCCGTAGGGCAGGAACTAGCTCGACCGTAGAACAGAAAAACACGAGTAGAGGTAGCGCTATGACACGTGCGCATCACAAGTAAGCCTAGCTCCGCGCACTTCAACTCCGTCCATATCAGTAGCCTTTCATTAGTGCCATAGAATGCATCAAGCTAAAACACTGTGCAAAAACGATAGCTGCACAAAGAAATTATTCTTTAAGCGAAGCTTTTTAACTCACGCTTGGGATGGGAACCTAACTCAGAAAAAGTGAAATTTATCCTATCCCTGAGATTTATCTTACTTATGAAAAAAGGAATCATCAAAATCAGTTTAGAATTGGCGGAGAAATCGAGTAACATACATACAAAAAAAAAACATACAGACGAATTGAGAACCTCCTCCTTTTTGGAAGTCGGTTGAAAAGACACAAATTGTTTGTATGTGAATTTGTTTAAACTGTTCTTCATAATAATAAGGCATACCACAAATTGTTATGTTCTGTGACTTAAATTGCTGGCAGCCGTAGAGCCGGAGCTAGTTTGACACAGCAGCGCCCCGAGAAGCCTTCGGAAGTGTAACAATTTGCGAGAGTGTAAAATTCATATGAACTTCACACTACAGCTTACTGTATCATGCCAGTCTTCAATATACGTAGGTATACCTAGAGAGACTAGCTTCAGAGCTATATAGTATATCATTAAATTGTGCTTAATGAATACATTGAATTATTGTATAATTATATATATAAACTGAACTTTTGGTGGTGAAACGTGGTAGATCAATGACGTATATTTTTTCTCTATGTGGTTGATATAATACATTATATACATAAAATATACTGACAATATAAACTTGTCAGTATAGCGGAAAGCCTTCTTACTGGCAATTGCCCAGACTTGTTTCCCAGCTGAAGGTGAAGGGGCATTGAGCCGGCGGTGAGTGGGTTTTCTCTATCAGTAATTGAACGCTAATGGCAATTTTTTTTTTTGAACCTGACACGGTTGGCTACATCACCTACAACGTCCGTGATGTCAGCCCATAACACCGGGTGAACTAGGTGCTATGTCAGTGCTTCCCCCTTTGATCGTGCCAGCTACACTGAACTGGTCGGAAAACACAAACTATTTACTTAACCGTTTCGACCGACGTTTTATTCAGTGCGGTGGTACCAACCCGGGCGGGTTAGACCCTACCACCAAGTAAGATTAGGAGGGATTTCAATTCGTTAAGATCTGTCCCGCTCGCTCACATGAGCTAATCACTGCATGTAAAAGAGAACAGCAATAATCGTAAATATCCCCATACTCGCTAACACCTAATAGCCCCGCTGGGCGTTGATCGGGTTCGACCAGCGAGCACCAAACTCGTTGGGTGCGAGCTAATAGATCGCGCAATCTAACTTTGCCGATGTGGAACAGGGTAGGGGTATTGCTGATGTGGAACAGGGTAAAGGTATCGCTGATGGGGAACAGGGAAGGGCTATTACCCTTATAGCACGCGCTCGCGCACTCTAACTCTTCCGACTGTTCTGAGTGTAGGTGTAGCGCGCAGCTTACCCCCACTCTATTGCTTCCGGCAAATATGTGATTCTCTTTTGTGTGGTGACCGTCATCAAATACAGCATTCCTATCTGCACCAAGGTGTCATGTGCAGTGGCCATAGATAATATACCGGCGTATAGCGTGAGCGAATCCGTTAAAATTCTCTAAAATAAGCGAGTTCATCTTTGCAAGGTGTGGGAGAAGGTGCGAACGAACAGCCATCGAAAAACATACAAACACGCCGAATCCTAGCCATGCCGCATGTTGCCTCAATCATCAATGCTATCACTCAATCTAACCTACTTCAAATATCTATTTTCATATAAATCAACTTGTGTGGATGTGTCGAGGAAGGAGCCAAAACAGGAGGAGAGGCCTCGCGAAACCACGCTCTGAGAAGCGCCATGCCAACTTATTTGCGGAATGCTGCTAGGCTGAATCTAATACGATGTTTGAAGGAAACACTCACCGGAAGACATTTCCACACCCTAGCGGTGCGACAAAGAAACGATTTTGAGAAACGATTGATGCTCAGTCTGTGGCTCAGAGAATCCAGACTATCAGTCAGTTCCGAGTCTCCCACCAGACGTACGCTCGGCACTGTATTCAGTCCAAGGACGCCAACAGATACTGGGGATTGCTTTCCTAAATGTGGCTACACAGTATTTCATCACCGACCTAATCTGCCATTTGTACAACATAAGTAATTCAGGTTACATATAAAATATCATAGTTTTACGGCAACACTATTGCTACTGGTGGCGAACAAATATGTACACAATTCAATTCTTTTTTGAGCCACTTACTAATGTACGAATTTCCGAAGCGCCTAATATGTCTGACACATCTGCGGTGAATCTAAACAATGTACAGATTAATGTGCACAAGGTTCATAAATACCTGAAGTCGATAGACCCCACTAAGGGTAGCGGCCCAGATGGTCTGCACCCCCTTTTTATTAAGCGTTGTGCCGAACCTCTTTCGTTTCCCTTGTATCTTATATTCAGTTTATCGTTAACTGCTGGTACCTTTCCAATGGAATGGTAGCGATCTTTTGTAGTTCCTATATATAAGAAAGGTGATAAGCACAGCATAGAAAATTATCGTCCAATATCTAAATTAAATGTTCTGGGTAAAATGTTTGAAAAGATGGTATTTGATTGTATCTTCCCCGTCATTCGTCCACTAATTATCGATAACCAACATGGATTTATTACTAATAAATCGACTGAGACTAATCTATGTGAGTTCGTCGACATAGTTCTAGACGCTATGGACAGTGGCAACCAAGTTGATGTAGTCTACACCGACTTTTCTAAGGCTTTTGACAAAATCTCTCAGAATATTCTATTATATAAGGTGGGGTCGATGGGAATACACGGAGATCTTCTTCGCTGGTTGACGTCCTATTTATATAACCGATCGCAAGCAGTTACGGTCAGCGGTTACTGCTCAAGTTTTGTTCCCGTGACTTCAGGGGTTCCTCAAGGCTCACAATTAGGTCCCCTCTTGTTCAATATTTTCCTGAACGATGTATTGCATACTATATCTCACTCGGAGCTTTTTTTGTATGCCGATGACAGTAAAATAGTTAAAATAATAAAATCTGTCAACGATTGTCATCTTCTTCAAGAAGATCTTGAAGATTTTAGCAAGTATTGCTCAGACAATTTAATGCACCTTAACATTGATAAGTGTTCCGTCATATCGTACTCTCGTAAACTTGCAACCTGTCATTTTAGCTATTCAATAAATAGCAAAACCCTACAACGAGTAACTGAAATAAGGGACCTGGGTGTGATACTAGATAGTAAATTGCTATTTAGATCTCATATTGAGCATATCACGTCGAAGGCATTCAGAATGCTAGGTTTTATTCTGCATGTGGGCAGACCTTTCTGCTCAGCAACCACATTTAAAATTTTATATTCTGCTTTTGTTCGGAGCCATCTGGAATATGCCTCTGCTGTATGGAATCCACAGTACGCAGTAAATAAAAATAAAATAGAAAAAATTCAAAATTAATTCTTTAAATTTGTATCACGTAAGACTAACATTCATAATCCACAAAAACAATTAAACTTACCTTCTCTTGAGCACCGGCGAGAGGCGAGGGACATAATCTTTCTATACAAAATCATACATTCTTCCATAGATTCCCCTCAACTCCTGTCAAAGATTAACTTCCGTTGTCCACGAAAGGCTACACGATTAATGGATACATTTTTGACAAAGAAAGGCAATACAAGATACTTCAAAAATTCATTTATAAGCAGAGCTTGCACTTCATTTAATAAGATTTGCCAGCAGGTCGATATTTTTAATATAAGTGTACAAAAATTAAAAAATATTGTAAAAACTGCTTAAAACTACACATTATTTTCATAAAAAAAAATTATAAAAAAAACAAATATATTTAAAAAAATATAAATTTTCTCTAACTTTTAAACTTCTATACTCTTTTTCGTATTTTGTTATTTTTTAAGATATATATATATTGTAAGTTATCATCAGTGTTAGTTATTGTAAGTTATATAATTTATGTGGAAACTTTATTGGTTAATGTTAAATTGTATGTACCCATTTACCTATATGTATATTGTATAACTGTGTGTTTCCTTAATAAAATAAAATAAAAATAAAAAACAAAAAATAGTTTGTCAGTAATAATCTGTATTTGATCAGAAGAGGGAAGAATAAGTAATTCTAAGGACCGATTTCAAAATCTCCCGTCATGTCTCTGTTAAAATAATTTATTTTGTCTGTCGACATGTTCAGGATGAATCACACTCTCAATCAGTGTAGCAAAAATTATACAATAGGTGTGCGAAGTGTACTGAAATTTAGTCTAAACAGAAATTATTTTGATTTTGATACAAATATTAAATATTCGCTACTATGCATTGCCTGGGGTAATTGTCTAGAACCTTTCGATCCCATAGTGGTTACAAGTCCAAGCTAAAATTATATTTGACACAAATATACATCAGAAATAAGCACATGGAACAGTCGAGTCGCCCTCTGGGATACGAAGAACAGTAACATCAGCTTGTGTTGAAGAGGTTTAACCATAATTTAACTAAGTTACCGAAATGGAAAGTTAACGTGCTACTACATAATAGCCGCACGTGGCGAAATGGACCATAAGTGTACCCAAAGTATATGCAAATAAATCATAAGCAATGTTTAATATTAGTCCAATGAGCTTAAGATTTAGCACCGTTTTGCCGCACAATGCCGCACAACTTAAGCATGACTTCATAATTTATGCATAACGGTTTCCTCTATTTATTCGCCCCTCGCCTATTAGTAGAGCAGTGCGCGATTAGGGCCGCATCCATAATAAACAACCCAACATCCGCGGACCTCGCCGTGAGAAGCTGGATTACTGCGGTACCAGCATTAACTAGGTATTTGACGGATTAACCTAGTTCATGAAAAAATAATTAGAGTGTTTTCTTTTCTTTATTTATTGGTTTGACTAAATTTCAGTAGACTTCGCACTTCTACGGTATAATATTGCGAGTTTGATTTATCATGAACAATAAAAAATAATAGAGTATTATACCACAAGAAATCAGTATGTGAAAACTCTGAAAATTCCATTAATGAAGCGTTTAAATGAGATTATCTTAAATTCAAGGCCATTAATATATTATGCATGTAATTACTGTAATTAATAATCAAACTTATACTTTAACAACTTGGAATAACAAAGGTGAATTACATGCCACGGTATTAAATACAAACTAACTTTTGGGATATTCTATTCCATAAATTCAATCTATTCCAGAGTAAGAAATACTTGTAACCCGAAGACGCCGATCGCTGCCTTGCGATTGGTATAATAGCCAAATTCTCATTCCTATTGTTCAAACCAACATCATGTTCCTAAAGAAAAGCAGAATGTATAATTCAAATTAAAAGCTAATTACAAAATAAAATAGAATTTAAAACTATGAAATTAAAATTACGTAAACTAAAACAAACCTTAAAAATTATTAACCTCTCGAGAGACTGCCACGATCCGGGTTGACCTCAGATCAGTAAAGCAGAGTCATAGAGCAATGATGAATATGAGAATGTATTTATCCGAAACTAATCCCATATCTGCCAATCTATGCCGGCGTCGGGGCAGTACCTATGTACGTAATAGTAATTAGGTATTCGTAATTTACTGACATGCTCCGCTTGTACCTCGGCCGCCTTACGCACGCCGCGCCGCCGCCGCTGCCCTGGAGCGAAGGGCGGACGCCGGAGTTGGGGGGCAAATCCGCCGAGTGATTATACTACTTTGCAAGGCTTCGATGTTATAATAGTTTTCTGGCGGCGAAACAAGTGTCGTAAAGGTGACGAAAATAGACGTATGCAAGTAGTTAGTGCCTAACAGTCTCGTAAATTGTAATTATAAAAAAAAACGGTCCGGCATTGTAATGGATTAAAGATGATACCATAAAATATTACATTTGAAGTTATTTTCAAATTCGAATATTTTTTAAAACAATATGTATTAATAGTATAAGAAAAGGTATGTTTCAATATTCTATCTTAGCTATTTATAAAAAGACTCGGTTTGTATCAAAACATCTAGCTACCAAACCAATTAAAGCGCGGCAACGCAAACTAGGTAAATTACTTACTATCTTTGTTTAATTTACATGCAAATTGATTACGAAGAAAATTTTCGTGTCGAAGTTCCTTAAACTTCTAGAATTTATTGCCCGCGAGCGAAGTTTACGGAATCCTAAATTGTGTTACCTGCTTCCACAAAGTAAACAAATCGCAATGGAATATAAATAGGTTATAGGGAAATCAATTCTGCGGAATTCGTTCCAAATTTAAAATTTATCCCATTCTTTATTTTATCAATGGATTTTAAAATTAGAATTCAGCATTCGTCGGTACTTTCCATAATAATATACATACCTACCATAGATTTAATATTAGCATTTAGAAACAGTTAATTAAATATTTGTGGTAATTAAGGTAATTAATTGCTTGTAGGTACTTGTTCTGTGGTTTGTCTGAGGCTTGTACATAAAATAAATAAATGTAATCTCTACCGTGTACACAACAGCACGGTTTACTTCACACTTCACACATCAAGCATACTCGTAAAATAAAATACAAGTGGAAGACTAAAGTTATCTAGGAATGAGACGTGTATTCGCAAGTCCGACTTCGTCGCTATGTAGGCGCGTGGTCAGCGAGTACGTTCCCGATCTATTGGGTGAAAAATAGCCTGGTATTGATCGGAAGGACCCGCTGCACTTGAGGCTAAATTTGGAACCGACCCATTCAAAACCCGCGATACATAATTCATGGTTCCACTGGCTCGATGTTCTGGAACAATACACGTTCTCTGCGAGTAATATCGTATTCAGCACTAGTAAGGCTAGTGTGTTGCCGAAATACATATTTAGTAACATCCGAGCTGTTACGGAGTAGGTAACTAAGAGAGAAGTTTTAATCTACATTTCACAGTATTGCGGTAGTAATTTGAAATGTTTCATGTTTATTTTATATATAGTAAGGACTTAATTACTTTCAAATAAACATGATTACTTTCATCTCTGCCAACCGCCGCACCAGGCAGAGCAGACCCTCGTGAGGATGGGCCATACGTTTTATAATAAAATTACTTTTTAATTATTTATAAATTAATAAAAGGAATGGGTAGATACGCTTGAAGGCTATTTTATTGGGTAACCAACCACACTCTGAAACGTGATCAATTATTAGGCCTAAGTAATTGTGCCTCTGTGATGCCCAAGTGCACACAAATAGTACCAATATATTTTTTTATAGAAAAATAAAAGTGATAGTGGCGGTCACTTCGGTGAACAAAAACTTGGATAGGAGAAGAATTAACTAATTAAGTATTCTTATATATTTAGGTTAGGGCACTCTCCGGTTTTGGTCGAAAATTAAACAAACCCCTTTCTGAATACTGACACGATATTGTCGTTCATCACAGACGTATGTATGTTGTATCCATAAGTATGCTGTAAATAAAACAACACAAAGTATTCCCCTCGCCCCGTACCGCTTCACCCCACGCCGTCGCAAACACCACCTGAGCCATCTCACAATTGTGCATGAATAACAACAGAATTTCCCAGCGGGCACAAGATTTCAGTAGAAAGACATCCCGAATTCGCCGGGGGAAGTTTTTCAGAAAATTCTCCATTTGATCGACGTATTTAAAATTTAACGAGTTAAGAAAATATTGCAAATTCAACGGCGGAACTGGGAATATTTGTTACTTGTTGGAATTACTCATATTTGATACCGGAAAACTGAAAGAGTTATAAAATTGGATGGTTATTGAATCGGGACGCACCCTCATTGGAACGAACCCTTTTACGAGTATGAACAAATTTATACAACAATATTAATTTATTAGGCCGTTTTATTTGGGCTCAGACTTTTATCAGTTCTTTTTATGGAGACCTGTCAGGCCGGCATGGCATTCGCAACCCCCGCATACGACCGAATGTCCATGGGCGTCGTAAGACACCTTATGGGTGGCTCGGCGCCATTTGTCGTGCTGTCAATAAAAAAAAGATATTTTATTTTACTTTAGATGTTTATTTAGTTAAACGATTCATTGACGTTTAACCTATGATGGTCGTGTTTCAATACAAAATTAATAACTCAACACCGTTATAAATTAATTGATTTTTTACTGCATGAAATTTTTACGTTGTTAATCTGGCTCTCTTGTACAGAATCTCGTAATTTCATGAGTAAAGATAGAAATTTAAAATTTGTCAAACATTTGAATCTACCATCACAGCTTCCAGACAGCTACCCCTATTTCATATTAACCCCTATCTGGTGGCTGTTCCAAACCACACGTAGTTAAATTTGCATAGGTAAAATCGGCAGGGCTCCCTCAAGCTATAACGGTAAAGGTTCAGCAAATTAGACGAGTAGAGACAAGGCGAGAGCATGAGAACATAGCCGGGTTGTCCTATCTGTTGTTAGTTTAGTATTAGTACCTGTGCGACCGAGCTTCGCTTGGCGTCTACACCTATCTAGACTTGAAAAAAATAAGATTATCTAAATACCAAATTTCATCCAAATCATTAAACCGATTATATATATGTATATATACAATGTTAGCTCCCATAGTAATAGGATAAAATGTCGTACATATTCATCACTAAAACATTATACCTACGAGTAAATATATTACATTATACATATATTGCATCACACCTTCTTAGAAGCTCTTAAAGTATAGAAGGACCTTGTGGAATTTTATCATACTCATGGGCACGTGCAGAATCTGTGATCTGCTCGTCGTTCAGTTCAATGTAGCCGATATGATCGACAGAAATTATTATTAGGTGTGATATGCTGACATATACAACGGGTGTAAAAATTCTAGGGTTGATTTTTCAACACGCCACGTTCTATAAAAACATTAACATGCGACGAGCGAGCTGTTGTCACTCATGAAAAACGCTTCTTCTAACTCACCCATTAGAATGACGTACATATTAAAATCTTGGGTAGCTAACGTTTCGGCGCAGTGAATAGGCTCAACTTTTCACGCGAGCGGGGTCGAGGATAAAGCTAGTTTCCAATTTCATACCTTAGTCCCGGCACGTCGTCGACTGGCGAGCCGTCCGCTAGCTGCCACGCTAGGCGCGGCGGCGGAAATCCGTGTGCGGCGCACGACACGCGCGCACCCGTGCTGTTCGCGAACACGAGCCGCGGCGGAGGCTCCATGAGGAACACGGGCCCGTGCTCCTGCGCCTGGGTCGCCGCACCACGCCAACCTGCGCACGAGCACAACAACCTTCACTATGTTACAACAGTAAGTCGTCTGCAAGCTGCTACGCTAGGCACGGCGGAGGGAAGCCTTGTGCGGTGCACGACACGCGCGCGCCCGTCCTGTTCGCGAACACGAGCCGCGGCGGCGGCTCCATTATGAACACGGGCCCGTGCTCCTGCGCCTGCGTCGCACCACGCCAACCTGCACATGAGAACCCTAGCCATGCCACGCTAGGCGCGCTAGCAGGAAGTCGTATGCGGCGCACGTCATGCGCGCGCCTGTGCTGTTCACAAACACGAGCCGCGGCGGCACCATGAGGAACACGGGCCCGTGTTCCTGCGTCGGTTTCGCCTCGCCGCCCCAACCTACAGACGAGCACAACATCTTTACCTCGTTCCCAAAATCTACTCGAAAGGGCATTCTAGTTTGAAAAAAGATTTTCGGCTAGAGGCTGTTACAGAGGAGGAGTTAAGGAGCCCTGCAGACAGACAGACAAGTCTGCCTGGAACAATAAAATTATAATCAGTTTATAATATCATTCTCCAAAATGTGTTTATGCCCAGTCTACTTTACGTAGGGATAAATGAAGAAACGCAAGTAATTGCGCATTGCTTCTATGGGTCTGAGCGTAGATTCAATGTACGACCTGAGACTACATGGCGCGGTCCAACAGCTCATAGTATGCCACTTTTGACAAAGTGGAGTTTTACCAGCTTTAAAATGGCGAAAACACATCACTACAGATTCTTCCAACTGTTCCGCGATTACAAAATTATTTCTGCGTGTGTTTTCAATAAGAAACATATATTTGGTTTATTTTTAAAGCTGAAAGACAGCTCTATATTAAAGCACGCCACACTTCTAAGCGCCCTCATATTATGACGCAATAACATAACGTATAAATCACTGGAGCCTATATTACAGAATTTACGCTGAAATGAACGCAGAGGGAAGACGAAATTAACTGTTTAATAAAGTAACGCCATTATGTCTTGGGCTTTGTGTCAAAATATTTTTTATTTAACGCTATCAATAAAAAAACGTGCGTGCCGCATGTCGCGCTCGACATGTGGCGCGGAGCCATTCATAAGGTGTCTAATGACGCCCATGGTCATTCGGTCGTATGCGGGGGTAGCGAATGGCATTCCAGTCTGACAGGTGCCCATTCACGCCCCTAATGAAGGATCCGAGACTGTACTTGGGGGAAATCTTAGAACACCGAATTACGCATGTTCTACTAGAAGTGGCATTTCATAAATTCAACGAGGTCGACAATAATTGCTGCATCGATTAGGCACAACAAGTAGATGTTCCTAAAAAGTATTTTTGTGTGTCTGACTTTTGCGGTGGAAACTCTTGGCACGTGGTCTCTGGATGTACCAGCTTTTGGCGAGTCTGTCGGCAGATTGCTGGTGGAAAGTCCGGGGATTCGCGAGCCAGGGCGTTCTTCATGCCGGATAAGCCTAGATATTCAAAGAGGAAACGCTTAGTGTGTAAGTGTTTAATGTGTAAATGTTGAATTAAAATTTTTTTGTTATTATTTATTTCAGATATATATTATATACATTTAAAAAAAAATTTTGTTGTTATCCTGATAAAATAAAGTTTTACTGAAATAAAAACAATATAGGTGGACATAATTTTGGAAAACGGTCTGAATACAGATAAATCTAAATGATAATGAAAAGGTACATAATATTATGTTTATTTTGATGCTAGAAACAAACATTAAAGTTATCTTAACTTTGTAGCAAGCATAAATTAACCTCATTAAGAATTTGCTGAAACTACGAACACTGTGATAATGACCAGCAATAACGCAACATATAACGCCGTGTGCGCCGGCCACGTGGAGCGAGGTGTGTCGCCTGGCCTTTGACATCACAGCGAAGTGAATAAAACAAGTTTTAATATTTAAAAGTTGTTTGATGGAGCCTCGTGGCTGTAAAGCTATGAAAGCATGAAAGTCGCATCAAAGCCGTCGTAATGAGATCCTCCGCAAGATACGCTGTCTCCTCTCCTCCACCTACCATCTCCCAACGCCTCCACTAGTGCGGTAATAGCTTGATTACGAACGAGCCTCCCAGGGTACAAATTAAGATACGCGAGAGAGAACGCAGATTTTTTCAGTCATGAATAAGCATTTTTGCAATGAATTTTTTTTATAAAAACTGCAAGATTTTAATCGGCCGAAACATACGTTCAATCACGAACTGGTAAATGCTCACCTGGCTTTGTTAATAATCTCGTAGAAATAACCGATTATCATTAGGTCTAGCCTAAAACTGCGATAACAAACTAAAAATCGTATCACAGGTCGTGGCACACAATTTTACTGATAAATAAGATAGAAAGATAGAAAATTATTTATTGCTCCACAAGTATTTACACAATTTAATACACAAGTAAATAACACAATAATTACAGATACTCGTGCATGAGGTGCAGAGGCGGACTTATTCCTTGAAGATAAATCTTATAGCAACGTTTTATAAACACGAATTTAACGTTTTTAAACGAACGGTGCGATTAAATATTTTGTTGACTATTTGCCAGATGTGCTAATAAAACTTACTAAATATTTATGTAGATACTTTTCGCTTTTTTTTTATGGAAACTGACACTGTTGGCTACATCACCTACAACATCCGTGATGTCAGCCCATAACAACTTGATGAACTTGGTGCCACGTCAGTGCTTCCCTTCGGTCGTGCCGGCTACACTGAACTGGACGGAAAACACAAACTATTTACATAGCCGTTTCGACCGATCTTTCATTCAGTGCGGTGGTACCAACCCGGGCGAGTTAAACACTACCACCTAGTAATATAAGAACGGAGTCATATCCCTTAGTCGCCTTTTACGACATACGCGGGGAGAAATGCAGTGAGGTTATTCTTTTAAAGTACCGGCCCCACACGGTACTAAAATGTCTTTCATGCATTTAATCCAATAGTACAAGTTCAGTGGAAATCAAACTATAGGTATTTATAGTGAGGTCTAGAAGGGAAAACTTTGCACATGTCGAATCCGTGTTCATTAGGAGCTCGTGGATAAGCTTGTGGCGCCACGCCGCCATGCCATATTTGTACACCGTGTACGAGAGGATGTATGTTAGGGTGTTAGAGGTCGTTTGTAAGGGTGCATGTGAGAGGAAGTGTGTACATCTATTTGCTTTATGTATGCTTGTGTAAACTGAATTTGCACTCCTGTGAGCAATTAGACGGCGGCTTGGCACCTAATTTTGTACACTGAATTCAACCGTTTTACAGACAGGAATGCGCAACCTACTTGAAATTTGCAAAATATGACTACTCTAATGGTGTTATGATATTTCCTCTTAAAATGTTTTCCCCGTCGTGTGCCGAGCGTTTCGGCGTTCCGCGTGCATCCGAATGTGGCACGAATAGCATCAACTCGTTTGGACAAGATTCTTTGTTGGATTTGCGTAATTTGCATTTTAATTGAGTTCTGGTCCCACAAAAAGTGGTCGCGCAAGCGCGGCACGCCGAGAGAATTATGCGACGTACTTACCGCGTATTTTTCCAGACAACAATGAACGAAGGAACAACAAAGCGAATTTCGGGCGAACGACACAGGATAGAGCATTAAAAGCGTTATTCACATGCGAACAAAGGAGCGCGGCGGATAAAAGAAAATGATGCCAAAAATATCGGAGAAGTTGAGTCGTAGCCCGATTGTGTCAAACCTCGGTTTGTTCCCCGCCCCCGACACCGCACCGCCTCCGGCGCCTGAGCCACTGAGATTTACGATCAATGTGCGGAAGCGAATCGACCTGAAGCCATTGAACGAAATTAATCAAGAAGAAATTCTCGTTAAATGAACATGTGATAAAGAAGAATGGAGTAATGAATTACCGTTCACCAAAAACGATGAGTCAACGAGCCAAATAGCCAGAGTAGTAGAAAACAAACAATGGCCTGGAGAAGAGCTATGCCATGCCAGCTAACATACTTGAGTTTTACTACGGGGAATAATACAGGACCAGAGAAACATTCCTGAACCTGCTATCGTAGCAGCATTAAATTGTGCTCAAACTAATAAAGGAATACAACGGAAGAGCAAAGAAAAGTATGAAGTCTAAATAACGAATACTCGATTATAGGGATAGAGAAGATAAATAGAAGTGGTTCTTAGTATAGCTCAGAGAAACTGGGCACCCTTTTATTGCTGACATTGGGCTTTTGATAACCAAAATCGAAAGGTTTCTTTCGTCTTCAAAATCTAAAGGTTTAAATCCTTTCTTTGTCGCACCGCTAGGATGTGGAACTCTCTCTCGGTGAGTGTGTTTCCCGAATCCTTTAACCTGGGTTTCTTCAAGCGTCATTTCAACGGGCTAGACAGCCTAGCAACAGTCCAAAAATCTGGTGTTTTATGCTTTGTCAACTGTACTATTGGTCCCTCGATACAGCCACCCATGTTGGTTTACATAAAAAAGAATAGATGAAGTGAATAAAACCTATGATTAAATCCATAAAACATTAAGAAATATTTTATCTCATTGTTGTCTAATTACACGAACATGCATTAACAGTCAATTATAATTTTCTATTACCTAGCTTTTTAGTTTCATTAAATGAGTAAACAATGAACTGAAAGTTAGAAATATTTTAATTAGCTTTAGTCGGAAGAACATTTAAACTCACGAGGGAACATATTGGTCCATGCGGGATTCCTCGGAGTTATATATTTTAATTAATCGCTGTTTCTGACATTGACGTCAGATCAAAGCTTTTATGATATTCAATTCTTACATAATATAATCATGATATACATATTTTTGCAATGAATCGATACATTTAACTTAATAATTGTGAACTCCAATCCACGAGTCTTATTTTCGTTTATGTGATTTCTCTTTCCAAATGAACTAGTTTAAATGGTATAAATAGGCTTTGTATTATTATAGCTATTTCCTATTACACTTGTAACGACAGAAACGTCTTTTCAATTGTTTTCCATCATCGAAGCGACGGTTATTAAGCGTCAAATTTGGTTTTCCAGGAAATTAAAATTCAGATTATATTATATTTTACAGAGTTTATTAAATTTTGGTTAAACTATCTTTCCTTCAACAACGTCCGGCCGCTTTTGCTTAAAATGAACTAGAATACACTCTCCCTTAGCTTTTTCTGATCACTTTGAAGTGCCAATAGAAAGACGTGGTGAAGCGTCGAAGTTCATGGACACGACTAAAGGGAACCATTGGCTAGCCACTGTAATGGGCTGTAATTTTTAATACTATGCCCGTGGGCAAATAATTAAAACGGCGGATTAGTATTGAGATTCAGAGGGGTAACGCGGCGAGCGTACTGGGTACACTTGGCGTCGGCAGAGACGGAGCTTCGGCGGACTTTTCAGAAATTTATTTTTTGTAGGTTTTCTGGATATTAATTTTAGATTATTTTTAGTGTATTAGTGTACTTATAGTTGTATTTTGTAGGCTGTTGTGTATTGTGTATTCTTTAGTTATTTGTATTACCTTTTATATTTTCTTGAATAAAGTATTCTTTACCATAATAATTAAAAATATATATAATTGCTGTAAAGAATTAATATTAATTTACTTCGTCACCAGAATAATCTCCAGAAATGCTTACAATTTGCATCAGATCCACGTGTGCTGATTATTGCATAAGTATCCAAGGGTGACAGAGATACAGATAGATTGGTAATTTCGTCTTTGTGCACAGTATTTGAAATTTGTACACAGCTAATTAAGAAATGTCAAATTTAAAAACAGTATTTTATACTCCTGTTTCCTTGAAAAAATTAAAACGAAAATGTCATCGTTTTTATTTTTGCTTTATTTATAAACGGTGATGCGTTGATGCAATCTACATAATATTTTACGCTTTCGACTTCTCTGTCCGTACTAGATAGCGCAGTTTGCTATCAGTTGAATTTGCATCGAGACTCTGTACGCCCAAGTCGATCTTGGTGTTACTCATGATGTTAATCTGCATTCGATACAATTTGCATTCATATTGTATTGCCCCATATTTTCTCAATGAGAGATGCAATCTAAATTTCCAGTAAGTACCTACGTTTATAACCACCATGGTCATGACTGGTTAATACGTATCAGAGGAAATCAAATACATTTTATTGTATTCAAGAATGTATGTATATACTTAGGTATTGTTTCTTATATACTGTAACTCATATGTATACATTTTCATCAACTAGTACGGTAGTATATGTATTGGGACAAGGACATTGGGACTTTTATTTAAACATCGAGTTTTTTTTTTCATTTTAGCTCTTTTTCACAAGACAGCCTGGAACGAAGTAGGTACGTATTATAAACATAAAAAAAAATAAAAAATCTGATAGGTTAAGTATAAATATAGCTTCTCCTATTTCTTATTATTATTTACTAAATGTAATCTGTGAATTAAATGACAGTAAAAAGTATATAAACTATAATAGTTTATGATTATTTAGGCCAGTAGGCCTACTAGGCCACTGAGGTAATATCTATTTATTTAACAGTCTAAAATTGAGACTACAGGACGAATCTGCACCCGAAGAACTTTGGACCTAAAACAATTACAGGGCTGAGTTCGAGACACAATAGAATTAACAAGATTGTCCTGTGAACATCTGAAGTATTTACAAGGTTCTTTGTATTATAATGAAGCTATTATTTATCTTCCATTTTGATCTCAGTATGTAGGCGGTACCTTTAATGTAAATGTGTATTTAAAATTTGTATGTATGCCGTCTGGTTTTGTTATCACGGCATAAAGAGTAGGATGACGACCATTTTGCTTAAAACATTTTAGTACGTAGCACGATAAACTTAGCCTTCTCAGACATATATCTACTGAGGCCGATCGTCTGCACTGAGTCATGCCATCTCGTGCCTAGTATGAAATAAGGGAACCTGCTCTTATTGTCGGCGGTCTCCTTTTCCCGCCTAACTACTCAAATGGTCTGTGGTTGTTGCTCTTTAAATGTATAGTTTAATTCACAATACGAAGTAAGCCAATATTTTGACTGAGCTATTAAGCTAAAATTTTTAGGGTTCCGTTTCCGTCGTACGGGACCCTATTACTAAGCCTACGCCCCGTCTGTCTGTCTGTCTGTCTCTCCGAGGGCTGTATCTCTTGAACCGTAATAGGTAGCCCGTTGAATTTTTCACAGAATATTATGGCCGATATTTAACGACAAATAATAAAAATAAGAAAAAGTAAAAAATTCACGGGGGTCCCCATACAAGAAATTAAAAAGTGTATGCGCGCTACCGAAAACTCTTTTTAACCGACTTCAAAAAAAGGAGGAGCCTCCTCAATTGGACTGTATTTTTTTAATGTTTGTTACCTCAGAACTTTCGACTGGGTGAACCGATTTTGAAAATTCTTTTTTTATTTGAAAGCTGGTGCTTCCCGTGTGGTCCCATTTTAATTTGCTCAAGATCAGATTGGAAATCGTGGCGGAATAGCGAGGCGGAAGGCCGAGCGATTCCGCCGAGTACATTAATAGCAAAAAATTACTAAAGAAACTGTGAAATAAAAAAGTATAAAATATAAAAATCGCCTTCAAAAATGTATGAAATAAAAAAAAATCGAACCGTAGAGTTGAAGGCGGTGCTAAAGCAAGCAAAAATGATGCATGAAAGAAAACATGAGTGGATGATATCCTTTGTAATTTGTGTAGCCTTCTTTAGCACCGCCTTCAACTCTAGGGTTCGATTTTTTTTAATTTCATACATTTTTGAAGGCGGTTTTTCGGTATATATACTACTAATTAATCTAATAACTGGCTTCTCCGGCATTAGCACTCTGGATATCCTTATGTGACTCACTCGTGCTCTAGTCCGTGTTCAAAGCTTTTAGACCAATTAACCCAGTTGTTACTGAAACTATTTACGTTGGTCGATTATATAATTCTCATACATGCTGTCCTATAATAATTTAGGCCAAAGATGGTAAGGTCGGCAAATCTCACGCAAACGAAGCAGCGTTCAAAAATATAGGTAGTTTAGAAATCGGTCAAGTGCGAGTTTTACTCGCGTACGGAGGGTTCCGTAGATTCGCTACATCATACCTGTCAAAAAACCATATCCATCTATCTTTTGTCTTTCTACAATGCAAAATATAAAAGCCTGTGGCGCCATCTATTATTCAATAGCGTGAATAATCTATTCTTAGAGCGTTGCTTGTATGGCGACCCCATAATTTTTTACTTTTTGCTTTTTTTATTATTTGTTGGCACATCCGCCATAATAACACATATTCGGTGAAAATTTCAATCGGCTACCTATTAAGGTTCAAAAGATCAGCACTCGGATGGATGGACAGACAGACAGACGGACAACGTAGGCTTAGTAATAGGATTCCGTATGGATACGGAACCCTAATTAAATTAGGTATACAGCAGAATAGGTCCACACGCATTAATTACATTTGCGGCTCGTCCGTTTTCGAGACTGCCCCTTGTCAACTTTATAGCATAGCTATCGAGTTCGCTTCGTGTCTCTCCGTCATCCTAGCACAGATTACTTAATAGTTACTTCGTATCCTAGCGCCTCCGCGGCGTCGTCGTCGTAGCCTTGTTTATATGCAAAATTTTGATACCTATGCATGGCGGTCAAGAGAGTAGACGTTTGCAGGGAGATATTTCGACATTTACCGTTGCATTTACCCAGTCTTACAAAAACATTCAAGAACAATAAACTAAAATGTAATATATTTTTAACCGACTTCACAAAAGGAGGAGGTTCTATGTTCGGATGTATGTATTTTTTTTTATGTATGTTCAGCAATATCTTCCCCAATTGTGAACCGATTTCGATGATTCTTTTTGTGTTCGGTTCAGTCTAGCCCCAAGGTGGTCCCATTTATTTTTGGTCAAGATCGGATTGGAAAGCGAGGCGGAATCGCGAGGCCGAAGGCCGAGTGATTCCGCCGAGTACATTAATAGCAAATAAAAATTACTAAAAAAACTGTGAAATAAAAAAAAACTATTTAAAATAATATAAAAATCGCCTTCAAAAATGTATGAAATAAAAAAAATTAAATCGAACCCTAGAGTTGAAGGCGGTGGTGCTAAAGCAAGCAAAAATAACCGACCGCCTTCAACTCTAGGGTTCGGTTTTAATTTTTTTATTTCATACATTTTTGAAGGCGGTTTTTATATTTTTTTAATAGTTTATCTGTTGTTCTGTATATTATATCACAATATGCTAATAATTTATGTTCAAAATAATTCTTGAAAACATGTTTGAAATTTTTTTTTACGATGTCTTATAGATAGGTAGGCAGGTACTTAACTACCTACATACAGATTTATTATTGTGAAAAATCATTCATAATTTTCTTCACATACAGCATGTCCGCAGTAACGTATGGAATACTCAAAGTGGTGATTATGTACGTGAGACTCAATAACTTTTGTGTCACTTTTTATTTTGAAGACATTTTTTTTTATCACATTTGAAGTAATACGTATTGTATGGAATATAGACTAAAATATGTCACTATATTTTTTTCCACACATTTGGAGAATAGAATAAAATGTGTCCTTTCTCTATCCGTCAACGGCACAGTGTCAGCACACATCCCGTTTCCTCCTTCTTTCTACCTTACATTTATTTAGTTTTTGTTTATTTGTAATACTAGTATGTTTTTCATTAGGTTAATTTCATACTAAGTTAGAAATGTATTAATTTATTTTTAAAAATATCTAATGTTGATTTAATATACATAACTATTTAGAAGTAAGCCATATTTAAAATATTAATACCATCAAGATTTTATCTATACATAAAATATGTCTTCAAAATTAAATATAGTAAAACAAAACTTATTCAATTTCGCGCACACTTTCAGTATTCCATGCCTTGCTGCGGACACGCCATCATACATCCCGAAAAAATTCCTCAATAGTTTCTTTGTAGATATACATAATTTCTTATCTAAATAACGAAAATGAAAATTAAGTTTTCGAAAGCCTGATTATGCATCTATATGCATAATCAGTATGGATTGTTTAAACATTCCCAAACAGCGTGATGCTTTCCTAATATTCGAAAAGTAATTTTCCGAATGGGCACATAAAAAATTCAGGCAACGTAGTTATCCCGGCCGATGGCGGGCGCCCGGAGTGCCAGCCGCAGATTCGCCCGAGAGCGGGCAGGCCCGGCGTGGCTTGCCAAATTATTATTGCCACACCGTATTTAATAACATTAGTTCCCCAACACGGACGGACATTATCTCTACCCGACTGCACCGGCTATGTGCGATCCGGCCCTACCTCCCAACAACATCGCTATCCAACGACGCCAGCTTTAATACTGTTTGTGCGAAAATTTTATTAATCTGCGAGTGCGTGAACATATTTAGGTGGAGACACAACTTTTTATATAATTTCAAGCTGTTTTTATTTTATTTTTATAAAAAAAAAAACAAATTTGGACAACCGGCAGTACCGGCTCGGGTGACTGCACAAAAGTTCAAAAGAAGATTAGATACAGCCAATAACACCACTCCTCGCGAAACCACGCTCAGAGAGGCGCCATGCCAGCTACAAGGCGGACAAAAAGGGTCGTTGTCTAATTTTATTAATGAGTTCTTAGGAGGTGGGTGTCGACAACATATGGATGTTCCATTTATTTTAATATTTATATATTGAAGAGAGAATATAAGAAAATAATGAATACCTACTTTAATCTGGGTGTCTTTAAACGTGTCGCATTAAAAGGCTAGACAGCCTAGCACAGTCCGCAGATCTGCTGGCATAGCACCTAACTGAGTGTGGTTTGCGAGGAGGGGTGATTTTGGCTGTGTCAACTGCACCGTTGGTCTCTCGGCACAGCCACCCATGTCGGTTTACATAAAAAAGGGTAGTTAACCCCATGGTGGACGATTAAATGAAAGAGTTCGTGAAACTATAGAACTCTACTTATGAACGCGCGTTAGAAGTTATGCTTCTCTCTTTCGAGACCTCGGAAACCTCTGACACCTCTGAAACCTCGGACACCTCTGACACCTCGGACACTTCCGACACCTCGACTCCTCGGACACCTCGGACTCTTCGGACACCTCGACACCTCGGACTCTTTGGACACCTCGACACCTCTGACACCTCGGACACCTCGGACACCTCGGGCACCTCTGACCTCTGACACCTCGGGCACCTCGACACCTCTGACACCTCTGACACCTCTGACACCTTTAATACATCTGAAACTTCTGGCACCTCGGGCACCTCAGATACTTCGGACACTTCGGACACCTCGACACCTAGTACATCACGGACAGCTCGGATACCTCGGACACCTCGCACACCTCGGACACCTTGGAAGTAATATATATTCGGTGCCTTGGACACCTCTGATAGCTCGATTGTCCATTTTTGTATACGGCTGTCGGCGTGTTTACTGAATTTACTCCTAATTTTCAGTAGTTCAATTTACTTCATAACGTGCGGTGCGTAAGAAGTATAACTTCAATGCGAATAAGTCGTTCGTTAGTGACACGTCATTATCGCACAAGCAAATTTATCGAGAAACTACTCGTATCTACGGAAGCGCTTGCGCACAATTTAACTCATGTGCTACGAAAAAATATAACTCACTTATTATGATCTACGCGACTGGCAGACTGCAGGCGACGTCGTAGCAAAGTAGTGTTTAAAACGTGCTACGTAAACGAGTATCAAACAAAGCTCTGCTACGAAATGCAAGATCCGAGAGTCTGGACGATAGCGCTCACAAAATGTAAATGTAGCTACTAATGTGTGTGCGGGAAAATACTGCGAACTACGAAATGTGTTCTTCTCTTACATTTTACAGACTATAGGAAAAATGTACTGGTCATTTCTACCTCCTTACTGCGAATAAATAAATGATTATTAATCAATCATATTTACAAATCAATAAATTATTCATAGTCTCCTTGAAGGGCGGTGAAGGGTTAAACCGGAATAATGTTAACCACTACTTGAGATAAGTTCTAAAAGACCACTAAGGTTTAGGTGCAATCATTTGATATATTTATCTTGATTATATAGGTAATAATGTTTACCAAATTTTAAGAAAAAAAAAAAAACAAACAAAAACCGGCAGTGCGAGACGAACTCGTCATGTCATGGTTAGCGCCACTCACGACATCTATGGCGTGTTATGAAATCGCATTCACTTTTTAGTTTCTTGTATGGGACCCACGTGAATTTTTAACGTTTTCTTATTTTTATTATTTGTTGTTACATATAACACACATTCTGTGAACATTTCAACGGGCTAGCTATTGCGGTTCAAGGGATACAGCCCTCGGAGAGACAGACGGACAGACAGACAGACAGACAGGCAGACGGCGTAGGCTTAGTAATAGGCTTCCGTATGGATACGGCGGCCGTGGACAGGAATACGGAGTGTGGGAAGACCACCCGCCAGGTGGGACGACGACATCAAGTACGTCGGCGGAAAGCAGTGGTTCCGTATCGCTGAAGGCCGGGAGGACTGGAGGAAAATTGGAGACGCGTATGTCCAGCAGTGGACGCTTACACGCTGACTGACTTACTGACGATGCGGACTGGCGACTGATGGATGCGGAACCCTAAAAAGTAATATTCTGCGACATTTCAGAGCACACAGCACATATCTACGTCTCTCCTCGCTAGGTGGCCTTACGTGTTGAACGCGGGCCATTAAGGAAAATGTCTTGGAAGTTAGATAAGGAAGTGCTCCCAGCAGTATCGGATAACGATACAACATCGACAAAGAATAACGAACGATGCTTCTGGAAATATTCTTTTCCACTATAATACACTGTTGCGAAGCTATTGGGTATGGCCATAATTTAGATAAATGGTTTTTCTTCTTACATGAGTCCTATTTATGTACTCCTTTCTAATATATCGGCAAATATTAGGAATAGGTCAATTATTTTTAAAAAATCTTGTTAAGTGCGAACGTTCACACACACAAGAGGGTTTCGTAACCATTTTTAGGGTTCCGTATTCACACGGAAGCCTTATTACTAAACCTACGTCATCTGTCTGTCTGTTTGTATGTCCGTCTATCCGAGGGCTGTATCTTTTAAATCGTAATAGGTAGCCGGTTGAAATCTTCACAGAATATGTCTTAATATATTATGGCGGATATGCCGAAAAATATTTAAAAAAAAGTAAAAAATTAAGGGGTCCCCATACAATAAACTTTCTAAGAATCGATTAGTACATATTCACGCTACTGAATAATAGACGGCGCCACAGGTACTTTGCATCACAGACAGACAAATCATAGATATGATTTTTTGACAGGTAGGTAATAGTATAGCGGATCTACGGAACCCTCCGTGCGTGAGTAAAACTCGCACGTGCGCGCAGCCCTGACGCGGTCGCACGTGTCTCGCGCGCGGCGCCTCGTCGGAGTCCACAAGAATATTATTTTCTTAAAACCGTTAAAGTGTTTCCATCCTAAATTATGATTTGTCGGTATTTTTTCGTTGATTTGTTAATATTTGTATTCAAAATATACGTAAATATTAACTTCGATTAACACATTTATGGGAGGATTTTATTAAATGTCTTGTACTTTTAAAATGTAAGATGTAATCGAAAATAAATAAATAAATAAAATAAATAAATAAATTTAAGCAGTGCTCTTAAGTTATAAACTTCAAAACAGTGTTCCACGGGCGAAGTGAAAATGACCAGGACTTTTGCACCCCATTTTATTGTCTAAAATAAAATAACGATTCAACAATACGCCATGCCATGGCGTAATTGATCTCCGTAATAGGCACTACTCACCCATGGCTACGGCGATGACGACTCCAGACAATATCCACGAGAGCATTGTGTGTGCGTTGCCGTGATAATGCGAACTACATCGCATTGTTGACCCGCCAGCCGCCGGAACTAATCCATTGTAGCTTGCCTGAAACGTGAAACTCAAGCTTAACCACCAAATATGTAGTTAAAAATTCGTAAAAAAATATAAAAACCGCCTTTAAAAATTTATGAAATAAAAAAAAAACTGCTAATTAGTGGTGCTAATTAGCACCGCCTTCAACACTAGGGTTCCATATTTTTTATTTCATACACTTTTGAACGCGGTTTTAAAATTTTTTTTAATGGTTTTTTATTTCACAGTTTTTTTAGTAATTTTTTGCTATTAATGTACTCGATTTCCAATTCGATCTTTCCCAAATTGAAATGGGACCACACGGGAAGCACCAGCTTTCAAATAAAAAAAGAATCATCAAAATCGGTTCACCCAGTCGAAAGTTCTGAGGTAACAAACATAAAAAAATACAGTCGAATTGAGAACGCCCTCATTTTTTTTTTAAGTCTGTTAAAAAGCCTATGAACGAAAGTGATGTTGTGAAATACTCTATTAGATTTCAAAGCTAAAAGCTTTGTTAGCCTCGCTAGCTCGGTGGTCCATGGATCGACGCCGATTTTATTTCATTTCATCATTTCATTTCATTTAGCACGGTCACCACCGCACCGGTGCGGTGGCTCTTAGCCACGTTAATACAATTTATGCATACATATGTCATCGTACTATACACAATTTATCATCAAATCAAAATATTATATAACTAGTAATTTGAATAGCAACTCTTTATACAGAAATATAACAAAGTAATACAAATAAGTAAATTATTTTTAACATTAAAATATCTATCAAAAGGGGGTGTTTCCAAAAGTTACCAGAACACTTGCAGAATTGCCCCGCTGGATGGCAAGGCTTACCCTTTGAATAAAGTAGACCCTTGATTGCGGGACGCCAGCTGCGTCCACCAGCAAAGGGTCAGGCCTCTTCAAGAAGCTTTTGGCTTCACTGCTAAATAACTAGATAATTAACTAGTAAATGAATGTTAATAGAATACATAAATAGTGGCGTCATTATAAAATTACTTAGAAAAAAATAGTCTGACTATCCGTTTAAAGCCATTAGTTTTTGTTCATGATGTTAAGAAAAATTGGGCGTGGTCAGAACTTTCATAGGTGACCGATCGACTGTTTATGCACGCCGTGGTTCGGATACCAGCTAAAATTTTAAATTACTTGGGTTTAATCCGTCCCGATTAGTACGACCGTACTGAATATAGTCGAAGCGGCTAAGTAAAGAGTTCGTGTTTTATGTCCAGTTCAGTGTAGACGATATCAAAGCCGGAAAGACCAAAGGGAAGCACTGACATGGCACCTAGTTCGCCAAGGTGTTATGGGCTTACATCAAGGGTGTAATGTTAGGTGATGTAGCCAAACATGTCAAGTTCTAGAAAAATAAACCTCTGAAATGATTTGTCATCGTTCTCTCCTCGTTACGTACTCTGTCGCTAAGTACGATAGTACCTATTAAGTATTCTGTGGCTAAGTAATGTATGTGTGTATAATATAATAATATAGGAGTTGATGCACATTACAATATTTATTTTTCTTATTGTATATGTAATTATGTATATGTAAGGATGAATATTGGTTGTATGTATCTATCAAAGAGTTTGTATTACGTCGCTAAAGGAGCGCAGCGACGTAATACAAACTCTTTGGTATCTATGTACAATTTTCATGTAAGTTATCTATTTATATTACAAACTACTGTCCAATCTTTATTACTGCATTGTACAATGTCCACCCCTACGAGTTTTCCACATCCAAAAGGTTAGTTCGTAAAGAATGCCGCAAATCATTAAACTCGCCTTTTATATTTTCATAAAGTTTTTTTTTATACGCGCGACATGTGGCGCCGAGCCACCCATAAGGTGCCCATGGGCATTCGGTCATAGGCGGGGTTTGCGAATGCCGGCCTGACAGGTGCCTATTCACGCCTCTCTTAAAGGACCCGAGACTATACTTGGGGGGAAATATCTGGGCAGGGTATATAAAGGTTTATTCAATTCAAATTAACATAGGTATAAAATAATATAAAGTATATTTTCATTTTCATTTAATAAATTTCAAGTAATTTCTCAGTCATAACCACCGATGATTCCGCAATTAAAACTACCTTTCCGTCTCTTCAATTCGTTTTGAACTTACTAATAAATCAGAGAATCTCGAAGCAGTCACATTTTCCACAGTTTGTAAAATGTACCCATCACGACTAAGCGACTTTGATTCTCTGAGAAATAATTTCCGACAAGTCACAGGCGGAAATGAGAATACATCAAAGCGTAAAAGTGTTTAGGAACATCGTCCGTCGTCTAAGAGCAGTCATTTGTATGGTAATTTTTTTAAACTTAAAATGAGAAACATTTCATTTGACGTAAACAGTGAAAGTAGCACATAAAGCATTTTTACCCCAGCTTTCCAGAGTTTGGGTTAAAGTTTCTAAAACTATACTTATATAATAATAATAAATAGTTTTTTTTATAAGTTTAAATACGATTGTAACATATTAGCAAATAATGTTTATTTCTCCCAGAATTCCCTTCGGGCATTGTGATCAGATAGAAAGATTGAAGAAATAATATGAAATAGAAATGGACAAACATAATAATCCATTCCATTAGTGTTTCATTTCTTCAGAAACAAGGACACAATATTAGAGGGCAATTTCCCAGAAATTCATTTTCAGCAAAAAAAGGTACAACAAGATCGTTAGCAAAAGTTATGACTTTGCGGCTCATTAACCCCTCTCTGCGTGATTTATTGTAGCAAAAACTGCTTTTGCTGATAACAATGAGAGAAACATTATTTTCTACATTAATTGTAATGTTTCTGTAGGTCACCCCTCTCGGGTGATATTATTGGAGGACACTTTTTCTCTACTATTATACAATTTCTATACAGTGTGTTCCAGTACACACTACTTTAGTTTTGGGGACTGATTTTTGGGATCAATAGGAACAAAAATATCTATAAATTTTTTTCTGAAATAAGCTTGAAAAATAATACTGTTTTCATCACACTAGTTCTTTAATTTAATGTACAATCAATCTAACGTGCTAATGCGGCCTTACAACGTCTAAGTACAAGTGCACCGCTGTGCACGTTCGTTTTTCGCGCGTCACTCGCCGCCAGGTGCCGTATCGTGCCACCCCGTTAGTATCTAGATACTTACTTAACATTAAGCAAAAGCGTAAATTATTATAGTAAGAATTTATGTCTCCGGAAATAGACTCATTAGAAGTTTATTTTTATGGAAACTGATACGGTTGGCTACATCACATACAACATCCGTGAGGTCAGCCCATAACACCGTGTGAACTAGGTGCCATGTCAGTGCTTCCCTTCATTTCATGTCGACTACACACTTAACTGGAACGGAAAATACGAACTATTTACACAGTCGTTTACGTTTCGTTCAGGTACACCTTCTTTTTGATATAATGGGTATACTCGAAAATGTTTCACCGATTAAGTATACATGCATAACGTAAACATAACGTAAAATAATAAAACGCTATCGATTGAAAAGAATAATAATTAGATAATGTTGTAATTATGTGAAGTTCATTGAATATACATATGTAACGATAGGTTAAAGAGATTAGAATTACATTTTGTATTCAAAAATGTTCACATCCATAACGGTGGCGTCACACCACAAGCACAGAAAACTTAAGAAGCGTTCAGTTATTACTGTATCAGTTATCTATATATAACAATATTCTAAAACAAGATTACCAAATTTGTATAAAAAATTGTGACAAATTATCACGGTATAGCACCGTATTTTGTCGTTTCAAAGGCTTAATTATTTATACTACACAAATTTTGCTAGTGTTTCTAAAGATATTGTAATTGGTTTGAGGTAGGTATTTATAATGATAAATTCATATTTTCATGCTTATTTTGTATCGGTACGACAACTAATAATAATTGCGAATCCAGGCAATGTAAGCAAAACATGTTTGACTTAGTGATTCGACACAATTTTTTTTCTCATCAAAAAGAGAGGTGTTATAATAAGTTTAACGCGTGTGTGAATATGTGTGTGTGTATAAGGGTGTGTCTGTCTGTGGCATCGTATCTCCCAAACGGATGGACCGATCTGGATGCGGTTTTCTTATTAGAAAGATGGTTTATTCGTAATGGTTGTTAGCTATTTTGTAAGCAAGTATTTAAGTAATCAAAAAATTTATTATCTTAAAAAGTGGGCCATTTGCATGCGTTTTTTTTTGTTTTTTTGTGAAATCACCTTCAAATACCATAATATACGTTTTATACGACATTGCTGCGGTACATCCAACTCATCCATAACCCATCGCAGCTCAACTACAAAACTACCATCAATTACCATAATCTGCACAATGTATTTCTCTCGGTATATTTCTTCAATTTGATATTATAAGATGTATTTCCTGTTGCTTATTTGTCGTCTTCAAACTGTGTAATTTGTCAGAAAGTATGAGAACTGTTAATGATTCGTTAAAATGTAAATCACGCGCAAGGAGGGCGTGATTATCCGTCGGGTATAAAATGACTACACAGCCTCCGACCACCGACGCAACCTACTCTCTCTCGCGCCTTCATATTTGCGTCCAATTTTGTTTTTTTCCGATTCGGAGCCTTGCGTTGAACGTTTCAGCTTTATTACTTTCTTTTTCCCTTTCCCGACACGATCGCAGCAGCGCCCGGTCCGTCCCAACCAATTACACGGCGTCGCTGGGCAGCGGCGAGCCAAGGAATATAAAGGAAATCTGCCTATTTGGAGATGGCATTTGAATACATAGGTATCTATGTATTCAATAATTAGTATATTTCGCTCTATAGTATGTTTCACTCACTTTATATTGTTGTTTATTTGACATTCATAGACTGCACTCGAACTTGTCACAATTTATTCTATTCTATCCGGTTCGATTGCACCCACGAAGTAGAACCGGCAAGAAACTTCGCAGGGATTTTTATTTTGCCATAAATATTATTATCGCTTACAGTTTATCGAAAATACAGTTTGAGAGAAATATTAACCATTTACTGAGAGTTCTGACTAGAAAGGCTTATTAATTAATTGTATCAGGTGTAAAGAGCCTTACTACTATTATTATTGTTAAGTTTAATTAAAATCGCAAACAGGCTTATTCGGTTTTCACCAACTTCAACCGAAATGTAGCTGTTGGTTAACTCTTCCGTCAAATGTATGAGTCTCCAACCTACCTTCTCAGAGGTGATAGGCTGGTCGGAGCATGTGCTCTGGCTCTTCTGACTCAGCCACCTATACCAAATTACAGTTAAAAATCGCGCCAACTGCGAGTCGGTCACCGCAAAAACCGGGGTTTTGCGCACCACCAAAAAAAAGTTAATAAAACACGTTTCTTGTATGGCGATTTCACTTATTTTTTATTTTTTTTTTTCTTATATCCACCAATAATAAAACGTATTCTGTGAAAATTTTATCCGGCTAGCTATTACGGTTACTAAAGATACGGCAGTAGGAAGGACGGACGGACGGACAGTCGGCGTATGTACCGTACGGTGTACGGAAACCAAAAAAGTTTATAATTTATTCAATCATTCATACAAGTATTCAATTAAAATATATTTTTATTATTAAAATAATATCAAAAAATAGTTTCAAATGTAAAATAATAATTTTGAAGAATATTGATGAAGAAATATGTTTTTTTTTTAAGTTTTAAAAATATTATTTATTTTTTATTTACAAGGTCAATGTTTTTGTTTAAACTATTCAAACTAAAGAGAAATGCTATGCCCGAGAAATAAATGTCGGTCGAGACGGAACCGAACGTGGTGAAAACTGCCACTTAATCCACTTCTTGCCCGAACATAACCACATTTATCGCTCCTAAAAATATTGTCTATTTAATGAGCCTATCGAGGTTGGAATGAGGCAAAAGTGGCAAATTATAAGCTCACGTGGCATTTCTATTACTTGCGGTCAGTTGTTCTGTGTGCGGCGAGGTGCCATCGAAGGCATTTTCTATTTCTCTCAAATCAACTTGTTTCAGTGCTTGTCGTTTTTATGAGTGGGAGAGGGAATCATTAGGGAGGGGGGAGGGGGTATTTCACGATCTGGAGTCCAATTTGCGTTTAATTCGTCCAATCGATGTTGAAATATCAAAGCGGCGGAGTGAATGGCTTCGCCAGAATTAGAGATTTCGATAATAATTGGTAGGTTGACGGGAAAGCTAAGTTTTGTGTATTTTAATATTTCGTTGAAAGCTTTTGGAGCAAGGATGGCGGCGTGTATATTGTTATCATTATGTGACAAAGGAGAAAATAATGAGCACCTCTGCTGTAATACAAATCAACATCTAATGGGTAAATTCTTAAAAATCATTTAGGATCATTGTTGATATTTGGCTTACCATGGTTGGCATTCGCGGTCACTTTGGCCGACGACGTTTCGGACTGGCATGGCGCATGCAATCCATCCTCCGAAACGACAACGGCCAAAGGCACCGCGAATGCAAACGATGGTAAGTCAAATACCAATAATATTAATATTCATGGTACTCTAAACGATTTTTATGTACCGTGTGGGGCCGGTACTTTAAAAGAATAGCCCCACTGCATATCTCCCCATGTATGTCGTAAAAGGCGACAAAGGGATATGACTCCCTTCTTATATTACTAGGTGGTAGGGTTTAACCCGCCCGGGTTGGTACCACCGCACTGAATGAAAGGTCGGTCGAAACGGTTATGTAATAGTTTGTGTTTTCCGTCCAGTTCAGTGTAGCCGGCACGAACGAAGGGAAGCACACTGACGTTGCACCAAGTTCACCCGGTGTTATGGGCTGACATCACGGATGTTTTAGTTGATGAAGCCAACCGTCAGTTTCCATAAAAAAAATTTTTTTGAACAATAATCTTCTGAGCTCTAACAGAACTCTGAGAGGTATAGATCAAATAAAATGTTACTTAGAAGTATGATTATGGGCGCGTTATAATATTTGATTTTATAGTCACAAATTTAAAGACGCTCAGCGAGCTGCATTTCTTTTATCGATAAATTCCGTAATAAGGAAATACTACAAAGAACCAAGGTAGTCTATATTGCTAAGACAATTAGCAAACTGAAGTGGCAGTGGACTTGGTACATCTGTCGCAGACCCGATGGGGTGGACGGGCGCTCGAATGGAGGCCACGTACAAGCAAACGTAGCATGGTACTAAAGGTAGCCGAGAGTGGATGGATGATAAGAAGAGCGGAAGACCGCGTGTGGTGGCGTGCTATGGGAGAGGCCTATGTCCAGCAGTGGGCCGATACGGGCTCATGAAAATGATATTATATGAGGAATATTATATAATATATAATATTCCTCATAATGTTTTAGATTTTCTCCCAAGTGAAGACACAGGTAGAGATAATAATATCGAGAAAAGTATGGTACGGCCGTGTTTGCTCGACTTGGCGGGGCACGGCCGTGCCCCCAGATAGACCGTTTACATACATGGTGTTACATGTTAGGTTTAGGTTTCAATATGTGAAACTGAACTACGTATTGCCTGACTATCCCTTTTTTTGAGATTCAATATGTGGAATATTTTTTTTCACTTTTGTATGAAGACTGAAAGGTAGATTGGTTAACTCAAACATATGCGTATGCTCAACGTATCAATAAATGTATGAGTCTCCAGTATGGCACCTGCCTTCTCAGAGGTGATAGGCTCGTCGGAGCATGTGCTCAGTGAAAAAAAATTATCAAAATAAAAAGAAGTTAGAACATGAGTTGTTCCGTGTCAAGTTTAGAATCAACCCCTCTCAGGTACCATAACACCTATTTTTAAGTTACGTCGTGTAATAAATGAGTTATTGCCGCGAGGCTGTAGCTACAGACGTGACTAACGAGAGATCTACCATCATGTGAGCACGTTGCTCTCAAACCACTCGAGATGATCTAAGTGCACTCACACGCACGAGGCGAGGACGGCGCACACTGACGTACTGACTTTATTCAAAATGCCGCATGCATTTCTACCTCAACATATTTTGATCACGTTGCAAAAACATAAACACCGCGTATCCAGTCTCCGAAGCTTAGCGGGCCCTTAATGGCCTCGTAATCCGTTGAAAAAGTAAGCATTCCTTGCTAGCCTCGAAAAAGAATATTAATTAACGACACACTCAAAGGGATTTAACCCTGCATTTCACGGGTCACATAATATCCTTAATTACTACGTACCTATTTGTGCGGATTTTTGCGGAGCGCGGTCTCGCTCCTGGTCGGGGCGGGCGCGAGTGCGGGAGAGAGACAACACGAGGGTGTAGGGGCGAGGGTGGTGTGTGTGTGTGTGTGCGAGCGCGGGCTCGGGCTCCCGACGGACGTCCGCGCGCTCAGGTGGCGCGCCGGAGACTAAATCTGTGCCGGTCTCTCCGCCTCTAACCCAGGTCAGGTCAGACGGATGCTGGGCCGGATACGGAAACGCAGCTTCATTTGGTTTTTCAGCATAATGACGTCACTAAAGTGGCGGCCGAACCGTAAAATTTCCTCATCTTTGAGTGCATTAAAATTTTATCAGGCTGTCGTAACTCGCTGAATGTTCAATCATAAATTATTTTATAATTCTGGTTTATCTCGGTTGAACTCAAGCTTATATAGGTCATCTGGAGGTCAATTTGAGTGAATAAATTCAATAACTAAAATATCTTTACATTGACTTTAACATGAAAGTCAGAACGAACCGTTCATTTTTAGGGTTCCGTATCCGGTACTTACTAAGCCTACGTCGTCTGTCTGTCTATCTGTCCGAGGGCTGTATCTCTTAAACCGTAATAGGAAGCCCGTTGAAATTTTCACAGAATGTGTTATTATGTCCGATATAACAACAAATAATAAAAATAAGAAAAAGTAAAAAATTCACGGGGTTCCCACAGAAGAAACTAAAAAGTGTATGCGCGCCATCTACCTAAAAGAGTGTGAAGCATTTTAACTAATCATTAATTTTAACTAAGATGAAGCATTTCATAAACACGCCATAGTGGCGTGAGTGAGTGGCGCTGATCATGACATGGCGATACGGAACCCTCGGTGCGCGAGTTCAACTCGCACTTGGCCGGTTTTTACTTTAAAGCTAGCACACAATGTCTTCGAATAAAGGAATCGTAATCGTCCTTCGACACGAGATCAATGATCAAAAACCTCGTCAAAAACATAAAATTTTACACAATACTATTATAATAAAAACTGAGCCTTCCAAATTGTACTGAGGGTCCCGTATATTGTCGAGCCGACATTCACAACAGCCTCCGAAATACACACACCCCCTGTACCACCCTCTCCGCCCCCCGCCCCCGCCCCCGCACTTGTTGTGTGAGACGGCGCGACGCCGGATACACGCGTCCATAAACACACTGACGTCCCCACATACACACACACCATCCTCACCCCACGCATACCATTATAGGTGAGATGATACACGTATACGCCACACACGCATACTTCTACATCAGTAATACATACACACGTTAGAACTTTTCGCGGGGCTGTGTGATGCTTGTGGATAGGTTTGTATAGTTGTGTGGGTGTTTCGCAGCATGGCCGCCGTCACGTGTTCGCGCGTGCGCGAGTGGAGGCGGTAATTTTAAAATTATTTTAGCCTTGTGTGATATTATGATTATGCTAGAGGCATAGTAGAAGAAAGAAGAAAGAAAGAAAGAAAGAAATGTATTTATTCACAGTCCATTTAACAGTAAAACACAATAATTTTTACATAGGTACCGAATTACACATGAGGACGGTGAACCGGAAACCGCTAAGCTGATACGCATTTAAACTGCGCGCTGATTTTCAGCGGCTCCCGTGTTACATACAATACAATTACTTAGTACAATATTAGAAAATAAAATAAAAACATAAAACAAAACAAAAAACATTAACATTAAGAACGTGTATAAATTATAAGTATGTACAGTAAAAAGCTCAGCATATTCAATTAAAACAACAAAAACAACACTTAAAACATTAAAACGTGGGAAGACAGAAGTGCTGTTAGAGACCCATCATTATATTATTACTCGTATTATCTATGCAACCCTGCTATCCAAATATAATATCCACACACGCCGGACTCGCAAACGATTCTGCAGATCTTTCCTCCACAAAACTGGTAAACTCTGGAACGCTCTCCCTACCCATATATTTCCTCCAAAGTACAGTCTCGGGTCCTTCAACAGGGGCGTGAATGGGCCCCTGTCAGGCCGGCATAGCATTATGTGGATTGTCTCTATATTATTTGTAATAATATAATATTTATGAAAAAAAAATTACCCTGCGAAGTTTTTTGTCGGTTCTACTTGGTAGGTGTAATCGAACCGGATAGAATAGAATAAATCGTGACAAGTTCGAGTGCAGTCTATGAATGCTAAATAAACAATAAATTTCTTGCTCCCAAGCTTTATTTTCGATAAACTGTAAGGTTCAAATTGTGACAAGTTCGAGCACACTCCTCCTGCCATAAGAATGTTCAATAAACAATAAACAAAAATATCGACTACTTTGGCGCGTCGGCGGATTGCCTCGTTACGCGCCATATCAAAGCTTGACAGATTATTATTGTTTTACTTTAAATGTACAAAAGTAAAGTCTGGAACGAAAAAATGTTTACTTTCCAATTCGGCCTAGGGATGTTTTTTTTATTATTTACCTTGGCAGTAAAATGTTTTCAAAACAAGCCCTTGTAACATAAAACAGAATAAAATAGTGAAACCTTCATAAATTCAGGCCTGCTTGTTATTTCAGTTCTCTAGAACTGAAATAAAATGTTATTCCAACATCGACGTTATTTTTCCAATCCGCAAAGCTAGAGCTAAAACTTACCAAGTCGAATTTTCCAATTTCCATTCTCCAGTGACCACTCGACATCTCGAGTAAAAGGACTTGATTGTTAAATTTTATGTGTGCGAATCTCTATCGCGAGAGAGGTTAGTTGGCAGAAAGCAATCGACGGCGTCCTCCCGCGTGCGAACCGGCCCCGCCTACGACTCCGAAGATCATAAAATGAAAGGATCCGCCCGACTGCGTGGCTTTATGTCTGTCGTCGCTCTACAGCCTCTGCGGGGACAGTCGGGAGTAATTTAATGTAGTCCCGATGACCTTCCTCGTACTACATTGTTCATTTATTGGGTCAGGCATCTTGGGGCCGGATGGAATAAAATATTGAGATTGCCTGGTAGACGGAACGTGATGGGAAACATTGGGTGATTGTTTCTGGTGATTTTTTGAAAGAAAAAAACATGTTTGCTTAGCACTTGCGGGTCAAGGTGGAATGCGGCGGGCGTGGTAGGATACTTCTACCGTGTCGTGGGCAGAAGGACGGATATTTTTTAGATAAGTTAGATATACATATTTAATACATATATAGCGTCACGCCTGTTTCCCAGTGGAGTAGGCAGACAGCGGATCTCTACGTGCCACGATCCTGACACACCTCTGCCGCCTCTTCCACTCTCATAATTTTCTTCATACAGACTACGGTTGACGGCTACGTGTACGCACTTGACCCTTCCTTAGCACATATCCGATCAGGTCTATGGTACGTGCGTCCAGGCGACCCTTACCTCTTCCGCTCACATATAGTTTCATTTAGTATTAGATAAATCTTTAATAAATTTTTTTTATTAATGTAAATTAATGATTAGTTGAGTTTTTAAAATAAATTTTAATGAAAGACTGGGAAAATAAAAGCGAGGGGAAAAATTTGTTAAAACCATTTAATTACTTGATATAAATCCAAACAGTGTTTGATTTTACGAAATAATAATTAAAGTAGGCAGTGATAGTTTACAAAACAATCATAAGAATAAATTGAGCTTAAGATTAATAATAATTATTAATTAAATTACAGATATAATTACATTTCCGGTTGAGTCAGTAATCGAGTAAATTACATTACATTGTACAATTGCTCATATTGAAAGCTACAATACTGTTTTTCAAACGTTTCAGGCTTCTTCATATTTTTCGTACAAAACTCAATACACATTTTCTAATTACAAAACCTTATTAATGCTTTTTCCAAAATTATATTAAAATTTTAGTCGTAGATAAAATGCCGTATTTTTTCAAAAACTCAGTCGAAAAAACTATTATTGTTACGTTTACGAGTGCCTATGCCTATATTACAAAACTCTACTTACACTTACGTAATTTGTATAGCTACAGATTTTAGATTTATCATAGAGATGTTAACTATATCACTTTTTTAAGTTCTACCGCTTATTCTTGTAACGATTCTGATTTGTTTTACATTTGAATGTAAATAACTGGATCTAGGGAAACACATTTTATAGGTCGATTTAATTTAACTAGTAACTATTATTAGTTAGTTTTAGCTAGGGCAGTCTTATTGTCTTACACGTGGATCGTGAAATCTCGTCGCTCTTGCTCCTGGCGTTGTTGGTACCTGCAAATAGTTTTCACGTTAAAAATATAATGTTCTAATGCTCTTCTTTACGTGCAAACCTGAGTCAAATAGCCGTAAGCACTTCAGTGAAAGAAAAAGCAATGAGAAAACCTATACATACAGTGTGGTAATCTTTTATAGATGTGACACAATTCTAACTAAGTTCCATTTACTGATAATCTTAACAACTTGAAAATTCACTAACAACATCAAATTAAATTGCAGTTCCCCATATAAGTCTGACTTGAAAAAATTGCATTGCGCGATACGTCAAAAATGTTATAAAGCAGAGAACAAATAAATAACACAAAAAAAGCGTAAAACAAACTAACTTTAAGGCCATAGGTAACACAACACTTTTCATTATATTTCCAGTAAAAAGATATGTAAGTAGGTAAGTAAAATTATTCATTTAGATGTTACTCTAGCTAGAGCAGAGTGCTTTTTCGTAGTCAGATATGATGGCAGTAAATACAAATTATTCTGAATTAGCCAAAGTACAGCAGAGTGTAGAGCATTTTGTGGAAAAGCATAAAGCGCCATCTAGGACCAACGACGGAAAATAATTTCATCACAAGAGTTTTCTGGTTTTATTATGTTGTGGAAAATTAATATAGTTGCGCGGGTACAAACACAGGTGGCGCTGTTAAAGATATTTTGATGAAATCTGAAACATGATGATTATCAGCACGATTTAGGGTTGTGGTTTGCGGAAGATGGGACATTAGAAAAAAAAGACTTGAAAATTTCTAGGTTCGATTATGAGATTGCTTGACATTTCATTGTGTATAAGTAACGTGCTCAAGCTAATATTTGTATGACATTTTTATCGTAAACTGGCTCGCCGAGGCTGCATCTTTTCTTCATACGTTCGTATAAATATTTACTGTGTTTCTACGCAACGAAAAGTAAAAAATCTCATAATCGATCCAGTTTCATTTCCAATAACACTATGAAATACGGCCATATTCGGTACGCCATTATTAATTAATCATTTAATATTATTAAAAAAAAACCTACAAGCAAACCAAACAATATAAAACGGATATAGCTTACTTACTTGAAACTACAAATACAAATAAAAATAGAAAAACATATTTATTATCCTCAAAAACATGCCCGCACATAGAAACAGTACAAGCAATAAAGTGAGGTCATCCTAATAGTTGTATAAGAACTGCCTCCGGTTTGACGCAGTCCCCATATAAGGATTTGCAAAGAAAATGCACGACGGAATGCTATAGAAGCGAGACTACCGTCTACCGCGGATAGCGACCTGGCGCTGGTCGGCGTGTGGTGTCTGCGCGCCCGCCGTCGGCTCTTGTCGTGCGCGCGCGCACTCAGCGAACACGTCTCCAGCTGCGATTCAGCGCTCGAGTCCGTGATGGGCCGGAACACCTCGCCTGCCGTCATTCATACACCCATAACGTCACGCCTGATTCCCAATGCGCTAGGCAGGTACAACGAATATCCACTTACACCGGCCCTGATGCATCTCTGATGCTGCTTTCACGCTCATAAAATCATTCATCACGAAATATAAGCTATCTCAGTTTTGTATAATTTTAGCGATGGATCTTCCTCGACACAGAATAACCACGACATTGTACATCAAGACTTGCTGTGAAAGTACGAATAAGAAGACGTTAACAATATATGCTGACTACGGTGGTGATCATACGGATGCTAGCCTGAAGAGTAATATTGAATGCATTCTGCCTTCACCACTTATTTGGAGACCTAATCCTCGGCACACTACCCTAATATTTTTTTACCTTGAAGGAGGTTTCATTTTCCAATTTGTTCTTTGGGTGTATAGTTTACTTGTGAAAATGTTTGCTAATCTTTCCCAGACTGCACAATACCAAAGGTGCTCTGTCGGAAGGAAATCGAATTAATCTTGTTGAATTTTTCCATTCATTCTTCAGTTTGTATTTTAGTTGTGAAGTATTCTGTTACCTTTCCCACCGCCGACCGGCAGCCGATACGAGGCGTTGGAGTTGCACTCGGTGCACGGCGAACCGCTGGAATCCGTGTCGGAGTCCTCGCGGCGCGAAACCATCAGGGTCATGGCCCGAGATAACGTGTACTCGTCTGAGGGGTGCAAGAAAATACTTTGCTATGGATTTGGTATTATAATTTCCCTTATACTGTGAGATATCTGAACATTTAGTGGAATAAAGTGCTAAACGGTTTTTCCACTGTAGGCGTATTGGTTGGTTACTCTGCCGGGGTTATACGGCACTTCTTGAAAGTGGGCTCATGAGGTTTGGTCTTCTTTGTAATTCTCCTCATTCGTGCTGCTTCGGCCAGAGCTTGTGATCCACGAAGACCACTAGGGGCTTTAAAGGTAAAGTTTTCACGATATTTTAAGAGCGGATTCAATAATCAACCTTGTTGTGCTGAGTGACCAGACCACATTTATCGAGGACCAACTGAGTTGGGACAACTGAAATACTGATCTTGGATGATGAAATGTCATACACATTGTTTACCTGGTTTATTAAAAGAGCGATGCTTATGCGTGTGGTCGAGATGTGGTCGCGCTGGCGCGGCCAGCGCCGCCTCCTCGACCCGGCCGAACGTGCGGAACTGCACGGTGCTGCCTGCGCCTGCGCCGGCCCCCGCCCCCGCCCCCGCCTCGCTCTCCGCCCCCGCGCCCGCCCCGCCGCCGGTACCGCCGCTCATGCTGAACGTAGCGTATGGACTTATCTCGTACATTTCTGAAAAAATATTATACCATAAATGATTGTAACAATCCTTACAGTATAAAAATTCTCCCATGTTGCAACTGAAGTAGTTAGTAGTAACACGGAAAAAAAATATCCGTGTTACTACTAGAGCAGCAAGTAGTAATACGGGCAAAAAAAATCCCGTATATAATCCCGTGGTAGTAAGACTGGTAGTAACACGGGTAACGAAGGAGCTTAGGTACCTATAATTCTTCATATAATATTATTTAATTAACTATATTTTAATTCATACACTACATTGAGCCATGCTAAAGACTAAACAATCGAAAAGAGTTGATCCATGGTACCCAATAGACGTACAAAATAAGTGTACGCTCGCGTGTTAAACTATTATGATGGCAATAATCTACAGTTCAACGACAGATATGGGCGATTCTGTATGTTTGGTTGTATCAAACATAACTAAGGTGCAGAACGCAGACTTTAACTTAAGATATTTTCTAGTCAACCGAGACTATAGGTAATATTTTTGAACTTATTATTAATAACAAGAGACATCGGCTTAAAAAAAAATTGGGATCGTACAATCATACTCGTACTTACATACATAATTGCATCCTCAAATATAATAATAAAAAATAAAAGCAAATACCGGAATAGTATATCTCTTGATTTGAAATGTAACAATATACCCTTGCTCTTACTAGGTCGTAGGCTCAAATTGTAGCCGTACTGGATCTCAGATGGCCGTATAGCTGCCTCGGTTGTGTTCTCCTCTAGTCTCTCCTCTAGTCCAGTATAGCCAGCAATCCAAAGGGAAGTCTCTGGTATGGCACCTTCTCGAAGGTGATATTGGCTGGTCGGCGCATATGCTTTGGCCCTAATCAGCCACCCATAATAGGGGATTACATAAAAAATAAGTTTAGCATACAAGACGTGTGCGCGCCAGTAGGCAGCAGGCATGTACCTTGCTGCTCCTTTTTGCCGGGTGGATGCTTGACGGGCGATGAGGTGTACACCTGCTGGCAGTTGCGGTGGTTGTCGCGCTTCTCCACAGACTTGTTGTCCTCGTCCTCCGAGATGTCGCCCTGCACGTAGCCCTTCCTGAAGCATGAATACGGGCGCTGGCTGAAATTACACAACTTCATTATTGCAAGGTTGAACTTAAACTTAAACTTAAGTTTTTAGTTATTAGTTATAGTTTTTTAATTAGTTACGAGTATATTTGTCCTTAAATTTTATTTGATATGTAGATAAAGTTTATTTAATAATTTTAATTTATAAATTGTGAATATACATATTGTCATAGGCTATTGATTAATTACAATAAATGTATACTTGATACCTAAACTTTGACTGGACACTTCATAATTTAATTTTTATGTTAGTTCCTTTACTGATCTGCGGTATATGTATTCATAGATAGACGCAAAGCTAACGTCCAGACCAGGATTCGAAACTGGAACTCCGGCTTGAGCCGCCAACGCGTTACCATTTCGCCACCGGGTCGATGACGTATTGTTGCTTCTTTACGCACGCGACGCACGCTTTGCGTTCTATCAAATCGCACGATTCCTTACTGAATCTGTTACCTTTTATTTTCGACTTTGCATCCATCTAATAGAGACATTTCAAAATATTATTCGATCAATGAAATTACTGTCGGCTCTGAGGAGACGTGTAGTTAGAGCATGATATATCAAATACTGTATCCCGTTGGGCGCCCCGTCATAGCAAAGTACGTTATGAATGAACTCGAAATGTCCTTGCTTGTGAACGAAAATATCTACAATTTGTTAGGAGCAACAAAAATTTATTAAACATAAAATCGTACATAAGATGTACTACCTTATGAGGTGTACTACATAATACTTATGGCATTTTCCGCCAGGCTAACCTTTTTAAAATATCCATACCAAGATGAGTGCAACAAAACAGTCCATGATAAACGAATATTAGGACGTAAAACGAAATAAAACTACATACAATACATATGTAGCCAACTCCGAAATTTTACAGGTATCAAATGGACATCTGACTTGAATTTCAAATAGGTATGACACAACTATGAAACAAATAAACACTGTTATAATGATCAACCATAGCATAGCATATAATAAAGGGTTGTTCAATGTTTAACAATGTGGGTAAATTCACCTTCGCCTCCAAGCGAGGACAGCGAGCAGCATCAGGGCGCTGACGAGGGCTAGAGCGGCCGCCGCGCCTACAGCCGCCGCCGCCCCGCCTCCCGACGCTCCGCCTTCCGCTGGGGGGAAAACGGCTGGTGGTGCCACTCGCTCTGCCGACGAACAATATTTAAATAAAGTAGCCAACAATACAAAATATTAATAAAATAGCCTTCCGTACGGAAGCCTAAAATTATACGCACAAGAGGTAGATGAAGTATATGTGCATCGTATGAAAATGTGTGACAGCTTAGTAATTGGGATATTCAGTGTTGTTTCCATACACCGACACGTATTTTAAAATAGCGGTTCAAACATCGGCCCACAAACACATTATGCATGGCCTATGTATGTCTATTTTGCTCTCCTTCCGACATCGGACTTGGCGTACATAAAGAAGAGAGATGGAGCTGCAGAAGCAATGATGCACCAGGCGGCATCCGTGACGGCACATTTAAGCTGAGTTGACATTTTGACCTGTTACGCGCGCGGGTGCGACGTCACGCGTCAGCTACTACCTCGGGCGGTTTTTCAGGATTTTGAATATTGTTGTGCTGTATTTTCACGGAGTTGTGCTCGAAGGAGTGCTTTACTAGTCTGGAGAACTGTGTAGTACGAGGAGGTCTCCAGGTGAAGAGTCGCCGTTGAGTCCTGATGGAGGAGGCCATACCATACCCAGGAGACTGCATAGTTTCCAGTGGGCGGCGAAGAAGAAGAATCCTTCAGACACGAGTAACGGTTCATCCTTTATTTGGTTATTTTTTGCCTATATGCCTGGCCAGCTCTGAACGTTATTTGCGCGCCAGTGCATTATTCAGGTCTTACGTGCCCCGATTTCGACTGGCAGAGACCTAATAGAGAACAAATGGAAATCTATTCCTTGAAATATGAATAACATTAAAAAATATGTACTTACTAAGAAAACAAAAATCAACAAAGAAATTGAGTGCTTAATCCCAAAAAAATAATGAGTGATTAGTACATTCATAACTAACCTCCATGTTCAGTAAGAGTAGAGAAATAGTAGTTAGCCCGTGTGAAGCTAGCTGAAGACCGCGCCACCACTCGCAGATGGTACCAGGTTGCTATCTTCAGAGCGCATAGTGCCAGCGGTTCCGCTGTCGGTGGAGCCATCACCTTCACGGGACAAGATGAAACCAACAAGAATTAGAGATGTAAATAATAATGATATCGACATGAAATTTATATTAATTTGGGATTTCGGATGAAAAGCTTTGGCGAGATTAGCATGGTGGTCCATCTTGTAGTGGCTTTAAAAAAGCTGGGCGTACTTAATAAGGTATCTCTGAAGTATCCCGCGATCTAGAAACACTGCGACTCCGTAGGGATGTCGGCTCCCTAAGTGTGTTCTTTCGCTTATTCCATGGGGAGTACTCGGAGGAGCTGTTTAACGTGATTCCGCCATCCCCTTTCCACCTCCGCACTACGCGGACTGGGCAGGGATTGCATCTCTACACTCTGGACTTACCGTGGATGCGTACTGATCGGTTCTGCAGATCTTTCCTCTACAGAACCGGTAAACTCTGTAACGCTCTCCCTGCCCATTTCGCTCCAAGTACAGTCTCGGGTCCTTCAAGAGGAGCGTGAATGGACACCTGACGAGGCGAAATAGAATGGTATAGACAAAGCCGACAAAACTGGTTCATACTATGCAAGCTATGTGCAGCAGGAATATTCTTTCTAGGATTCATTCTCTAGACACTTCCCTAGACATTTACTAGACAACTGATATTAATCTTGTTTGCGAACTCAGAAAAAGTCCTCATAATGGCCTTCTGGATTGACGAATCACATAATGCACACAATAAATAATATGCCATGTAATGTTTGGCAAGGGCGGACTTATAGGCATTTTATAAAACACGTTCAAAAGCCTTACCTCTCGCCACAGCTCTTCATCAAACGCTCTCACAGCAACAGAGAACTCTCCGATAGGACAGCCGTTGCTCTCCCAAGTAAGAAGGTTGAGTCGTAAGCAGGTCGAGTTGCTAGAGATCAACTCTTTTTCTGGGGCCGCTTTTGATGCTGCAGATAAAATAAACCATAGAATTATTTGTTTATGAAATTATCAGCGGTCAGTCAAAAGATTCATCAGTTCACGGAAACGCCGTGTAATCTGTTTGTGTCCCGAATATTCCATCACATGGACTGACAGTTGTCCTGAGTTTGATTTGTACTTCTTCACCCTTCTCCTTGTTGTAAAATGTGTTAAGAAGTCATAGGCAAATAGTCGGTAAAACTCGCCTCCTCCTTTAGTGCTAACAAGCAGCTGGTTGCTATCTGGTCCAGCGCCGACTGCATTATGCGCGACCAGCCTCACGCGATACTCTGCCCCACACGCCAGACGCTCGAGAGTATGCGCGCGTATATCTCCAGCTACGCGCGCGGTTGACCATACGACAGCTTCGTTGCTCTGCGACCGAGCGTAGTGGACTGTGTAACCTGAGGAACGATGTCGTTTATGATAGAGAGTGTTTATCAACAATGAAATATTCCGACAGCAGTAAGGCGTAAGGGACAGACGCAACCCGGCTTCAAACCAGTTCCATATACGATTTTTCTCCATCTCCGCCACGCACCAGAGGCCAGCAATAATTGGAAGAATTGAGAGTTAAACTCCGTTTTTTTTTCATTTCTGTACCCCGTAACAAAGCCTATTACTAGCCGTCTTAGCTTGCCAGTTGACATTTTCCCAAAATGTATTATTATGGAGGATATAAAAACAAATATTTATAAAAAAGTAAAAAACTAATGGGGTTCCATACAAATATCTGAAATTGTAGAAGAGCGCCATTTACCGAATTATCTAAACATTTTAACAACAAAAGTATAGCACTTTCACCGATAGATGGCGATACGTTCGAGTACTACTCTAAAGTAAAGCAACACATAATAAAAACCTACCATTTACGTGGTGGTACGGAAACCTCGGTGCGAGACTCTGACTTAACCGTTTTTTTTTTATTTCACTCACTGTGTATGGGTGAACCGCCATCCGTGGGTGCGTCCCAAGCGAGATGGAGGCGCGCAGCAGTGGCCCCCGAGAGCCTCAGTTCAGCTCTAGCAGGCGGGAACAGTGCACGCACTTCCCACGTAGCGGAGTCATCACCCCAGGGGTTGCGCACAGAGCATGTGTAGTTGTCGGTCGCTCCGCGGTCCACGCCTGTGAAATCAGAATTTTTTTTCTTGTAAAAATATTGGTCAATTATGTACATCCTACGGTACAGCTTATCAACCATCATCGTGTTTATCATCTTCAATCTGACCAATCCTAGTTTCAGGCTATGGTAAGCATACCATTTGCGATCAACAGCTTCATCAAGGTTATCCCGACCATTGAGGTCTACATCTTCATTTATTAAAAGATGTGAACAAATCTTACTAAATATGAGCAGATCTCCTCGATCGTCGATATGAAAGCGTGAATCGGCTCCAATGGGCGGCGCAGGGCGCGAGCGTGACCACACACGTAGGGGAAGCGGACGGCCAGCAGCGGTGCAGCGGAGACGAGCTCGAGTACCACCGGGAACCCAGACACGGCGACCGAAGGATGCCACGCGAGCTCCAGCTGCCACGTAAGTGGGAAAATTAAAATGATTTCCTTTGTAGATTATTTTTCGCTCATAGCTCATAATTTAGGGAACTACTAGGTGCAGCACTCGGCAGACATTTGGCATCTCGCCTATCACTCAATCTGCTGCCTACAGTAACGACTTGTACCTCCCCTTCATATTTAGTATGTTATCACTGGTCTTCTTTCCACCCTTCTTCTATCAGTTCACCGGTAACTACCTTTCAAAATGAATGACAAACGAGATTCAAGCTCACCTCTGGAATTAGGCTTCCTAGCTATGATGGGACTGAGCTCGCCCTCCCCGGAAGCAGTGGCGGCAGTGACCCAGAATTCATAGAGCTGATGTTCTTGCAGCCCGCGGATCTCAGTGGAGTATTCTTCCTCGTCGTCTTGGTGTGGTATGTTGTGCTGCGAGTGCTGCCCTATCCTGCCAGGAGCAGCGGTCCATCATTCCTTCTATAGTCTTCCTTACTTCGTCCAATTTATTTGCAAATTTTTTAGGAACAAGTTATTAACGATGATGGAACTCTTGTGCCTGATGGTAAGTGTCTAATTTTATCACATAAAAACTATTCATAGCGCACAAGAGTTGCGAATACTATAATTTGTTTGCATCTAATACAATATTATAAACGGATATACCTTAGACGTTCCGCGAATTTTATGCAAATACTGATTTAACTGCTCAGAGGTTTTTTTTTTTCAGTATGAGCACGTATAAATATGTATAATCAACTACAAAATATTAGTAGTGTACCTGCCAGCTGGCCTAGTGTAGACTGTGTAGTGCTTGATCTTGCCATTCTTTTGAACTGGGGGTAACCAGCTCACCAGCACCGACTCTTCTGAGGAAGCGATTGCTTTCGCATCTGCTGGAGGCCCGGGCACTGTTTGTAATAAAATAAATACATAGTGTGACAATTTATTGCAATGATGAGACATCTTTGATCGGGGGCGGACTCGTGGTCACACCGATTTGTCACTATTTTTTTGCAGTAATATGAAAGAATTCTGAATTATTGTTTAATATATACAACGAATTGACGATAATTGATATTTTTACTTTCAAATATTTTCAAATAAAATTAATTTTAGGTAACCATTTTATGTTCCTTTACGCAATACGTACCATCTTCATGTGTTGCACAGTATACACTTGGGCTGGCGGATCCAGATCCAGCAGCAGTCCGCGCGCACACCGCCAGCGAATAGTTAGCCGCGCGCAGCAGACCGTGCAGCACCGTCTCCAAACCTCCAACTCTTCGCACGTCGGCCGCTCGACCACCCCAACCTGCGCTGCCGGTTGGAACAGACGGAGTCTCGCCGCCGATCACCTGGAAGATATGTATGCTAGTCTCCAAATATGTAATTCCAAATTCCAAATTCCATATGGAATGGAATCTAATAGGAACAGTTTCTTTTATCTATTTATACTTCCACGATTACAACTTGCTAACTTCTGGCAAAACTTATACATGTAAATCACAGTTCTGAGTTACATATAATACTACACACAATGGACAATTCAGTTACCAATATGTATTAGGAACTTCAGAGCTTGTGCTTTGTGTTTATCATTCATTCATCAGATTACTTGTAGAGAGGACAGTTAAATTATACCTCATACAAAACTTCGTATCCCAGAAGGATTCCTCCTCGGAGCTCTGGAGGAGGCGGTTCCCACCACAGCCTCACGCTTTGCGCAGATAGAGGTTCACAGCGCACGCGTTGCGGAGGGGCTTCCGGTACTGTAAAAACAAGCAAACGCTGGATTGTGAAAAATCTACAAAAAGTTTTATACTTTGTTAAGTTCTAGATTTTAAGTTATTCTACCGCCAGAATTAGAACAAGAGAGTACCTCCTTCAAGCGTAGTGGCGGTAAGCGGTGGCGACGCGGGTCCGGCGCCAACAGCGTTGAAGGCCCTCACCCGCACGTCATAATGTGCATGAGTCCGCAATCCTGGCAACACCACTTCGCTCGCACCCCATCCCGCCGCTGGCAGCGAGCGAGACGTGTTCTCACCAGCTCCAGCTTCCCGCCATGATACTACGTAGCCCAGGAGCTCACCATTCCAAGACTCTTGTGGAGGGGCCTAAGAAACGTACGGTTCTTTGTTAAGCGTCATTCAATGCACTTAAATGGCTAGTAATACATAATAATTTTAGTAACTCATCAGAACTAATGATGTCTGTTGATAGATTGAAATTGGAAACCTTACCTTCCACTTCACAAGAAGTTCACCAGGTGCTGTCGCTTGAACTTGTACGCTGTGAGGTGGCTCAGATGGTGCTGAAAGAGTTGAAATGAAGTGGTAAGACCCGCTATAGGCAATCAGACTATCGATGAGTCATTTTTGTGTATTGGTGGAATATTTAGTTTGTGATCAGAAATTCCCGAATACGTAAGGTTTTAGATTGGAATTCTTATCTAGAATATGTCACCAACAGCGAACCTTCTTCCAACGTTTTCACGATCACAGGATCAGAATACTCGCTTTCACCGATAGCGTTAACGGCAGCAAGACGCAATGCATAAGCAGTGGCCGGCCTCAAGCCTTCTAACCGGTATTCCAAAAGCGATGATTCGTCTGCAGCTTCAGATAACTCAGCCGGTCTGAAATAGGAAGTTTTTTTTAAAGTAAATTACTAGCTGCAGTTTCCGGCAGCCTTGACTATTATCTAAGTGTTGTTGCAGGAAGATTGTTATTCTGAAGTATTATATGGATGTCATGAGGAAAGTAAAACTTATGTAGATGAATTGAAAGTCCTTGTTTTGATAGGTCTCAGCTCAGCGAGCATTTCATCAGGTTTATCTCGTTTCTTGAAACTGTGCTAAGAAGGTTCCTTGCCTTTCAACGACATGATCTGCCGGTAAATCTCTGGTTGGTGCGTTGTGCCAATCGTCCCTCTCCTGAAGCTGCAGCCTCGGTTCTCCCACCACACGATACTGTAGGCGGTAGGTTCTCACTCTTGCATTGCCGTCGTAACCTCGCCGCCAAGCCAACCGCGCTCCACGCGCGTCACGCCAGGATACACGCACTCCTCGTGGGGCTTCTGGATACTCTGTGAATATGAACGATTTTCATATTCTGTTGAAGTTGTGACTTCGTATGGGGAAAAGAAATCCTGCTGCCACGCAGATGATGAGATTAAATAAGGGCAATTCTTCTAAAGGCCAACAGGTCATAGGTTTGTTGGTGAAGAGAGATGTTTATGCCTCTTTGTGAGATGAAGAGGATGACGACTTAAATAATGGTTATAAAGGCGGCAATTATGTAGATGATCAGTATGATAAATTTGATCACATTATAATGATAGAATCAAATTAGTGTGCAAGAATAACCTTGAACAGCGAGGTATATAAGCAGCTCGTCCCGCCCATAAGCGTTCTCAGCACGGCACCGGTACACGCCAGAGTCCCGCCGTTCTGCGTGCGCTAAGTTGAGCTGCGAGCGTGCGCCACTGTCTGTCCGTACTTCAGACACTGACACCCTTGGAACATACGATCGTAATAGTGAGTAATGAAAGTATTAAGTAATACCAAAAAACAATTGACTTAGATACTGTCAGATAAAATGAAGATTAGGAAATGGAGTGAGAAACCAACCGATAGGTTGTAAGATCAACTCTTTTGAGGTCGTGAGTCCACTGAATTTGTATGGGTGGGTCACCGAGTGCATCACACTGCAAAGACACTGCAGCGGTCCTTTTCGTAGTCATGTTCCGAGATGAGTATTCGAAGTGGGCTGGCTCTGAAATTGTTCCAAAATATCTAAGCAGTGCTCTTAATTGACTGCTGATTGAGTGCTCTAATGGAAATATAAAAAAATTGGCTATTATTATTAAAAATCCATTGTACTGCCCAAGAGCAATAACATGCCAACGCGATAAGATGCAATATGTTTACTTGTGTTTGCAAAATTTTGCATAAAATTGTAACAGAGGATTACCTACCATTGACAGATACCCGGATAATTTTAGCCAAGCCTCGACCCACTCCATTGTCAGCTCTACAAAGATATTGGCCTTCGTGGCGCCTTGCAGCTGGAGCAATGCTAAGCGATCCATTCGCCAAAACGGAATATTGTAGCTCCATGGACGATACGGGTCGAAAGTCCGCAATGGTTGTTCCTTGAATCAATCAAGTCAAAGTCATATGTAATCTGCTAGGTAATTCATAACCTTGAAATTGAAGTTTTTACTCAAATTTTAAGGTTTCACATTTCTATAGCAATCAGTTTATCATCGTATTAACAAGTAAAAGCAAATGTGAATAAAGAACATAAATTATTATATAGTGTGTATTGAAATCAATATTACTTGAGCATGGAAAATATATTACCTTGTCCTTTGAGCCAAGTTATCTTCGGTTCGGGGTATCCCTTCGTAGCGCAGTGAACCAAAACTTGCGTCCCAAGCAGTGCCGACACATCTTGTGGCTCGAATGACCAGCTCGGTGCCACTATTGAGAAAAGGTAACTATAAATTGGGTTATAAACATAAATAAATTGATAGTTTTTTTTATTGACAGCGCGACATATGGCACTAAGTCACCCATAAGGTGTCTAACGACGCCCATGGTGACGAAAAAGCGCAATAGGAATATCAAAATACCTTTGACAGTGAGTCTAGCAGTGTGGTTGACCTCGGCAGCGGCGTTGCTAGCAATGCATGTGTAGTCACCACTGTGCATAGACGTTACTCTGGAGAACACTAGTAGGCTGAATTCGTCTACTGATTTCTCTTGAATCTGCAATCAAATACATAGACAATATTAGGAGCACTAGTATATAGTTATAGATGACATAGGAATAAAATATTTACCTTGTTTATTGTTTATTATTTACTACCTTTTGCCTGCAGCTTCGCTTTGCGCGTGGGTTTTACATTTTTGCTCACAGCTCAGGCGGCCGATGACGAAGCATTATGATTTATAGCCTAAAACTATCTCGAGAAGTGACAGAATGTAATACTGAAACCGTACGAAGAAGATTTATTATTAATGATTGATTATAGTGTCCCCCTATAAAATCAATGCCATCCACATAAAAACATTGCCTTCGCCTATTGAAAAAAATAATAATACAGCTCACACGTACAGATCACACGTAGCTAAACAGGTGGATTACATAAGTAGGTATTACAGGAAAATTGATATACCTGCAAATTAGGAGAGAACGGCTGCCCGTCCTTCAGCCAGGAGAAGTAGATGGGTTTGTCTCCAGCATTGAGTCCACATAAGATCTGAGCTGAGCTGCCTTCCACCAGGTCCGTGGGAAACATAAACGGTGCTATCTTTGGAGGATCTGCAATAAAACCAATACAATTGAGTGTATATGAATAAGAAGTTCTACTATTTTGTTAAAATATTTCATGAGCCCAATAGATACTGATACTGGCGTGCGGGTTTGTTCGGATAAGTAAAATATATTATTGAAGTCTGTTCCTGACATAGCCAATACGGAATCGATGGTATTAATATTATCATGGAATGTCGTAATGAATGGAATCTGGAATACTATTCTCACCATCTTTCGAGTCAGTCTTCTCGAAAACTTTATTAGCAGTTCTCGTCAGACAAGTCAACTTAAAACGGATAATACGAACTTTTTATAAGAATCTGCAAGTCCTTTTGCGCGTACTGGCCCGAGGGTGATGTCACGCGACAAGAGTACAAGCCAGCGTCGGAGGTCTCGGCTGGCCACAGCAGCAGCTCCCCCGCGCCACCAGCCGCCGCGCGCCCCTCACCACCGGCGCCACCTGAGCCGCTGCTCGTCACGTCTGTTCCACCGCGTTGCCATCGGATTGCACTGTTTCCAAAAGTTAGCTGATAAGCTTTGGCGCGTAGAGGCAGAGAGCTTGCACGGCAAATATTCAACCTAATTTTCACAAATGTCGATTAATTTAGACCTTACTCTTTCGCCCCTTTAAGAGATGGCGCAATGATACAACAATGTCATGCGTGCATGCACAAATACACAGACAAAAATTTAAAAAGTTATATCAATGCATTCTATTCTTATCCTTCATCCCCCAATTTTTTTTTATAAATACTTTCAATTTAAATACACGCCAATTTTACAATTTTATTATTTGTATTGATATTGTTCAAATTATTTGGTTAGAAAAAGTTATTATTATTTGAAATATATACAGGAACTGAGTAAGATTAATATATAATTTTGTTCTGGAATTTTCATATCAGAGACCAAAAAAAAAAAAAAAAATACAGCCAAAAAAGTGGATAACTGGTTTTGTTCACTAAAGGGGGCCAAATAATATAGGTACGTTTATAATAAATTATTTCTACAGCATCAAGCAGATTTGTTTTTAATATTGGACGCAACGTACGTATATACTAGCTAGTGCGATCCAGCGCGCCTGAAAGCGAGTGCAGTGAAACATTTAGTTTTCTAGGCAAATGCACCTCCATCAACCTGATTGGAAATCCGGAGTAAGGGCAGTATACTGTGGCGTTGGAGCCGGCCACTACTCGAATCGGACCCACGCTGCGGATCGACGGCGGACCTAGAAACCAAAATTGAAATCAGTTATGTCAAGGGTGAGGTGACCCATACTACCTCTAGGTGCTTCCTACATCGAAGTCAACATGAATGCATTGGTAATCTTATTGCAAAAGAAAAAAATATTAGTCTAGCAATCATATACTACCACTCCGTGTTCATAATAATATGAACACGGTAACTATTGAGCGGAAAAATGTGTCCGGAGAAGCATATCTTTTGGCATCACCTTTGGCAATAAATTTAGCATGGAACCAACCATATACATTGAGTCTGGTGGAATGTTCAACGGCTCCGCGAGAGTTGTGGGCGCGGCAGGTATAGCGACCGCCGTCCTCAGGTCTCACCGAGCTCAGGTTGAGGTAGCTGACCGCGTCACCATTCACGCTCATGTACTGCGTCACCGACCTGCACCATTAAACGAACTCTCAGTACCCATATAATTCATGCAAATATAATTTATTCTGAATAACTTCACGTTGAGCAACGCTTTCGTCCGAAAGAGCCAGCAGCGTCAACTTTCACACCCTCCCTTCAAGGCAGCTCTTTGAAAATCCGATCCTGCTTTACGATTTCATGAGATGCTACATGGTTTCCTAGAAGCATGCACTTTCAAACTCCACCATATAAGCAAGACCATTCAGGTTACTGTTCTGAAGAAAGCTGATCGGAAATGAGAACACTCGGCACTTCCACTTCCAAGAAATCTACATATATAGCCGTTGGTATTCATAGGATTCCCTCAAGGATTATTTCGCGTGAAGTTTCTTCTATCTCTTGCTCTCTTGCTTCAATCCCACGCTCGCCATCTCGCTATCACGCTTCTGTTTCGAGTGATTTCGCCTTTCACCAGTGACGCACTGCCCTGGGAATAGATCCGCAGTTAGCAGTTTTACCCGCCAGGAATACAAAGAATACACACAGCCTGACGCCTACTTGAGCTGAAATCATGGCTCCAGCAGATGATGTAACAAACCATGTTGGGAGGCAAATCATAATGGGCAAGTAGGTTCCTCATACTCGGATCCTGGTCAAGGCACCATAATGTAAGGGGTCGAGTATGGTCAAGATATTTTATTTTATTAATTAAGTAAATTAAAAAAAATATATCTAGACGATCCTCGACCCCTTAGATTTGGTTTTTTATCCTCCAAGTTAGGTTTCTATAAGTTAGTCAACCTCTGTGGGGTATTGTGCTCCTCCAGTGGTTGGTTGTCGAGGAGCCAGGTGAAGCGCGGCGGCGGACTGCCGGATGCGGCGCAGTGGAGCGCTAGCGCCGGCCCTGGATGCAGCGCCTGCTCGATGAACGTGTAGTGCAGTTCTGGCGCCGTGTCTGGAGTCAAAATTATACTGTCAATATTATATTGTATGTAGCTATCACAGAGTAAGAAATCGTGTCGCCCGGCTGGGGGATGGGGAATGCGGCCGCTCATCGCGGCTGTTTGCTATTTTGTGGTAAGTATGGTATAGTACGAGTGTAATTACGCGAGATAGGAACATTACATTTGTGAGGTAATTTCAGTCCCTACTCCGTCGCTGAATAATTGAAGAGATGAAGCTCGTTCGTTTGGTAGCCATTAAAAGAAGAATAGTCACTACACTGTAGTGCAATTCAGTCACTTTTGTTACCGCTTGGAAACTTCAACAATGGTAATTATGTTCACAAACAAACACCGGTCTCACCTGTCGATTCTCGGGTTTATGTTCCAATATGACGTAAATCTCTTATAAACATATACATATATGCGTATTAAAGTATTTATGTAGTATTCGTTTGTAGCTGTTTATGATATTTATTTACTGCTTAAAACAATACATTGCCAAAAACTATTCTTGTTCGCCCTCTTACTTCTCCCACATCCCAAAGGTTAGTTAGAATAGAATGCCTCACGGCATTAAGCTCGCCTATTGTGCCTAATTGTATAGATTGGTCTTCAATAAAGAATATAATATATACATAACAATTTTCGTGTTCTGTCGGGAAACCTGTACGCTAACAATGGCAATGCGATATTATGTACAAAGAAGACTGGAAGAAATTTCATTCAGAAATTTTGCCTTATTCACCATAGAAAAGTAAGACGTACGTAGGTACCAACCTCAGATCTTCCCTTTACTGATCTGAGGTACCAACCAACGAGCAGAAAAACTCTAAGTTACTACACCACTATCATTGCTGATTATCCGAGCACGTGTTCCGTTCGGTCTACTACACTCTGATGTATACTGCAGTAACAGGTCTGTAGTAAATAAAAATAAAAAGTAGTAAAAAAGTAATTTGGTCTTAATGATTTTAATATTCTTTATTAACTTTACAATATCCCTAGCAATTTGTGCTTTAATACTTCTTTCTTCACCTTTCTCCTGTTCTACACGCTAAAAGTTAATTTATTTTTGGAGGCGTCTCGTTGATTTGTGAAAATGGAACTTCGGAAAATTTCACAAAATGTAATTTCAGTCATTCCTTTCTTTCCACATTCCTCTACTTTTCCCGACTGTGAATTCTTGATAAAAGGAAATGGAATCATGAGAGAGAATTACATGAGCCGTTACGGTATTTGGCGCAATAACAGAGCAATTTGTTAGCAGCAGAAAGGGGGCAAGAGATATAAAATTATGTGAACGCATACATATGTATATTAGGCAACTTCGTAATTCATTATTTTTACCCGAAAGGAGGGCTATGATTTTGGCAGCGTCTCTATATATGTATGAGTATTTGTTTGTTCCCTCAAACTACTCATCTGATTTCAACATTTATATGACGAAGTTTTGGATTGGTCTTGTCTTGATAGTCTGCCAGATCTGTTATCGTTTTTACCCGACTACTTTTGTGAAACATTCAGAATGGCGGACGCCAGCCGCTTTTGTCAAACATTGAAAAATATTTTTTCTTTAAACCCTATCGAGTGGTTTGTCGTTGACAAGTCCTTGAATAGGCGATCTATAAAAAAATTACTAATTATAAATGACGAATACGAAAAACTAATTTGCAGCCGTAACATAAATAAATACTATCTCTCAGTCACTGACGGTAGTAAAGAGAGACTTTGAAAATAGTTCGTGTTTTTCGCCCAGATTAGGCCACAGCACCGTGCATGCAGGACTGGTGGAAAATTGGAGAGGCGTATGTCCAGCAGTGGATTCATACTGACTGACTGACTGACTGACAGTGCATGCAGATGCAACGGGTACTTAATTATCAGTTAGTTCGAACAAAAACATGGTGTAATGAACCTATAACAGCATGGATGACCAGCGAATGTAGCCTCCATGTCAGGTTTATTACATTAAGTAGGTAAGTAAGCTTTAATGCATGATTCTTGTAATCTTCTCTCATCTTTTTTTAAGTTTCTTAAACATAAGCTTTTGTGTTAAAATAATTTATTAATTCCAATAATAATCTAGCTATCTTAGCGATACTTTTTTTAAATCTGTTCATAAAATATAATTCCGTAATATTTTCTAAAAAAATTCTGTCGGCCTTTCTACATCTATATGTATATGTCTGTCTGTCGGTCCGTCTTTCTGTCTGTCTTTCCGTATAATCTGTCCTATAGGCCCACTAAAGGAACCTACATACCTACATATACAAAGATTCCCAGGTCGACCGAATTAGTTTACCATAACAGGATTCCTCATGAAAGAAACTCAGTAAAAATTTTCCTAGTAGGTGATCGTATTTTTCGACATAGTCGAGATTTTATGCTTGCGAAAGGATACGACTCTCACTCAAGCATAAAATCTCGCACACAAAAACCTTGCACAGCATCGGAAACTGACTTTTTAATCGGGATTTTTTTTATCTAATCCGGTATTTGTGGCTGATTCAGAGTGGCCATACATCGCATTTTGACCGAGTAGCGAAAAGATTTAGTCTTTTCGCTACTCGGTCAAAGTGCGATTAAGGCGTTCCGCGCCCAGCCCGCCAATATCACCTCCGAGAAGGCAGGTTCCATACTGGAGATTTCCCTTTGGATTGCTGGCTATGCTGGACTAGAGGAGAACACAACCGAGGCTGCTATTCTGCCATCTCACATCCATTACGGTGGTATTAACCCAGTCGGCTATTGAATCACCTAGTAAGGGGCAAGGGAAGGTTATCTCGAAAAATACACTAGAAAAAAAAACATTTTACAGAGCTTTCTTTGAAGCAATCCCGTGGTGGTAAGCAAACCCGGTCGAACCGGGACACATGTATAATACATACACATCATCATCATCATCATCAACTTGTATCGGTCCACTGCTGGACATAGGCCTCTCCCAAGGCACGCCACCACACGCGGTCTTCCGCTCTTCTCATCCATCCACTCCCGGCTACCTTTTTTAGGTCGTCTGTCCACCTAGCCGGGGGGCGTCCCATGCTACGTTTGCTTGTACGTGGCCTCCATTCGTCTACCCTACCCTATCATGTCTACCCTATCACATACACAAAATTCACTCACACTCTCTGTCTCTCATGTGCATACACCCTCACGCATGCGCACAACCTGACACGCTCACATATTAGGTATGACAGCGGCTGAAAACCAGCTCCAAGTTAGGGATTGTAACATAACCCAGGCATATACTGAGCTGCTGCCAATTTTTCATATATAGTATTTTTATGTAAACCAACATGCGTGGCTATGCCGAGAGACCAATGGCGCAGTCGACAGAGCCAAAACCATGCTCAGTTAGGTGCCATGCCAGCAGATTTGTGAACTGTTGCTAGGCTGTCTAGCCTGTTAATACGACTTTTGAACATTTGTTGAAGACACCCAGGTTAAATGATTCGGGAAACACACTCGCCGGAAGACAGTTCCACACCCTAATGGCGTGGAAATGTAGGTTTGTTTTTGTTTTTGTAAGTTAAAGTATAGCAATAGGTATTACAACAGATACATCTGCAAAATAAAGTGGATTTTATTTATTTGATTTTATCTATAAATGCCCAGACAGTATTTTACTTTCTTACAAAATAAGGTTTTTTCATTAAGCGAAACTTTCGCGTTTACTTTGGCCGCTAGCAATTTAGAAAGCACATTTTATTAGAATTGGTTAGTGGGTGGAAATTGGTTCCTATAAATATTTTACTACCAAAGAACTCGTAATAAACGTGTACATCCCGAGCTTCGCATGAATATTCAAGACGCTTTATATCTCAAAGCTCTTCTCTAAGCTGCTTAAAGGGAAAGTCAATTAGGAGAAAATACGTAGACTGGCGCTAAAATTCGCCGTCAGAAGGAAATCTCATATAATAGGAGGATGCTCTACAAACGATGCTTCGAGTGATTTTTAGGGACTCGCTTTTGCTTCAATAAATGGGCAGCAACGAAATCCTATTTATCGCCACAAGTTTAGTGACTAAGGAGAACAGCACAGCGATCGGTGGCCGTTTTAACCCAGCCGCACGCGATATTTCTCGACATTAAATTCCATTTAATTGTCAACTCTATTTTGACGTACCTACTGTGACCTGGAGAGAGAACGGAGTGTGGGAAGACAACCGATCAGGCGGAACGACGACATAAAGTTTTTCTTTTATTGAAAACGCGACTTGTGACATTGTTTCACCAACGAGTAGGTGTCTAACCATGCCCATGGACATTCTGTGATGCATGGGGATTGTAAATGCCATGCCGGCCTGACAGGAGAAAACACGTGAAAACAGAATAACTCTTCCTTTTGACTTTGTCATAGTAGCGTCATCATCATCATTAGCCCGTATCGGTTCAGTGGTGGACATAGCCTTCTCCCAAGGAAACCCACCACGCGGTATTCCGCTCTTCTCATCTATTCACTCCCAGCTACTTTTTTAGGTCGTCTGTCCACCTAAAGGGGCATCCCACGCTAATTTGCTTGCTCGTGGCCTCCACTCGAGCACCCGTCTACCCTAGCGATTATCTGATCTGCGAGAGATGTTCCAAGCCCACTGCCACGTAGTGCCGTAGTAGTCGGGTAAAAAAATGGAACAAGGAAAGAAAATGTCAGCCTCGATAGCTCAGTGGTGCAGACAGTCGACTATTGCTATTGATTGTTAAGCAACGCTGGGCGCGGTCAATTCTTGGATGGGTGACCGCTCGATCGTTGGAGGCTGACCGTGGTTAGCCCTTCCTACTTTACTCGGTGGTAGGGTTCAACCCGCCCGGGTTGGTACCACCGCACTGAATGAAACGTCGGTCGAAACGGCCTTGTAAATAGTTTGTGTTTTTCATCCAGTTCAGTCTAGCCGGCACGATCGAAGGGAAGCACTGACATGGCACCTAGTTCACCCTGTGTTATGGGCTGACATCACGGATGTTGTAGTTGATGTAGTCAATCGTGTAAGTTTCCATAAAAAAAATTAATAATAATATTCCAGTCATATTCTCTTACCTCCAAGTCTCAGCTCGGCAGCCGCCTGCGCGTTGTCACCATCGCGTTCGGCCACGCACTGGTACATGCCGCGATGCGCGCGCGCCACGCCGTGCACGCGCAGCACGCGCTCGGCGCCGCCCACCGGCACGCCGTCGTGCAGCCAGCGCACGCGCACGCCCGCCTCGCCGCTGTCCGCGCCGCCCACCGAGCAGTTGAACGTCACCATGCTGCCGGAGTTGGCGATCTGTGAATGTCGAGTTGGGATCAGCATTCCTGAAGTCTACAGTTTAACCTTCTAGCTCCTCAAAATGTAAGTTAGGATCCATATTAAGGGGTTGCGTGTAGACCTACAGTGCGACAAGGCTTGAAATGAACGTGGATGACGTTTGTGCGAGGGCGCTGCTGCAGCATTAGGGATCTCAATTTTGAAAAAATTCTTTCACTAGGGGAAAATATCAATGCAAAAGAAAATTTATGTATAGTACCTATAAGGTAGGTAGGTACTGTGTTAGGTACTTACTTATTTTTTATTTAATGTATTGAATTTTAGGAAGACTAGCTCACTAGAGTAGACACACAACAGATAGACTTCGATTTCTGCTAATAACACCACAGACTAAGAAGTGATACCAACGTACGCGTGAACTGAACGGGTGAAACGCGAGACGGTCATCTGGCAACACTCTGCCGGCGTTAGTTCCACTGTCAGCCACGTTCATTTCAAGCCTTGTCGCGCATTAATCATATTTATACACGCAAGCACTCACGCACTCATGCACGCACGCACGAACGCACGCGCGCACACACACACCCTCATGCTATATAATTCACTCATAGATATATAATTCACTTGAGTGGCAAAGACGACCTCATTACTTACACGGATTTATTTCAGTCAAATACAGGCATAATAGAAGGGGCAGAATTTACTGATCTGAGGGGCAGACCTTCCTTGTTCCACCTTCATAGTTAGGACAAGGAATCGAAGATATTTAACGCATTAGGAAACAGGGATGCCAGACTTAGGTACGAGATTTCTCGTAAGTTTACGAGGTGTAGCGTTCTCTGTGCGAGGTGCGAGTGTGTGTTTCTCGTACAGAAATTTTGCCGACGCGACGTTGTTACGAAGAAAGTCTGCTATTATCTGAAAGATGTACCTATATTTATACAATTATAAAACTAGGAAGAAATAAGTCAACGTGTGGAGGCTCGCTTCCTAAATACGGAAATTCCTGCGTGTGAAGAATTAAGTTAATTTATACACATGTATGCGGCATTACTTTAACAAGTACGGCAGTCTGCGGTGAAAACTCTCAGACGAGTTTTACACATAAGTCTGAATTTTACTATCAAGTTTCTCAAGTGAGACCTTCTAGCAGAAATATCTACAGATGTAATTTCCTTGCCTCGTTTGGTTTCGTTATTTTTCTGGAAGACACAAATTACATTTCATGCAGCGTCTTACTTGCTGCTTGATAGTTATCTTGGCCGATTTGCTAAACATGGTGGTCACTGGTCAGTGTTGTGCTGTAATTTACAAGAGTACCTGCAGCACAACTCTGGTCATTTGCTTACCCTGATTGTCGGGATTGTCGGCTGTATCCCGACACCTTTTTCAATAAATGATAGTAAAAGGTGTTGGGACTCGGGATACAGCGTGTGGGATTTTTTAAAATATTTTTATAACGCACTCAGCGTTGCTTAACAACAGTCGACCGACCATACCACTGAGCTACCGAGGCTGACAAAGGTTGTGTATGTGTCTTATTACTGTAAACACATATACACAGTAAAATTGAGAGGGCTCTTCGGGTGAATGTGCTCTTTTAGACACGGGCAGTACTGGAAGAGTTGTCCCCGCCTGCCAACTCTCCGCCGGCGGCCATTTCAATTAACTCCATAGGAGCTGGCTGAGTAATAAAATGTGTAGGATATTGCGTCGCCGGTGCCGCACACAATGCATCCTTCACGTACCGCTCGGAGACATTCTTCTCTGCAAAGTGTACTTTCATCATACCCGCTTCTCAGTTAAGGCATGCAGATATTATACACCAGATTTACCCGCGGCGCCGCTCGCGACATTATTAGGAGTTAGATAGGTATATGCAGTCCTAGACTTGTGTATACATACATGCATCATACCACACGCTGTATCCCGACAAATCGAGCAGATAATGTAATCAGGATGACCAGAGCAATCGATGTTGTGCTGCAACAATTCTGGAAAATTACAGCACAACATCGACCACCACGTTTAGCAAAGTATTCGGACAAGATAATTATCAAACAACAAGTAAGGCACAAATACACACTGCGTCTCTCCCCGTGCATGTCCTAAAAGGCAACTAAGGGATAAGGATGAGATGCCGTGCTAAAGGGCGGTAGGATAGCCACTTTTGTATGGTTCTAATAAAATGCAGACATTCCATAATAAATTTTTCCGCGTCTCGCGCAATGTTTTCGTTCAAAGCCTAGCTAGTCCCTTGGAGAAATATAGGGGGCATTTTTATTGAAAACTAGCGTGGGTGGCTGTGCCGAGGAACCTATACATACATATTGATACGATGTTTGAAGGTTATTAAAGGATTCGGGAAGCATGCACTCGCCGGAAGTCTGTTCTACACCCTAGTAGTTTCGGAGATAAGTGGGGGGGAGGGGGTGGAGGGGGGGGGGGGGGGTGCTATTTGTGTGTATATTTTCTTTAATATCTCTTGAACTATACATTTTAAAATTGTAAAAAAAATTGTAAAATTGTTTCATTTATGATATACTTACGTTCGTGATTGGGTCATCCAACTTTTTTTTTTATGGAACGTGACAGCGTTGCGACAAAGAAAGGGTTTTGAGAAAGTATTTGTTGTCATACAAAGGACCAGCCAATATCACCTTACCATCACCTAATTATTACTCAGTACGGCTTCTGTTTGGTTAGATTGATCTGACCTGTGAACGAACAGTATGGTCTGAATCGGTATGTTTTAAAGCTTATTCGACGTGGAATTCCGTGGTGGTAAGGAAATCCGGTCGAACTCGGGACAGCCAGTGCACAGAGGATGCAAGCAGGAAAGTGAGGAACGCGACAGACGTCCTGAGACGCTCGCAACATTCTTCTGTGCTTTTGAAATGTAAATACATATTTGAAATATGAATTCGTGCGCTGTAATACAATATTTCAATTTGATTTTGTTCTGCTCGTGTTTCACGTTGATATATGACTCGGTGGGTGTCGTGATGTAGGAATAAATCTCAATGTGAATGAATCTTCATTCAGTAAACTTCATTCATAAGTATCCGCATATCAGCCACTGGAGAAAAATGAAAAAAGAAAACTTGAATAAAGAAAAAAACTCTAATTTTGATTCCGTTTTACTTAATCGGTTTAGAATTGAAAAACCAAATTAAATTAAATTCTACATAATTTTAATCCATTTATCCCCGCCATAGAAATAACGAAGTTTTTTTTAAGTCAATGATCCCCGCACTGGCCACCGTTAGAATCTTCATAAGCGCCGGACCGAGAACTGACAGTTCTCTGTCAAGCGTAGCACCGGCAGAAAGCTCATGAAGATGGGCCATACGTTTGGCCCGAAACTTCGAGGCACATAGCTCGGAGACGATTAAATAAAATAGTTCCTATAGAGAAACAGTCCTTGAGTAGAAAAGTATAGACAAAGTAAATTTTTTATCCTAACCCAAAAGGTTTTCAAGTGACCGTTCTATTACTTTAGTATGGGACACCGAGACGCAGATGATGCCTTTATCTGGCGAGATAACTTGTAACTGGGACCCCTAAAATTCTAGTTGTTCTATTTGCACGTGAGAAAGACTCACAGCTCGTGTATTCATAGGCTAATGCCAGTATGGTTCTGCATTCAAAGTTATTACCAAATCTTCGTGTACACGACACGCGACTGACAATACTAAGCATCACAATGTACAGAAAATATTCAAAGGAAAGTGTTGCTTCAGAGACGCAACGTATTCTTGGCAAAATCTGCTCACAAAATGCAGTTGCACGAAATGCAATTTTCCAATGAGTTTTTCAATCAAGCCGTGATTATAAATTACGAAATCTCGCTCCAGGTTGACACAGCAAGCGATTACGAGATGAGCTTGACGCGCGGCGCCGCGAGCAATATGACTTCGGCTCATGAATAATTCAGGAGTGTCGACTCGGTCCCGCGCGCCGACACTACCGGCGATGACTGCCGGCGACGACGACGCCCGGCGTGTCGCGCCGTAAAACATATTGGATCACGCGGCTGTTTTGCTCCTGTGTTTGTGCCGGAGGCTACATTGATTCTACGTAATGAGGCTGCGTTCCTGGTACATAAACAACCACATTGTATTGTTTTTCTGCCTTATTTTTCTACTAGCTTTTGCCCGCGGCTTCGCTCGCGTGAAATTCGTATTTAAAAAGAAGAATGTAAGTAAGCCCGCTACTGTAACTTTATTATATTTACTTACTTGCTGGAGTTCTCTCACTTCGTGGTACTAATATTCTAATCATCAATACCATTCAATACTAATAATAAATCTATATGGGATGGTCATCGAGTAAGTTACTTTGTTTTATGAGATATTGCGTTCGTAGACTCTATGATACTACTCTACTAAAACAAATTTTAGAAATATTTTCTGTATGTATGTATGTTCCTCCATATCTCTTAAACCGATCATCCGAATTCGATTAAACTTCACATTTAACTATACGTGGCACGGGATATGCTAAATAAAAATAAATCAGTTCCGGTTACGCTAAGATGTGGCTGTCATACAAACCGAATTGTTCCGCGCGCCGAAATAAAGGTACAGTAGCGGGCTTACTTACTTTCTTCTTTTTAAACACGAATTTCGCGCGAGCGAAGCCGCGGGCAAAAGCTATTAGTAAATAAATACACAAACCTGTAGCTGAGGATGCAGATGCACGCTGAGCCGCGACTGCACAGCGAGCCGCACGCGGTGTCTCTGCTCGCCGTGCCGGTTGTGCGCGCGGCACGACCACGTGCCCGCGTCGCTGGGCTGCGCGCGCCGGATCGCCACCACCTGCTCCAACACCGACACGCGGATCCCGCTCGCCACAGCCACCGGCCGCGTGTCCCCAGTATCGCTCTGATAGAACCAGCTGCAGAGCAACACATTCGCTAGAAATGTCCTTGTCGGAAGAAGCTTGAACCAACTCCATCGAAGTGGTCTGTCTGACCACGGTTTTTAAAGCGCTGCCGGACCCAAATATTCTCGCGAAACTCTAGGACGGATTAGTATCGGACAATGCGCCGCTAAGATAGCACATTTTCTAGAGAGCGACATTCTATGGATGCTTTAGAATAGGACAAATAACGAGTTCTGTACGAAGTAAAAGCACAACTTCAATATTCACCAAAGCTAAAATCAATGCGAACTTTGGATTAGAAGTAAGTAACCACAGAGTAGTTTTAGCGGTTGCTTTGCGTCAATTTGGTCGTAAGCAATTAAGTTACATTAATTTGTGAAAGCGGAATCTGACGGACGTCGACGTGTACTGAATCATGATATGCACCATACAGTAACTTCTCCCTATACATATTTAGTTTCAGACAACATAGACAACGTCACGCTTGTTTCCCAATGTGGTAGGCAGAGACAACAATCTCCACGTGCCACGATCCTGCCTACGCATCTTTCAAACGTATCGTATTCTTCATAGATTCTAATCAGTTAGACGGTACAATTTAAAATGTGTTTCGTTAAAATAAAAATGCAATGGATGAACCTGTAAGTGGGTGCGGGCTGACCCACCGCGCAGCACACCAGCCGTATGTCGGCCCCCTGTGCCACCACCTCATCAGTGGGCGCTGACAGCAGTCTCGGAGGCATACTGCTCGTTGACTCTGTAATGTCATTGTTTAATTTAAGTTTGGTTATGGCATAAACAGTTGCTACGTTGACAAAGATTGTTACGCTGTTCCTTGAGGTAGGATTTTTCGTTCAGAACGTGGTATTTCCTGTCCATCGCTATTATAATCCTTGTCGGGTATCGACTAGTGTTGTAATATCAATGTTAGGAACGTTGGTTTCAACAAGCAAACTCCGTCGTTTTTACCGTCTACTGTTCTGCGACTAATGTTGGTGTGCTTTGAGAACCTCTTCCGCTGGCAAATCACCCCGCGTAACCCCATCAATTAGCCAATCTTGCACTTTATGAGTAGGTACGCGTTGCATCTGTCGCAAGGAACTGGAACACTGTCCGTTCCATTGGTGCATCTGGAATTTCTAAGGAGCATATAAAACTCCCGCGAAATCACTGGATGTGATTGGTGATTAATGAATGGCAGACATCCTCAATGACCATAGGGTAAGCGCACATTTTCAGGGTTCCGTAACAAATGTCATACAAAATTACCTATATATGACTTCGCTGTCGGTATGTCCATCTGTTTATGTTTTATGGTAAGGGTGGATGTGGCACGAAGTTCAATTGTAAAATTAAGCACAAGCGGATGCGGCCAGAAATTGAATGGGTGACCGATGATCGGCCGTGGTTCGGATTACGGATCCGACCTGGTTTCCTTTAAGCATAGTTACTGGACACAACTATCCCAAAAGACATTTCCACACACATAATGGGTCTTATTGACGACCCACTATGTGATCAATATGGGGAATTAGAAGCCAGTGCACACTTCGTCGGTCAGTGCACCAAGTATGCAGAGGACTAAGATGGAAGACACTCGGAGAGGAGCATTACGATGAGGATTAACTTAGAAAAGTCGACTGGAACAAAATATTGCAGTATCGACTAGACCACCGTGAGCAGGGAGTAGACGACGGCAGCAGGTAATATCCTCCTCCCTCCTCCCCATCCCCCTCTCCGGAATAGGCGATATAGTCCCAACTTGCTGATCTGATCCCCGGATTGATTCCGGCAGACCTCTCACCAAGAACTATGTGAACAGGTATAATATTATATTTCCCCCCAAGTATAGTCTCGGGTCCTTCAAGAGAGGCGTGAATAGGCACTTGTCAGGCCGGCTATATACAGGGTGTCCCAGAAACCGACGATAATCCTTCGACAGCTGATAGGCCTGCTAATTACCTCTCAGAAAATGTAATTTTAGGTTTAGTAAAAATGGCTTAGTTTTTGAGATATTGTCATTTTTGTAAAAATCAAAAATTTTCTCCCTCAGCTCATTTTTTTAAATGCCACAATTACAAATGAAAGATTTTCTTAAATCTAGTTTATGTGAAATATTCCTGAAAAGTAAGGCTTTCACACGGTATAATTTATTTTATCATGTTTAATTCTACTTAGCTGAAAAACGACTTAAGAGCCACATGTTAATTTTTTTTTAGCTTCGTCCCTTGAATTTGGCCCTTCGCGGTGAAAAAAAAAAATACTACACCAAAGTGGCATTATGCAACAAAAATACGCCCATCTAATGTAGTTTTTAAAATGGTACATCACTTACCTATTTGCCCAATAATTTGTGAGATATTGTTATTTAACTGCAAAAGGACCTCGGAATTTGATAACTGTTCTACCAACCACGAATTAGAATAAAATAAACACTTGAAGTAAATTGGTCTTTATTAACCGGTTAAAGTAGATGTTCAAATTGTTTACCACCTGCACGAATGCTAGCTCGACATCTTCTCACAAATGCCCGGTTGATGCGTCGAGCAAGTACTCGATGCAAGTGACCTGAGCTACTGCCGTAATTATTTCTTTGAGCTCTATCAAGGTTTCCACCGGGACCCGCAAACTTTTTCTTTTAAATAGCTCAAATGATAAAAATCTAACAATCTAATGATTTAAATCCGGTGATCTAGACGTCCGATCCATCTGCGAGGATATGCTTCGTCTAAAAAAACCGGCCAAGTGCGAGTCGGACTCGCGCACCGAGGTTTCCGCACCACAAAAAAAACATTGACAAAAAAACTCGTTTCTTGTATGGGAACCCCCTTAATTTTTTACTTTTTCTATTTTTTATTATTTTATGTTATATCCGCCATAATAACACCTATTCTGTGAAAATTTCAACGGGGTGCCTATTACGGTTCAAGAGATATACAGACCTCGGACAGACGGACAGACGGACAGACAGACAGACAGACAGACAAACGGCGTAGGCTTAGTAATAGGCTTCCGTACGGGATACGGAAACCTAAAAATTACGCACTTCTCTAGCGTAATGGGCTGGGTAGCCATCATTTTGCAACCACATCTCCCTCCGTATGGCCAATGGTGCATCTTCTAAAAGGCTGTGAAGCTCCTGTTGCAGAAACTCAGGATCATTTCGCCCGTTTAGAGTCTCTGCAATTCAACAGACATCTTGTGGCCTCCTAGCCTCTTGTATTCCCACAGATGAATCGGACGCCTAGATCACCGGATTTAAATCCGTTAGATTTTTATCATTGGGGCTATTTAAAAGAAAAAGTTTACGGGTCCCGGTGGAAAACTTGATAGAACTCAAAGAATTACGGCAGCAGCTCAGGTGGACGTATCTGCACTTGAATCGAGTACTTGCTCGACGCATCGACCGGGCATTTGTGAGAAGATGTCGAGCTAGCATTCGTGCAGGTGGTAAACAATTTGAACATCTACTTTAACAGGTTAATAAATACCAATTTACTTCAAGTGTTTATTTTATTCTAATTCGTAGTTGGTAGAACAGTTATCAAATTCCGAGGTCCTTTTGCAGTTAAATAACAATATCTCACAAATTATTGGGCAAATAGGTAAGTGATGTACTATTTTAAAAACTACATTAGATGGGCGTATTTTTGTTGCATAATGCCACTTTAGTGTAGTAATTTTTTTTTTCACCGCGAAGGGCCAAATTCAAGGGACGAAGCTCAAAAAAAATTAACATGTGGCTCTTAAGTCGTTTTTCAGCTAAGCAGGATTAAACATGAAAAAATAAATTATACCGTGTGAAAGCCTTACTTTTCAGCAATATTTCACAAAAACTAGATTTAAGAAAATCTTTCATTTGTACTTGTGGCATTTAAAAAAATGAGCTGAGGGAGAAAATTTTTGATTTTTACAAAAATGACAATATCTCAAAAACTAAGCCATTTTTACTAAACCTAAAATTACATTTTCTGAGAGGTAATTAGCAGGCCTATCAGCTGTCGAAGGATTATCGTCGGTTTCTGGGACACCCTGTATACATACCTTACAGGGTGATGAGAATTTGTTCCGTCCAGGTTCCACATAAAAAATCGGCCAAGTGCGAGTCGGACTCGCGCACCCAGGTTTCCGCACTACAAAAACCAAAAACGTGTACAGCCATCAGACGGACAGATAGAGAGATCGACAGCCAGACAGACGGACAGAAAGACGTTGTAGGCTTAGTAATAGGCTTCCGTACGGAGTACGGAAACCTAAAATCGAGCAAGCAGCTTACCGGTAACAGTGATGCCTGCAGGCGGACTGCGCCGCTTCTCTCCAGTGAGTGCGTGTTGCGCTTCACACGAGTACGCCGCACTCTCGTCTCGCCCCACGCGCAGCTCGCGAACCAACAGTGTGTTGCCCCTGCTTCCTGTTACTGCCCAACGTCCACCTGATTAGAAACAAGGCATCGATTATATAAATGTGTCGTGGGTGAAATTGAGTGAGTGAGAAAAATACAAAGCGGTTCACTTATTTCAATAATTAATACGGGTTCACGTTTGAACGATAAGTAACTAGTTTTATGCCATTACGGCAATAATAATACACTTTATGGCACTTAATGTGTGGCAAGGGCGGGCTTATTGCTTTAGGCAATTTCCTCCAGTCAACCCGGCGGCAGACCTACATTTTTACATTGAACCATGGAGCAGTGGGTGAAGGAGTGCACGTAATTTTTTTCAATTAAAAAAAACTCATTGGCACACGCCGGTTGGATTCGAACATCGGACCTCTCGCAAGAGAAGCCGACACCCAGACCACTCGGCCACCCGCCGCTGCAATAGATGTAGAAGGTATAATATTCCCAATTCCGCTGAATAAACATATGATTCCAATGTGGAATCATATCAACGAATGATTCCACATTATACCGAATTCAAATGTGCGCTTCAGCTAAAGCAGAGTGAGATAGATCTTCCAAAATAATCAATTTTCACGACAAACAATAAAGTTTGTTTACGATTCCATCAAAACTCGAGAGTGATGGATACTCCGCAAATTGGAAATATTCAGCGTCGGTGCCTTTGAAATTTAATTAAATCCAGCCGAGTCGTTAACACGCTCAATCAGAGCTTGTTGATGAAGTAAGCTCGATTTGCCGAATCGAGTCGGGTTGGGCCAGCCTTGGCCTAGAAGATCGGTAAAATCGGCTCTAAAACCGAATGCATAGTCTCCAAAAAGTAAACTATGCAGGGGAGAGCCTTCTTGCTCTCATCCTTGACTTAAATTTTTTAGGGTTCTGTACCTAAATTCATTGTCCGTCTGTCCGTCCGTCTGTCTGTGTGCCACAACCCACTAACTTCTAAACGGTAAGTCCTAGAAAATTTAAACTTAATATGAAAATAGATTATTTTGTAACACACGAAGCTCATGATGCGAAAGAAAATGTGTAGGTAGTGGTCAGAGTGGGGCCAAAACGCTTTCTACTCAAGATCAAAATATTATTAAATACTTTTTAGTGGTTGAACTCGATTTAATGTTTTTTTTAAACAGTTTTCAGTCTTAGGCCCAATTGCGCCAACACGAATTTAGAGTTAAGTAGCGAGTTATGGATTTAAACGCGGTTCCCACAGTCAACGGGTACTAGCTTAACGAGTTAAACTGGTTTATATCGTTAAATTCGTGTTGGTGCAAGTGCCTTAGCTTTGTCAGATGAACGCTCAACGAAAACTTGACAAGGCGCACGTGCGCCGCAGTTTCTATAGATATACCTACCTGAAATTTCATAAAACACAGCCTCGCGTGTCTGCGAGTGACAGACAATTTAGCGAAAACTAATTATTATTATCAAAGAAAGCACTATCGTAGTTCCTAGAGGGCTCTAACCGTCTTAATTGTAAAGGAGAACGTCTTATAACATGCAAAGTTTACATAGTTAGAAATTTGTGGTATTTTCTAACCAAATTATTCCCCGGCGAAGGCAAAAGGAAGTGTTCTGAAGGATGTCCTAGCAAAAAATATTGAAACAATTGCAGAAGGGAGATGCGAAGCCTAAACGAACATATTGGAGATATTTTTTTCATAATCTCATGATAAATTTCATCACCTTTTTTTATTGCACACTAAATAAATTTATAAAGTGTAACATTTGATAAAACTGCTGAAAACATAAGATTTTATAAAATCTAAGGGCTAATTATACGTAAAAGATCGTCCGCTTTGTTGATTCGCTTCAGAGAAAATTATCTGGACCTGTCAGGAGCAGACGTCTCTCTTCAAGATCCTGATCAAATAAACTAAATTTTCAACATTTCCAACTTTCATCAAATCTTCTCATCCGTGAAGCACCTTGTCTCTGTTCGTGCTAATAATGACGACATTAAATCTGCCTTCACCTGTCCAATATTACGAGTATCTTCATTAGTTGCTATTATGAAAAGGCTGATTCGAAAAATGATTAGAATGCTTAGTTTCATTTAGCTACTCTTAATAAACAATAGGAATTAAAATGGTATTAGGATTATATTAAAATGTCTATAAAGTTTTCGTCAATTTGAACCATGAACACACGTGAAGAAGACTCAACAAAGGAAACATCTCTGTAATGTATACATGGTAGGTACTTAAAATTTGCACAGATTAAGGAAGACGCGTCGCGCTCCTATACCTGTGGTTCGGGATTACGGCTACCAATAGCTGTTCTGTGACAATATCAAACTTATTTGCTTCTTTGCTTATTTAAACTTATTTCCGTAACAATATTAAACTTATTTCCTTATTTTCTTATGTAGGTACATAAACTAACATTCTATTGCACTGAAACTTCCTGCTTCCGGAGTAAAGAATTTCCTTAGCATGTCCGAAGTTGAAAAGACATTCTTTTAATAATATTCCAACATTGTATTTCTAACTATTGTAATAAACCGCGATTCACTGCACACTAGGAATTTTAGATTTTAATACTTCGCCGACATTCCCTTCGTGTTCGCTATCTGCTGAGTTCACAGTTTGTTTGTCTGCCTGTAAATGTGTAACCCTGAGGCCTGGGATTATAGGCTCAGACGTTGGAGCAGCGATCTCGACGTCGTCGTCGTCCTTGGCTTTTCACTTCACAATGCCGACGCAGTGCACTCCAGTTGTAATTATTACCATATTCTTTGTCGTGTACCGAGCCCCACTGCTTCTCTCCCCGTGCATGAAGTAAATGTCGACGAAGGGATAAGGACAAAATGTCGTGTTAAAGGGCGATAGGATAACCTCGGAACGGTCCTTCCACCGAGTCATGCAGCAGGTGGATCTTTGTGTCTTACTTGCTGCTTGATAGTTATCTTGTCCGAATACGTTGCTAAACGTGTTGGTCGGTATTGTGCTGTAATTTATAGCAGTACTGTTGGCCCAATTGGTGAAACAGTTGGGCCAACTGCTTATTGAGGCGTCCAGTGACCATCTCGTGCCAGAGTCAGAGCGTTCCTTGCCCAAAACGTAAGCTTGGCCATTCAGCGGGCGAACGCTGCTTCGGTCCTTGAGAGAATAAGAACAGCCCCAATGGAGGAAGTGTTTATGTTAATTTAGTTATAAAGTTTGAATATTACTCTGTTGTTTTTTCCTTTATATACCCTTGTTTCTTTATTAATAAATATGATATAATATATTTCTTTAAGATCACAATATCTGTTCTTGTTGACATTGTGTTGTTGAATTTCACGACAATGCCACTAAGACAAGACATGCATCATATCTGTTCAATACAAAGACTTCTATTAAATTTAAATGTCTTTGGTTCAATATGATGTCACATGATTACCTGATAAAGCCCCGCGCCACTTCTTTTGAGGAGCTTGCAAAAATTATCATACTAGCTCCTGTAAGAAAGAATGCATACGGCACGAGAACTGGTGAACGTACATCTCCCTACTGCTCCTGCACTTCTAAATCTTTAGAAGCACAGGCTACGCAAAAAATTATAATCTCACATGAAATTCTGAGAACCCTCCGGACGCCAGAAGCGCTGTTCTACAAAATTAAAGCGACGTCCACTGTGCAAGTGTGCAGCGATGCTTGTAACTTCCTCGCTCCGCATGCTATGCCTCGTATTCTCTAAAGGAGCGTTGTATGCAGATAGATACGTGATCAGTAAACGTCGTCCGCTGCACCACAGCCCAGACCGAGCGTGCGCGCTGACCCGAACTGCGTTCCAGATCGCAGGGACTCGCTTATCATCTCGTGCCATTGAGTGGAATAATAGCTATCTACGGACAACAAACGCATCACCACACAATCCCGGATCAACTGCCCGGGATGGAGGATTACACGTAGTAGAATCTTGCAGACCCAAGTCTATGTAATAAAGTACCTAGAAATTTTGCTGTAGTATCATTTTCCATATCGCAGAAATGTTACATTCACTTCATAACAGCTTTGCATAGGGTAAAAATGTACTTTATATCGACTTTGGCCTTTCCATCGGTGTTCCAATCCAACACGGACTAGCTACTAATTGGTAGGCCAGTATTGATAGATTTCCTCTTTAGAAACACGTAGGTGTATTTTATTTTTTGCGGGAAAACCACTCTTCACAATTGAACAATTATTCAAAGACTATTTTTATTTTAGATTTAACCTAAATTTGTGTGTACACTATATAGTGCACGTAAATAGAGCTGGCATAGGTGCGGTGTGTCGACAGTTTTTTTAAATCATGTTCTGCTATTTTCGCCTTTTTTTTTATTTCAGAGGTTTTATTACTAAAATATATCTCGCTCTGTAGACTTACTTTGTAAAACTATACATTTTATTGGAACTATCGTCTGAATGCCAAGGGGTTTTGAGCAAAAAGATTGCAATCTAAAGTTTATGAGCCCATCAAAGGACTTGTGGGATTCTATTTTACGGCGAATTTCGTCGCATTAAGGATTCATCCCGAGCTCAATAACATGTCTTGATTTCTTGATGTAGTAACTGGTATTTTTGTGTGGAAGATAATACATCAGGCACCTACTTGACTTTTTTACCACGTTAAATATGTACTTTCGACTTTCTGCTTTTTATTTTTGAAGTCGTATTAGTACCGTGTGGGGTCGGTACTTACAAAGAATAGCCCCACTGCATCTTTCCTCGTGCATGTAGAAAAAATCGACTAAGGGAAAAGGGCAAGACGTCCCGCGTCCTTCCACCGAGTAATGCAGCATGTGGGTCTTCGTGCCTTACTTGCTGCTATGTAAGTACGATGTAAGTCCCATATTTTTGTGAATGCTCCGTTAGCCTTAACCCCCCCCCCCCCCCCCCCCGCCCCCCTTCCCATTAAAAATGTTTTTTCAAATCTTATCCCACCACTTTCTAAATGTTTCAATAGGCTGGTTGACAGGCAGAGATGGCCTTAAGCAATAAGTCCGCTATTTGCAATATATTTCGTATAAAAAATTTGTATTTTGTTTGTAGGAGATTTATAAATAATAAATTCTTTTGTATGTAAGGATAGATCTAAGGACGTCAGCGTGCCGTGTACGCCTTGTGGATTTAGACAAATCCCCTCGAAATGGCTTGCGAAGTTAATTAATGCCCGCCGTAGCGCCTCAGCCTCCCGAATACCTTGACAGCCTACATGAAGTTTAGGTAATCCGCCGAGCGAGCAAAACCTCTCTGGGGCCCCAGCCTTATGATCTGCGTATTTCCCAACATCCGGTATAGAACCTCGTACTATATTTATAATCAAAACCTGTTAAGTGAGGGTTCCGTAGCCATCATGATCCTTCTTGCACGTATATATAGCGAGTGTGCGCAGCAACCACTCGGTCGCACGCGCATGTATCTCGCGTTCGGCACAGCTTATTTTGTATTTATATATTGAGCTTATTTTGTATTGATATCTATATTAAGTCTTTCGTATCTAGCAAGTAAGATGTCAACATAATTACATGTGTTCACCGTTCATAATTTTGTAGTTAAATTGTTATATCATTCGGTAGATGGCGCCTTTTCTCATAATACTTGTATTCTCCCTATATAGCTCGCTTAACTAAGAACTGGGAGTGTCCTATTTGATTTCCCACGAATAGACCTACCAGGCGGAACAGTGCTATTCGCAGGTATGAGGTATTCGTAGGTACGAACTGCACTATGCGAGTTGGTTTAAAAAAAAATTACCAGGGTTAAATTACAGAAGATGAAATGAAATGAAAATATACTTTATTGCACAAAAAGTTACAAAAGGCGGACTTAAAGCCTAAGGGCATTATCTGCCAGTCATACCTGGGATTGTGAGTAGGGTAGATGGGTAGTGCGGAAAATTAAATGAGAGATTTTTTTAAATATTTTACTTGTTTTTTTTTTGTATATCCGCCATAATAAAATTACACATATTATTGCGTGAAAATTTCAACCGACTACCTGTTACGGTTAAAAAGATACAGCCCTCGGACGAACGGATAGACAGACAGACAGTAACCGGACCAGTAAGTAAGTAAGGCAGACCCGTACTACGGTACTGAACCCTAAAAAAAGGTATTAATTTATATGTATATTATTATATTAAAAAATTAATATAGTTATCTTTATTTCAAGCGTAACTTCCACCTGCATACAATTTTCCCCACAAATTATATGAGTATACATAAGCAGCATCGACAATAAGAATGAAATACTTGTGCTATATCAATGTAAGATAAATAAATTTGAGATACCTACCTAACGAAAAACGACTAAATGCTAATCCACTTATGCTACATCACCTTTTCTTCCTAATGCGTTTTCCTCGTACTTACGAGTACCAATGTAAAAGATTTCAATGCTCTCAATTCGTCCAATACATTTTAATTTAAGGAGATGTATGTAGGTACGTTTTTGGGTTAGATTTACGATTTAATTATTTATTAATTACGAGATCGATAGAGTACATTGTTTTAATAATAATAATGATATGATACGATACTGAAACAAAAAGTACAATTTATTTTTATTTTTAATGTTTTTAATGTAAGTAAATATTAACTGGTTATTGATAAAGGCTGACTGAAAGAAATCACTTCAATAATGGTAAACAGAGTAATGGCTGTTGTGCTGCAAAAACTTTGGTAATTACAGCACAACAACAAAAATAATATTCGGACAAGATAACTATCAAGCAGAAAGTAAGGCACGAAGATCCACCTGCTGCATGCATGGCTCGATGAAAGCACCGTGCCAAGGTGAGACGCCCAGACCATGGCCAGACCGCTGGCGTCCTTCAAACTACACCTCAAAAAGGTTTACCACAACATTTCTGTGCTATACTTCTCAATCAGCGAATTTTTGCCTCAATAGATGTGAGTAAGCGTGTGACTACGTAGCCTTAAAGGCCCCCCACCGCCCCGAGCGACTCATCCATCATGCAACATAGACCCGCCCGGGCGCATATTTCCAAAGTCTACTACGTGAGTTCGCGAAAGCGTTTATTTGTTTATTTTTAGGATTCCGTATCCATGCGGAAGCCTACGCCGTCTGTCTGTCTGTCTGTCCAATGGATGTATCTGTTGAACTGTAATAGGTAGCCGGTTGAATTTTCGCAGTATATGTGCGGAAATGCCAACAAATAATAAAAAAAAAAGTAAACAATTTAGGGGTCCATTAACAAGTAGTATCATAATAATATGCGTATCGAAAACACAATATTTTCGGTAAACAAATACCACAAAAACATATGGTGCGGTGGTACGGAACCCTCGGTGCGTGAGTCCGACTCACACTTCGCGGCTTATTTTTAAATTGTAACTGAACGCAGAATCGGGAAAACACAAACAAAACCACATAACAACAACTACGAAAGTTTTCCAGACACGGCGTTCAGTCACAATTTCTTAAATAATCACACCTGACCATGAATACTCACTATCCATGACACTGGCCAAAATGTCTCCAACCCACGTATGGCAAGCTTAATTATTTAATACAAATAAACTGTATGTAATATATATTAATTAATATGTGTTGCGTGTACGTGTAAATAAAGAAATAAAAAATAAAAATAATTAATTAATTAATACTGTATGTAATACTCGTACCTACTTACTACGTACCTTCCACCAAGTCATGCAGCAGGTGGGTCTTCGTGCCTTACTTGCTTCTTGATAGTTACCTTGTCCTAATACTTTGCTAAACGTGGTTGTAACGTTCTTGCAGCGCAACATCGATTACTCTGCTTACCCCGATTGTCGGGATGCAGCGTGTGGTATGTAGGTACGTGACTAAACTGTAAATTATTCTGTATTATAATTTTAGATGTTTTGTGGAAATATGTTTATTAGCCGTAATATTTATTTAATCGTAATATTGTTTTGGCTAACCTGTCTATGTTCCGAATAAAGTAAATTAATAAGGCAATCGTCATGTTAAATACAAAATAAATAAAAAAGATTTTCGCGAACTCACGTAGTAGACTTTGGAAATATGCCGCCCGGGCGCTTCCTTCTTCACCAGGGCACTTCTTCGCCGCAAATATACTGGTGACTTGCAAGTTGGTTACGTTTAATAAGACGGTAATATAGCCAGTTTCTTTGATCTGGAGAAACGGATAAGCATATGACAAAATTATATTTGATGTGTAAATAAATATTACTTGTCTTTTTCTGGTTTGCCCTTACCTCGGCCCGCGCTTCCGCACATCGCGCCTCACGGTACACCCGCTGACGCCCAGCCTTGGAGGAAATGCCGATGCCGAAATTATTATATAACTTTTCAAAAAATTATTACATTTTTACAAAATGTATTACAACATTTCTCGACTTTACTCAGGGTCGTCTCCGACCTTTCGGGCCAAACGTATGGCCCATCTGTGAATGAAGCTGAGAAAATAATCAAAATAAGAAAAATAATAGTCTACGCACATTTATTTTTTAATTTCCCGCGGCAAAAGTAGAATAACCTGATAAAGATCGGCATTTGTCGAAGACTTGAGGCTCCCCTCCTTATTCAGCCGGCCCCTGTCCGCCCCGCGCCCCCTTCCTTCCGGGGCCTAGACGGTAAAATTCTCATGACTTTGAAATTGAGGAAACACTATCAGAGTAAAAGGCACACATACACACACACTTATATACATTCACCCACACACATACGTCTACTGTCCGGCCAAGTGAGGAAGTCCACTGAAGCGTTGGTAATTTCTGACTTCTAACTTTGAAGATTAATCGATGCGTGAGGGTCTGGAAAGCAGTGAACGTATAAATATGTAAGCGTGTTTATATTTGAGTGTATGTGGCCTTAACATACGGAAAATATACTCGTACTTGATGTTGCCTAATGCTTAGTGAATTCAGGCACTTTTTTCGTTGCTGTCATAAAATAAGCAACGTAACATAAATTTTCATCAGTCCACTACTTTACAGAAACGGATATCAAGTTGTGAAATATTATCTTTAAAATAATTATCAACATAATTGTCTTCGAAATAAAAATTAATAGAAGCGCGGTATCGTACAAAATAATTCACAAATTCTTTCACATGGGATTGTTACCAACTACATCTAACATAACATGGAGTATGATATTTGAACGTAATCCCGCTCGAAGATAATTCTGAGTAGTTTTCTAAGTATAAATTGCGGGATCAGTGATATCTCAAATTTTTTATCGAAATGCCTCACCATAATTTGTAATAATTTATGTATGACACAAAAAAAAAAGTCATATCAACCTCTCATGTCATAAATATCAACACCATACATATTATCTTATATTTTCTGTGTAATTTTATAAATCATATTAATATATAAAAATGTATGTATGACACGGGATTCGTGTTTTATTACCGAGGAAAAAAATCTATTATTTATAGGAATATCGTTTGATTTAGTCTCCGATACGACGACCCGGGCATGCTCCATGCCAGTGTTTTGTAAAGTAATACTCAAAAACCTAAATTTATCAAGTTGGACAATACTGACACATATGCATACGCAAACACACAGAACTGATTCTACGGGACAAACGGGGGTGGTCTATTTCAAGTTTACGATCAGATAACTTTCACGACGACTTTTTCAATGAATTTTAAATGTCGCGACGCTGACGTCTCCACTCGGCGGCGCCGGCGCCGCGACGACGAGTGGACGCTAAAAGCTTTCCGCGTTTAAGGAAGGGAATCGTACTTATCGCTTTTACGAAATTGTTTTCTTTTAAGGGTTCCGTACCAAAAAACCTTTATAGTATCACTTCGTCCGTCTGTCCATCCGTCTGTCTGGCTGTATGTCACAGCATCTTGACTTTATTGACATACATGCCGATGGAAAAACCGTGTTCAGTTAAACGAATACTTTCTCCAAAACAAAAAGCTGGTTCATTTTAAATATATACTTTTTCGAAAACAGAAAGTCACTGATGGTGAGGCCGAAGAGCGAGCTACGTTCGCGTTAACGCGGCGGGTGGCCGAATGGTTTGGGCATCGGCCCCTCGTGCGAGAGGTCCGAGGTTCGAATCCGGTCGGCGTGTACCAATTAGTTTTTTCTAACGAAAAAATTTACGTGCATACCTACACCTGCTGCTTCACCGTTCGGAACCGGTTTAAAACTGTAGGTCCTTCCCTTGCCCCTTAGGTGGTAGGCTCAAATTGTAGCCGACTGGGTTGATACCACCGTACTGGATGTAAGATGGCCGCATAGCTATCTCGGTTGTGTTCTCCTCTAGTCCAGTACAGCCAGCAATTCAGGGAAGTCTCCGGTAGGGGACCTACCTTCTCGGAGGTGATATTGGCTGGTCGGAGCATGTGCTTTGGCCACTCCGACAATACCGGATTACATAAAAAAAGGTAAAATACACGGTAAAAAAAAAGAAAGTGTAAAAGAAGAAGAAAGGGTCTAGATAAACGAATTAATGCAACTTCCGAAGTAAGCCAATTATGACCAATTATGGAAGGCCTAGAAGATATGTTTATGACATGACTGACTGCTGCGGAAACCTCGGCGCGCGAATCAAACTCGCACTTGACCGGTTTTTTCTCTGTCCGATGGAGCTTCCTAACTCGGTAATTTTACAATTATCTACCTCAGCGTACCTATACGCTATTCGAGTACATAGTCCTCAACAGTATATATATACCTACTTCATCAAGTTGTCAGCTCCTCCAAGTTGTCAACTGCTTCAAGTTATCAACTCTCCGTCAGTACACAAATTGTGGATTCAAGAAGCGCGGCGCGGGCATTGTACTCGCCTGCATTATGCAGCAACGCGATAAACTTGTCCCGGGCATTAACTACAAAATAATAAGCAATTTAAATCGGAACAAGAAGGAAAGTTTACCGGCTAGTACGGTACGAGATTCCGCCATCTGCGTCGGCCGTCGACGACGCCGCCACACTCGTGAGCGACGCGCAAAACTCCGCCGAGTTTGTTGTGACGTCGAAGTTGTATTTGTATTGTATTTATTACACTTTTATGACTGTGCAAAAAACGGACCTATCTTCCAGTCTTTCTATTATAAAACCACATATTTTAAGCGCCATTTTGGGTCGATTTAGGCCCGTCGCCTCTCGATGGGTTAATATTTCAGTGTATAGTTAACTACAAAATAATAAGCAATTTAAACCGGAACAAGAAGGAAAGTTTACCGTCTAGTACGGTACGAGATTCCGCCATCTGCGTCGCCCGTCGACGCCGCCACACTCGTGAGCGACGCGCAAAACTCCGCCAAGTTTGTTGTGACGTCGAATTTGTACTCGTATTTTACGTCATTGGTATTTTTATTGTATTTATTAAACTTTTATGAATGTGCAAAAAACGGACGTATCTTCCAGTACTTCTTTTACAAAACCATATATTTTAAGCGAAATTTTGGGCCGATATAGGCCCGCCGGCTCTCGATGGGTTAATATTTCAGTGTATAGTTAACTACAAAATAATAAGCAATTTAAATCGCAACAAGAATGAAAGTTTACCGTCTAGTACGGTACGAGATTCCGCCATCTGCGTCGCCCGTCGACGCCGCCACACTCGTGAGCGACGCGCAAAACTCCGCCGAGTTTGTTGTGACGTCGAAGTTGTATTTGCATTGTATTTATTACACTTTTATGACTGTGCAAAAACGGACGTATCTTCCAGCCCTTCTATTACAAAACCACATAATATTTTAAGCTGCCATTTTGGGTCGATTTAGGCCCTCCGGCGCGCGATGGGTTAATATTGTCAGTGTACAGTTTCCTCACGGGAGTGACATGACATTATGAACATACCATACACTCTTGGAAAATCTGAAAAACATCTATAATACGTTCATTAATAGAGTGTTTCAATACTGGCCCCGTATACACTCCTCATCTTATTGGTTATGTTTTGTCTGTTTGTTGTGTTTTTGTGTAGTAATGGACAAAAATGTTGTCTAAAATAAAGAAGTTTTATAGTATATATTTATTATTAAAAAATTTCAGTCTCAGCGCCCTAAATAATGTTAACTGTACCCTCATTTTCAGGTTTATAATAAAAGTAAAACATATTTAAGTAAGGATCTACTTTATTGTGATATATAGGCTTACACAATAATAATGTTTAACTATAAACGCTTTCAACGCTTTCAACATTATGGTCCTTGACCGGAAGTGATACTATGTCTCTGTTACTCAACCGGCGCGAGCAACACAATTTCCGCTTCCGCCGCAGCCGCCCGCACCGCCCCCGCGGAGCGCTGCATACATAATTGCGTTTACCGCGTCGGCGGCAGTGCTCGCGAAATTAAAACTTTCAATAAAATTCAGCCCCAGCTAATGCTACTTTAATGTTCTCTTTGACGCTTCGTTGGCGGGCGGGGGCTAACGCAGAAACACCGAGGTCTAGACGGCAGATCCGTCTTTATCGGGCTAATTGTGATAAGCTGGTCTTACTTCTCGGGTGATACATTATGCTTTTACAAAAGCAAATAAAGCTTTTAGAGCTCGGTATTATTCTACTATGATCTATATAGCGCAGTAGGCAGCGTTGCTTCACAATCACCTAGTAGTTAGTGGCGGCCAATCATGGAACGGCCTTACTATTGAACTTGTACTGAAACAACGACGACCATTTTTCTTACGACATTTTAATCCGAAGTACGATGAACTAATCCACTCAAATATGTTTCTACTGCGGCCGGATGGCTGCACTCATGTGATCTCGCACCTAGTTTGAAGTAAGCCAACCGGTCCTTGCTTGCCGCAGCGCCACGCCTGCTTTTCTCATCTGTGGTGGCGGCACTCAAGATTGAAGATGTGTAAACGTCAGAGAGTGCACGACGACGCATACGCACACGTGAAACCGCTGGCACAATGATTGGTAACTGGGCAGCTCAAGCGTAACGGATAACGAGATTGCCGATTCACTCTCATGTAAACATCTTATCGAGGCGCTAACTAAGATGTTTACACATCAAACCCCATGTTGAAACTTTTACCCACAATAGTGATGGAACGGGCCAGGGAACAACAGCGGACGGATGGGATGACGAAGGACAGTGTGGGAACTGCTGGGTCGGTGACTATTGGAATAAGTCCAAGTTGGCGACACGGGTGGAAGGCAAGCTGGAATCGGGTCCGGGATGAGGTGGGATGGCCCGTAACATGTGCGTTCGGGCCGGGGACGGGGAGTAACGGATCGGAAACCATGTGGAACAGCTCTGAGACAGGTTGGATCCAGACCGCGACGGGGCTGGATCCGCCTGCACCAGGCTTTACTTGGGAGGAAATCGATGGGCAGGGAGTGCGTTCCTCATTTTCCCGCTTCTGTAAATAAATGTCCTATAGAAACGGTAAGAACGACCGTGTGGGGTCGGTACTTTAAAAGAATAGCACCACTGCATCTCCCCCCGTGTATGACTCCCTTTTTATTTTACTAAGTGGTAGGGTTTAACCCGCCCGAGTTGGTACCACCGCACTGAATGAAAGGTCGGTCGAAACGGCTATGTAAATAGTTTGTGTTTTCCGTCCAGTTCCGTGTAGCCGGCACGACCGAAGGGAAGCACTGACGTGGCACCAAGTTCACCCGGTGTTATGGGCGGACATCACGGATGTTGTAGGTGATGTAGCCAAACGTGTCAGTATCCATAAAAAAAAACGTCGAAAACCTCACCAGAGTCAGCCGGGCCGGCGCTGAGCACAGCTCCGTCCTTGAACCAGCGCGTGACAGAGACGTGCGCGCGCACGGCGGCAGGAACCGCACACGAGAGCAGCGCGGAGCCACCGGCCAGAGCGTGCGCGCCTGCCACCCGCACCTCCCACTCCACGTCCATTACTGTAACCAAAGTTATAAAACATTATTTAATATTTATTTATGTTCATTCTATTTCATTGTTTCTTTTAAGTCCAAGTTTGCTTGTTTATTGCGATATCCGACTAGCGGTAACTGCAGCCATCACTTCTATTATAATTGTAGGTATCAAGAACTTACTAAATAATTGCTTGTACCTACAATAAATATTAAATCTTTTACCAATCAAATAAAAGTAGATATATTACCCGTCGGAAATATCTAGGCACCTCGACAGAATGCGGCCTAACGGCTGCACGCTATGGTCGGCAAACGGTCCTACTCGTCGGAAATATCTCGGTACTTCGAAAGCGTGCAACCGTTAGACCGTATTGAGGTGCCTAGATATTTCCGACGGGTCTCTAGAACAGCTAAGCTCCTTGTAGTTGGTTTTAGTAGTTTTTTTTTTATTTTTCTAGTCTACCCACAGAGCATGGAATACCGCGCGCCGCGCCTCCTAGAGACGCCTTGAGCGCGATTTCCCTACAACGCCGTTGAAGCCTGTGGGCGTGGCCTATGACTTACATATGTGTGTTGTGCGTGTGCATTTGTTTTGTGCGTGTGTCTAACTTGCTCCTCTTTGTGTGTAGTGTCGATACTAACACACACACACTCATACGAAGCGCTAGCAGCTCTGCGTACGATTATTGGGTTTCAAATATTATCGCTTAGGGCGTCTCTAGGAGGGGGTGCGCGCGGTATTCCATGCTCTGTGAGTCTACCTTTTAATCGTGTTGCGCATTTTTGTTTAACTTTTTCTGAATTTGTTTTTTTAAATTGTTGCTCGTCTGGTAATGTTGAGTACTTGTTTCTTGTTTGTTTACTCGCATCGTAGAAGACTCGCATGTTTGCGCAAAATGTGTTAAATTTATTGCTTTAATAATAGCAATAGTCGTAATTTCTCTTATTGCTTATTTTTTTAAGATCTAGTGTTGTGTTGTGTAAGGCTGTAAATTAATGTTGTGTTATATACCGCGCTATGTTCTTTAAAAGTGTTCTTTCTTAATTACCTGATTGTTGGTTTACCTTTTAATAAAATAATAAATAATAAGAACAATTCCAGACGAACTAGTCGTATCTATCTATAAATAAATATAATAAACACTCTTACATGCGCGAGCGAGCCGATGACGTGACAAGGTCCTACGTTATTATAGAGCAGCGGCGGAGATGGAAGACGCGCGATCATAACTTTTCCAATTAAATCTATTATTGTGCTGAAATTTCCGGCCAATTCCTTCAGCTGTACGAATCATAAGAGCCAGAGGGGAAAACACGATGAAAGAGCTTGTTCAGTTTTACCTTTTCAGTATCTGTGTAGGCACATCTCGTCTCGTAGGCACTTTCACACACTTATCGGTACTTATATAATAATATCTTGTAGGTTTGTTTGTTTATTGTAATTGTTTCTGTAACCGCACAGTATATTTCTGTTGAGGTACTGCCATTAAATACAGTTACAATGATTAGCTTAGGTAGGGGGCTGATATAATAGTTAGACCGGTACACTTACTAGTACTGCATTTAATATTATAACATTTATATATACGATCTTTTTTTTTTTTAGTAACTCTCTTGGAATATTTTTTCCTTATTTCCTGGAATATTTTAGCTTCCTAACTGGGTGGCCGTGCCTGAGGTCGAAGCCGTGATTTGAATATCCGTGGATTGTAGGAGTGGGGAAAGATATTCCCCGGAAGCCAGTTCCACACCAATATGTTCTACAATACCTTTCCCACGAATTTCAGAGTAAATAATATATTGAAGTATCCTGGATATATGGCAGCTAAAATATGATAGGATCCTGGAGCGAGCCAAGGTGGATAGGCTAGCCTGAGTACCGGGCCACACACGTGTACACGTGTGACACGATAAATAATTATTTAATAATTATTCGCTTCCCAACACGGCTATTCCACACATGTAATTAACAATCGCATCAGTGTGACGTCACCATTGTTGACGACCTCCCCCCCCCCCCCCCCCCCCCCCGAGTGCCGTCTGTCCCGCGTGACGTCACCTGACAGATTCCGTTATAATTAATTGCAACGCACGCTGCTCCCGGCGACAAAACGCTACCAACTGACAGACCGACAGCTGCTGCGAATATTAATGTATGAAACTGTTAAAATAATCTCCTTTATTAATGCACTCGGTGGCGGTTATCTTCGCGATGTTGCTTTACTTACTTACTTACGACCTGTTATTAATTAAAGTCCGCTGTCACTTTGGCGACTTAATTGAACTTTGCAAAGATTAATTATTAACGCTGAAGTATAGATGTACGCCTCCTCGGCTTTGCGTATTAACATAATCTAATGATCACTTCTAAACTACTTGGTATAGGGTAGACTTTTTATCTACTTTTATCAATCATTATTAATAATAAATGGTGATGGAGTAAGTTACTTTGTTTTATGAGATACTGAGTTCGTAGACTCTATATAAATGTTATTAAAACTTAATTGTTGACTACTAATAATAAATCTCTAAGCGATGGCCAAGGAGTATGTTACTTTGTTTTATGAGATACTGAGTTTGTAGACTCTATTTATGATACTAAAACTTAATTGACGATTTTTAGAAATATTTTCTGTATATATGTATGTATGTATGTTTCTCCATAATTCTTAAACCGATCATCCGAATTCGATGAAACTTAGTACAAGCACATTTTACTAAGTATACGGGACCCAGGACAGGATAAATAAAATTCAGTTCCGGTTACGATAAGATGTGGCTTTCATAGAAACCGAATTGTTCCGCGGGCCGAAATAAAATTACGGTTGCGGGCTTACTTACTTTCTTCTTTTTAAACACGAATTTCGCGCAAGCGAAGCCGCGGGCAAAAGCTAGTACTCAATATGAGTGTCTCTGTATAGAAACAAAATTAATAAATGTATTTTAATTAACCATATTTTGATAAAAATTATTCCTACAGATACACAGATCTTGATGATAAAATTGATACAAAGTAGTGTTTACCCTTAATATTATTACCTCTCTTAGAAATCAATGTTTGATTTATAGTTTTCCCCGTGGGCCCACAAAATTACACTCTTGCACACGACTGTACTTAATGGTAGTTGGAGCATGGACATAGCACATAAAATCTAAGTATCCCATGCTCCACCCAGGTGGAGAACCTAGGTGGAGCACGGACCCAGACCCAGTTTTTACTAGGCCCCCGGCAAAAACCCTAACTAAGCACCCTATCTTGAAATTTAATTTCTGCTCTCAGTTTGTCTTCAGTGAATGAGTGAGAGAGGCAACCCCGAATCCGCCGCTAGAGCCACCGCAGCGTGCCTAGTAAAGTCGGTCTGTACTCTGTAAGCGTTGTTATAAATGGCGGGTGGTCGAATGTTCTGGGCGTCGACTTCTCGCGCGAGCGCTCCGAGGTTCGAATTCGATCGGCGTGTACCAATGAGTTTTTTCTGGCAAAAAGAATTATATATGCTTCTCCGTTCGGAACCGATGTAAAACTGTAGGTCCTTTCCCTTGTTCCTTATTAAGTGGTAAGCTCAAATTGTAGCCGACTGGGTTGGTACCACCGTGCTGCATGTAAGATGGCCGCATAGCAGCCCCGGTTGTGTTGTTCTCCTCTAGTCCAGTATAGCCAGCAATCCAAAGGGAAGTCTCCGGTATGGCACCTACCTTCTCGGAGGTGATATTGGCTGGTCGGAGCATGTGCTTTGGCCCCTCCGACTCAGCCATTCATACCGGATTACATTAAAAAAAACACATGCAGGTTTATTTTCACTGTTTACGATATATTACATTTATTAAACACATTAAAATTCAATGTAATTACTTCACTAACAGCCCGCCCAATGTGTCCAGCCCAACGGGCCATTTGTACCAAAAGGATAATAAAACGTAACATTGAAACAGAAAAGCTGTTACTGTAAGAGTTTTTTGTCCGCTTACGTCACGTCCTATATCATGTGAAATCCAATTTCCCCGCCGGTGAAAAATCGTCGCAAAGTTATTATCATTTTAAGCAGTCTGGTTGTCGTAATTGCTTCTGTCAGGAGCACTTTTTATGGATATGTAAAAGTGGTGGGAAAGAAAATTGAATAAAGCGTATGAATGGTACTCACGTCATCGTAGACCCAGTAATGTTGCTATATGTACTCGTATTTCATCATCATCATCAGCCTGTATCGGTCCACTCCTGGACATAGGCCTCTCCCAAGGCACGCCACCACACGCGGTCTTCCGCTCTTCTGATCCATCCACTCCCGGCTACCTTTTTTAGGTAATCTGTCCACCTAGCCGGGGGGCGTCCCATGCTACGTTTGCTTGTACGTGGCCTCCATTCGAGCAGCCGTCTACCCCATCGGTTGTCGGGTTTACGACAGATGTGCCCAGCCCACTGCCACTTCAGCTTGCTTATTTTCTTAGCAATGTCGACTACCTTAGTTCTTTGGCGTATCACGTCGTTACGGATTTTATCGGTCAAAGAAATTCCGAGCATTGTGAACCAGGCCGGTACTCGTATTTATGAGATTAGAATTTGTTTTATGCAATTAAAACTCAACGGGGGAACGCAGCGTCCTGCATGGGGACCATGCCGTTGATCCCCATGATGGATGAATATTTTTGTTTATAGGTTATGAGTTAATTCACTTTATATATTATGTATGTGGAAGAATGCATTGTCTTGTATTTACACTGAAGGAGTTCTTGAAAAAAAAAAACTTAGTTCCTCCTCTCATTATGTTGTCGCTTTGGTATTACTAAAATATTTAAAGAAATAATAATTCTAATTTAAATGTGCAACGATTTTGTGTCATGTACTTGTAGTACCTATAACAAATTAACACGTACAAGTTTAACAAATATGCATATTATGCAGATGATAAAACATTCTTATTTTGTTTCTAATTAAATAACATATAAATAATTGTTATTAGTATTCCGTATCAGTACGGGACGGGACTATTCCAAATCTTTACATTTAACATATTAATTAATATAGACATAGATGTTTAATAATTTATATTCAATTAATGAGACATTTCATGGAGACCTTGTCAAGGATAAAACAACATTTCCTAACTTTAAAATAAGTTAAATACCTACAATGCACACGACACACAAAAACAAGACAGCTTAGCTAAAACTCAGCTACTCTGCCAATTCTAATTTCAAGGCGAACTGCTATAAACGACAGACGGCGCTGCCGGGGTGAATTAGGACGGAGGCGGGAGTGTCGGGGGTGGTCGGGGGGCGGTCGGGGGTGGCCCGGGGAAGAGGTGCCGATTAAAATCTTATTTAGAACGGAATAAGTTCCGCGGTGAGTGCCGACGAAGTGTTAACGCGGAGTAGCGTCGTCTATTGTTTGCTTTGTACGGAGTCGCCTCGCGAAACTTGGCCTAGAGAACGATGTTTAATCTCGCAATATCCTGTAGACGACTTCGGCAACGACTGGCCTTAAATAAGACAGTGGGGTACACTGATTTGTAGTTTCTTTTGAAGCTACATAACAATAATTCAATAGAAGATCGAAACTTTATGTTCAACAATCAACAACAACAACATCCGTGATGTCAGCCCATAACACCGGGTGAACTAGGTGCCATGTCAGTGCTTTTCTTCATTTCATGTCAGCTACACTGAACTGGACGGAACACACGAAATATTAAATATTTCGCTTTATATAAACGTTGGTCGAAACGGCTATTTAAACTTTACATAGCCGTTTCGACCAACGTTTCGTTCAGTGCGGTGGTACCAACCCGGCCGGGATAAACCCTATCATCTAGTAAGGTAAGAAGGTAAGGGACCTACAGTTTTACGATGAATTCGAACCACGGTCAGCCTCCAACGGTCGGGCGGTCAGCCATCTAAGTTCTGACCGTGCTCAGCGTTGCTTAACAACAGTCGACCGACCGCACCACTGAGCTACCGAGGCTGGCAAAGTGTCATGTGTTCATATTTTTGTGTTACAATGGGGTCAAAGTTTCTGAGATGTTTCTGTTATCAGAGGCGAAACGTATGGCCCATCCTCATGAGCACTCTGCTGGCGGCGCGACGGTTGGAAGATAAACGTTTGAGCCCTGTGCTCGAGTCACACAACTCGGAGAATGACCGCGAGTAAAACCTATTAATTGTATAGATTCACATTCAGATTCAGATATTTATTTCGTCAACATTAACGTCACACAACATTAACAATATTTCATTGAGACATAAATATGCATATTCAGTATGGTTCGTCATCATTTCTTTGTTATGTCCCGTTCAGCAATGCAATCTGTATGGAATAAGGAAGAACGGGATAAAGCCTTATAAAGCTCAAAGGAAAGGAAAAAAACCTTATAAAGCTTTTTTTTAATATAACTTACATACTAAGTTTTAATTACGTTAAATTTAAAATACAATATCTAAGCAATATAATAACGGTACGTTCACGATTTATTTTCAGCCATAAGTATATTTTTCTACCATACTAAATATTATTTTAAATTAAATGTTATGTGTGGTAAATAATATTGTATCCACCGGCTCAAAACAAAAAACCAGCCAAGTGCGAGTTGGACTCGCGCACCGTCGTTTCCGCACCACAAAAAAAACATTGAAAAAAAAAACACGTTTATTCTATGGAAACCCCCCTTAATTTTTAACTGTTTTCTATTTTTTATTTGTTGTTATATCCGCCATAATAACACATTCTGTGAAAATTTCAACGAGCTACCTATAACGGTTCAAGAGATACAGCCCTCCGGCAGACGGACGGACGGACAGACAGACAGACAGACGGCGCAAGCTTAGTAATAGGCTTCCGTACGGGATACGGAAACATAAAAAGTATAAATGAAACTTTAAAATTCCTCTTTCATATACAAACGCAACACTCATAAAGTAATCCCTGGTCGCATATTTTCATGAAGATAATAATAAAACGCCGATGTAAAAAGAGAGATAGCTATTAGCAAACAATGCAACCGCACCTGCGCGATACAGATCTCATCTCGCGAGTCGTAAATGAAAATTTGCGGCGAGTGTCAATGAATAATAAAGCGAAGTGGGCGCCGCTGATTTCCCTCGTCGGCGATGCGCGCAGCATAACTACCGAGCCACTCTACCTCGACGGGCGGGGAACGAGATGAAAGAAGCGACACAGACATTTTTGAGAACCTTGTTCAAAAATTGTTTATAGGAAAAATTGCCATAAATTAAACCTGCTACAAAATACGAGTATCATGTAGGCAAATCTGCTGGCATGGCACCTAACTGAGCGTGGTTTCGCGAGGAGAGGTGATTTTGACTCTGTCCGCTGCACCATTGGTATCTCGGCACAGCCACCCAAACTTTGGTTTACTTAAAAAAAAGAAAAATGTACCCGAATTAATCGGTAATGCATTTTGTCACAGAAATAGTTGACTTATAATCAGTTTATTCGGAATAATAAATACATTTTTTTTTATTAAATATAACTAATTATAATTTAACATAACTCATATACTCGCAACCCCCGCATGCGACCGAAAGTCCATGGGCGTCTTTAGACACCTTATTGGTGGCTCGGCGCCACATGTCTATTGTTTATTGTATAATTTCATCCATAGTTAGATTACCTACGCTTCGCTCTTACTATAAAAAAACTTACTTTCGGTTTATTTTCTTAAACCTGTGACTGCACAAACACCTGATATATTTTTTTTCGTTCCAACTGCCCAGAGAAGCACGCGGAGGGTACCCGCGTAAATTCACTTCCGAGGTATTAAACCTAAACCTGAACAACATAACAGTCTTAAGGACACTGCAGTCTAAACGAACACCTACACCGAGTGAGTATTAGCAACACACCAGTGTGGAGGTTCTTTATAAAACAGGATGAAACGCCCACACACGTCCATTTAAATGTACGGGTATTATAAGCGCTTTCAAAGATTTATTAAAAAAAAAATCATTTAATTGAAAACATAAAATTCACTGTAGGCACCTACTCATAGTGCCATGTCTGTATTCTAGTCACAAATAATCTCTGACCACTCAGCAAGCAATACGAAGATAATTCTACTCGTAGTTCCCTTGCTTATTACCTTATTTTTTGTTTAAATTTTCAACACATACTTGTAAAGCAGTTTTGTTATTATGCTGGTGTTCAAAATCAAAATCTTAATATTTATCCCACGTTCAACCAAGAACTCTCACGGTATTTTCTGTTTTATGCGAAGGTCACCATCAGTTCGTCCTTTTCGTAGATTTTTGGAGAGTCCAGTAATGTAGAACCAAGACAACAAAACAACTCGTGTGAACAAGAATAAAGAGTAAAGATTGAAGAAAAAAGAATAAAAACATAAAGAATTCTAAGTTGTAGGCCCCTTCCCTTACCTTACTAGGTAACTAGTTTAACCCATTCGGATTGTTGGCACTGAATGAAATATAGGTCGAAGCGGCTATGTAAATAATTCATTACTCCGCCCAGTTCTGTATAGCCGGCACGACCAAAGCGAAGCACTGGCATGGCACCTAGTTCACGAATGTGATGAGCTGACATCACGTAGTATAGATGGCGTATTAACCCTGTGAGGTTCTTTAAAAAACGTACACATTCTATGTTTGTTTTCTTTTTAGATAAACTTATTTTGGAATTATGAAACTTACGAGTTCTCAATATTAATTAAAACTGTAAGTAAAGTGTGTCGAAGTGAAGCTGTCGCATCGATCACCCACTTCAGAACCGGTGTGAGACTGGGAGCGACGACGACGGGGGCATAGTGGGAGGAGAGGGGCGGGGGCACTCGTGGTCAACCCGCCGATTGCTGCAGCTGTAAGAGGGTAGGTTTGGGTGGCGCGGCGGGGGAGGGTGCGATCTTCTTGAGTGCCTCTCGCTCCCGCTTACACTCCGAGATCCCAGAGAAAGTTTTGTACAGATGTGACACCTTATTTAGAATTATAATTCTTGAGCGGCATGGTGTTTGTTTGGGAGTTTTGAATCTACATGTTACTAGTTTATTACATACTAGTATGTAATATAAAACACATTATTTCCACGTCATTTTATAAGCTGTGTAAGTTTCGTTCGTGGTTGACATTAATTTGTTAGTTTTATTATTGTTACTTAATTGTTAAAAAATGAAGCCTGTGCACATAGCCTATAACACGTGGACTATCGAGGCGAATCCAATAATGCCTCATATTATGTTGAAATCGGATAAGTAGTTTAGACTCTGCGTGATAACAAACGAACACACATACTTTATACATACGCTGCCAAAATCATAATCCTCCGTTTGGATTCGTAGTCGAGTAAAAACTGTGTTATTTATTATCCAACAACATAGTACGTAAATAAATAGGTGCACATTATAACTACATTACCGATGAAAAATCACATTATTTTCAGAAGTGTTTCCCCTTATTAAGATAAAGATATTTATTTGCCAAACCAAAAAGCACACAACGCGTGAGATACACTATATTATATGAATGCTTTGATTACTTAAATATCATATAAGTAATAAAAAAAATTTAAAACCTAAAACACATTAAAATCATGTCTGGAGTTGAACTCCAAAAGCTTCCGTCCGTGACATTTCTGCACATAATCGTACGTGACAACGCCGCTAGATGGAGCGCTCAGCCGCTAGTCAGCGTTGCCTCAGACAGATGAGGGCACTTTACGGCCTTTGTAGTGACGTGTTGTGCTGCGGAGTTAGGGGGCCACGCGCGCCCCCATGCCCACTAAACCCGGCCCCGCCTCGATTGCGCTCCTATTGTTAGGCGTTTAATATAAAATGCGACGATTACGTAAAGCAAAAACAGGGCATGCCAAAGAAATCTATACCACAGAGAACCATTGTCGTACATTAAATTCTTTATTAATTCACAAACATTTTACATTATGTATGTACACTGTACATAGGTGAATATAAATTACTTGCGGTGCAAAGATGGACTCATCGCTTGAATTTATTACATTGATTTTAAAAGGATGCCTTTAAGCTTTAAGCATGAAGTGCATCTTTTATCCACTTTTATTGTTGTGAATTAAAGTGTAATTTAGTTTCATTTCAATTTTCATTTAACCGGTCGACATGCACTAACAAATGTACTAACAAAACATTGTGACTTGCGAAGTTTGTTTGTCAGTTCTTTTCGCATTAAATTTAGAACTGGCGAAATTTTCGACATGTCCAAGCGTAGGTTACCTACCTATGGATGAAATTATACAATAAACAATAAACTATCAACAAAAATTGGCATATGATGTTATGTGTAAATTTAATGCAAGATATTTTTAATTTAGTATTCGTGCACTTTTCGCCTAATGACATCTCTCTACGGAAAATTTATGCCTTTTCTGCCAATTTTTATTCCTCCGCGCGTGCCGATCAAAAGATTGAGAGATGAGGAAAGGGCAATCGCTCCAAGCGTGTCAAGTGCGCATTTTGTCGAGGTCTCTCAAGGTTTCAATAGGCGTACTGGGGGCGCGTGAGCAGTAATTGTGCGTGATTATAACGCTTGAAAATGTTTAAATACTGTACTTTGAACATGTGCAACCCTTTTATAAACCCAATACCCTTGGTTGGTTAAGTAGATACTTAAGTAACCAATTGCTCCCTCATGCGTGAAATACCTATTGATCTGTTCGCCGTGAACACTTTAGGGAATGATTAGGGTACTATAAAAAATAGAGAATTTTATTGTTTTTAAAATTTAATAAAAGTAAAATAGCTTCTCATTATTGTCGAATGTATTTACTGCTCAACTTATTAAATAATTAGCTGTCGCCCGCGGCTTCGCTCGCGTGAAACATGAAAGAAAATACTGAAATAATTAACATAAAATTTTCAATAAAAAAATATTTGGAATTTGGGTTTCAAACCTCCTACCTGTCGCATGTGGCTGCCGTTTTAACCACTGAAAATTTTCGCATTATATCAAGTAGAATGTCGTTGATTATATCCAGCATAACTAGCGATCGAAGAGGACATCTCCTCCGGTATGGCACCTACTCGGAGGTGATATTGGCTGGTGCCCTGTGACTGCCAGGTTATATAAAAAAAATCTCCTTACATACATTTCAAGCGTTCATTTTCGAACTGGCCGCCGACACATTCCTAAACAAATTCAATATTCTAATTACCTTCCATCTACCAAGCTCTTGCATTATTGCGGTCGTTATTTTCCGCGCCGCGCTCTACGTTTCTGTTCACTGCTCAGCCCCTCGGAGAAATACCGTGATATTATCCAGCTTATAACGGTGCTTATAACTATCCCGAGATATATCCAATTCCATCAGTGAATATAAATTAATGTATTGCGCTATATATAAATGAGTTCATCCATTTGTGAGCTTACCTGTTGCAGACGCCTTTTTTATGTAATCCGGTATAGGTGGCTGAGTCCGAGGGGCCAAAGCAAATGCTCCGACCATCTAATAATACCTAAGAGAAGGTAGGTGCCATACCGGAGACTTCCCTGGATTGCTGGCTAATACTGGACTAGAGGAGAACACAACCGAGGCTGCTATGCGTCCATCTTACATCCAGTACAGTGGTATCAGCCCATTAGGCTACGATTTGAGCCTACCACCTAGTAAGGATTAAGGGAAGGGACCTACAGTTTTACACCGGTTCCGAACGGTGAAGCAGCAGGAGTAGTTATGCGCGTAATTTTTTTCGCCAGAAAAAACTCTTTGTTACACGCTGACCGGGTTCCAACCTCGGACCTCTCGCATGTGAAGCCGATGCCCAAACCACTCGGCCACCCGCCGCTTAGACAGTTTATGTTACAGACAGACACACAGTCGTTGCGATTTATATTAGTTATAGAAGAGATAGAGAACAAAAAAGATATAATAGAAGGGAAGAGATAGATATATAGAAGAAGAGAGAAGTCCTGGTCCACTCAAGTGAAATGTACCTGCGCTATCATCTCAACCCGCAACCTCGTGTAAATCCTTCAGAGGTCGGGGCTCGAGGTTCGGAGCCCGGAGGCAGACGTGCATGAAGGAATATTGGCTTTTTGACACGCGCGGCCGCGGAAACGGGATTTGTTGTTCGCTCTTGTGAAATGAACGTTTAACTCGACGCGAGACGACGGTGAAATATGAGCGGACAGTGAAGGGTATCCTTTGTTTTTGTTGCGTTTTATTTTTAGCTTTCTAGCAGGTCAGCTTTCTACCGAATTTGTATAGTGTGGGGCCGGTACTTTAAAATAATAGCCCCACTGCATCTCTCCCCGTGTATGTCGTAAAAGGCGACTAAGGGATATGACTCCCTTCTTATATTACTAGGTGGTAGGGTTTAACCCGCCCGGGATGGTACCACCGCACTGAATGAAAGGTCGTCGGTCGAAACGGCTATAGATATAAATAGTTTGTGTTTTCCGTCCAGTTCAGTGTAGCCGGCACGACCGAAGGGGAAGCACTGACGTGGCACCAAGTTCACCCGGTGATATTTTAAGGGTCGGGGTTTTTAAAATTTGTAATTAAACTTTTTTGTGCGACGTATTTATGATACTAAGTTGCAGTAGGACGCGCGTAGTAACTTTGTAGGACAAGACACCTTGCAGGCCCGACAGGTGCCTATTCACACTATTGCAGGTAAAATTATCTAAATGAAGGTAAATAACTATGTTTCATGGAACTCGACATGGTTGACTATAAGACCTAACCATTCAGTGCAGTGACATGACATCAATCCGAACGGGTTAAGACATAGGTAGTAAGGTAAAAAGGGAAGGGAGCTACATTTTTACGTGAATTTAAACCACGGCCAGCCTCAAAGGTCGAACGGTCAAAGTTCTGCCAGCGCCCGGCGTGTGCTTATCTTCACGATCGCATGGCGGTCCAACTCACCACCGATGCTGACAACTGAACTGACTTATGAAAGTTATGAGCATTTTCACTCTCATCACATTTTCTATGTTTATGAACTTTTGTTTTATGTACACTGACACGGTTGGCTACATAACCTAAAACATCTGTAACGTAAAAGAACTTTTAAAATTATCGTGCACTTATCAAATAAAATACCTAAATAAGATACCTACATGTATTTCGTAAGTGTTCAACTGAAAGACTGTAAGAAGTTCTAATGCGTTTAAGATTTTCACCCATTCCCTGAAACCATCTTTCACGCGAAGAAAAGGCACTACGAAGACAAGCAGAGCGTCACCCAAAATCGGTTCCTATCCCCTCATAAAACCGCTTCTGGATCAATCTGCGCCGCGACACAAAAGGAGCTAAAATGCAAATACGATTCTTTATCGGGAGCACTTGCGATGCAGGGGCCGTAAACCGTCGAGATTGAAGGACGGCCCGACGCAATATCGTCCCGCCATTGTGTTGGCGTGAAAAAGGTCCTCCTAATGGAATCGCCGGCCAGCCACTAAACGCGGCGAAAGAATGGATGGCCGAAGAATTCGATAGTAGACAAACGCTAGTCTGACAAAGTCTGTAGAGCGGAAATATATTACCCCCTCAAAAGCAGACTATGTCGATTTGTTTTTGCTTTATAACGTGTGGCTGAGTCAGGGGAACCAGAACACATACACTTACCAGCCAATATCACTCCCCACAAGTTCAGCGTGCCTAATGATACGGCACCCTAAAAACACGCATATTGATGAAAGTTACGCGATTCCACAGACATCTACACCTAATATTATAAAGAGGTAAAGTTTGTAAGTTTGTAAGTTTGTAGGAGGTAATCTCCGAAAAGACTGTTCCAATTTTAAAAATTCTTTGACCAATATTTAGAATAGACCTTCAGGATGTACACAGGCTATGCGAGCGAAGCCGCGGGCAAAATCTAGTCAAATATAAATTGCCACAAGTATGACAGGAGTGACATGTTATTAAAAATTTCATCTTTGTGCACACCAGTTAGAATAAATTCACTTGCTCGACGCATTCGCTTTCTTAGCTTTTAATTTATTTGTATAGATGCATACTCAGCGCGTCGCCAACGAGTTTTAGCCGAAGTTTTCGACCCGGACCTTCTCTCATCTTTTTTTTTGTAGAAAACGCGACGTGTGACGCTGGGTTACCAATAAGGTGTCTAACGACGGCCATGGAGAGTCGTAAAAGGTCCTACCATATTTATCACTTCTTCCTCCTTCAAAAGTCCACCTACTGTGAGCTGAGGACGCAGACGGCGCGGCCGGTGACCTGAACGAAGCCAAGCTCGCCAGGCGAAGACTGCAGGTACCTAACAAGAATCTTCTCCTCCGTTCCGACCTTCACAGAGTGCTATAAATCTCATCTTCACCTCTCGTCCGTTTTCCTCTAAGAACTTTCCACATCCTAACTCGTGTTTTGTTACACTAGCGCCCAACGTGCTAAGGGGTAAGCGGATGAAAGTTTACGATTCCATTTCATATCTCTTAAAAATTCTAAAAACTTAAACTCGTCAACGTGAAACATTTCAACTTATTAGGCAAATAAGCCTCTGACACCTGTTTCTGCTACCTCTTCTGCAATTATCATTTCGATTTTACTTAAATTCTAACTCAAAACTACGAAACCCTCATTAGTAGTAATAGGGATCATGAAAGTATTCTAATATGTAAAAAACAATAAAAATTTTCTTTCTTTCTTTCTTTCTTTTCTTTCTAGTACTTTCTAGAACAATAGCAACGTAGAGCATTGTCCCGATATCGGAAGTGACATTGCCTCGCATGACTAATTGAATGACTATGTAATTGATATTGACTATTTGTGCAATCATTTTACTAAATTTAAACTTTCTGATATCCTACCATCCAGTCGAATTTTCCTAAATTCACTTGGATTTAAGTCAATTAGTGTATCCTGAACTATTCAGTTTTGGAATATTAGTCCAGAAAACTAAACGTTGTTTTCCTTAAATAGCTCTCCCTCGATCACGTATCTAGCGGACGCACATGTTATCTGGCGTTGAACCTTTTCTCCAATCTAGAGAATCGATACAAAGGGGTAACAAAATGGCTGACAATGAATGCTGACAACGGTACAAATAATAATAGGTATCTATTCTAGTATTTTGTTTTTACCAAAACGGCTTATCGGCCTTGAGCAAAGGAGACTGAAAGAGTTCACTCGTCGTGATAAGTCCGCCTTTGCGCACTTCTATATTTTGTGTGTTTCTTTTATGTATTGTTTTGATGTGAATCCAATAAAGTGTATTTTTATAGACAAATAATTTTTCAATTTTTTTTTTGCTGTTATGTTTACTCGGCTAAATTATTAAGATTTCAGCAGTTGTCTCCCTTTTACTGAAACATGATTGTCATATATGAGTCAAAATAAGATTTTCATTTTTTACTATCTACAACATTATTGGACAGTTCTCTATTTTTCTTATATTAAGGTGCTTCGTTAGTCATGTCAAAAATTTCGGGAGGGTTACATACACACTCAAATAAACACGTCACACAAAAGAAATTATATGTTTTTAGCATTACTTTTCGAGAAATTTAACAAAACATGTTTGCTACCTAAACATTAACCTGTGTGTAACACTAGGTAACTTGCATTGTACGGGTTCAATGACCGCACTATGTTCAAACGCAGAACAGCTGTTTGTTGTAAGTAAGTCACAAGGTGACTATGATTGGTTTTTACAGCTACTTATTTCATTTTATTTTTTTGTTACCTAGGAGAAAACATGCTCGTATAAACATATGCTTTTTTACGTAAAGTGTTTATTTGAGTGTGTATGTAAGCGTCCCGAAATTTTTGACATGACTAACGAAGCACCTTATATATCAATTCTTCTCCACTACTTTTCATCTCATGAAAAATTAACATAAACAGATTACGTAGATTTGATATTTGTAGAATCTAAAGTTGACACTGTTTGTCGAGGACTCAGAAAGCTAGTGGACTGTACAGTATTTTGCAAGTGGTCTATGGAGGTTCGACTTACGTACACTTCCCCACCTTCTCCAGCTGCGTCCTGCCTGACTGGTCTGGATTTGGCGGGACGCTGTTCTTGATACTTGGCACAGTAGTATTTTTATAATCACAGGTTACTTAAAGTATATGCAACACCGAACTAGACCAGGCACGAGTATATGTAATTGGTTAGTATTTTGGATATCGCACGCTCGTTCGGAAACTGACATCTAATTTTTTCATCTCTCAAGGTTTCTTCATTCTTCATTCCGAGGTGGATGTCTAGCCAGCTGTTTTGGCGAGCAGTGCTTCTAGTGGATTAACTAAGTTAGGGAAAAAACCTCCACAGCTTCCTTGCAAGATATCTAATATAATAAATAAATCAATAACAGAATGAAATCTGGTTACGCAATCAATCACAGGTTACTTAAAGTATATGCAACACCGAACTAGACCAGGCACGAGTATATGTAATTGGTTAGTATTTTGGATATCGCACGCGCGTTCGGAAACTGACATCTAATTTTTTCATCTCTCAAGGTTTCTTCATTCTTCATTCCGAGGTGGATGTCTAGCCAGCTGTTTTGGCGAGCAGTGCTTCTAGTGGATTAACTAAGTTAGGGAAAAAACCTCCACAGCTTCCTTGCAAGATATCTAATATAATAAATAAATCAATAACAGAATGAAATCTGGTTACGCAATCATTACAAAAATTTGGTACGGAACGCTGTTAGTGCTATAAAGTTCGCAGATGTTGATTATAAATTTTGCCAGTTTAGTATGAACCAATTATTCTCAAAATAAACAATCGTGTTGAATACAAGTTGATGGATATTGTTTCTAAAGTACTCAATGCTAAAAGTTTATTATAAAATAGAATGCCGTTAATCGGATGTTGATTTTTAAGTTAACAGATTGTTCACAAGAACGATTGATAGAATCGTGCAGTTCGAAAAACTCTTCTGTTGACTAAGAAGGAACTATTACATAATCTGTGACGAAGGGGTGATCCCTAGAGTATGGCTGATTTGGCGAATACGAACAGGAGGAGGGATGAGGGAAGCAAGTTCATCAGAGCAGCGGCCAAAGTAGTTCCCATCGACGATCCAACACTGCATCTATGCTTTAGTTGTTGGAGGTTCTTCGTGAATACAGAGTCGCCAATGAGACGAATGGCTCGTCGTTGAATAGAATCCAAGGCTGAAAGAAGGTTTTTTTTTATGGAAACTGACACGGTTGGCTAGATCACCTACAACATCCGTTATACAACAATATCAATAGATAGATACAACATCAGCCCATAACACCGGGTGAACTAGGTGCCATGTCAGCGCTTTCCTTCATTTCATGTCGGCTACACTGAACTGGACGGAAAACGCGAACTATTTACATAGCCTTTTCGACCGACGTTTCATTCAGTGCGGTAGTATCAACCCGGGCGGGATAAACCCTACTACCTAGTAAGGTAAGAAGTGAAGGGACCTACAGTTTTACGTGGAATCCGAACCACGGTCAGCCTCCAACGGTCGAGCGGTCACCCGTCCAAGTACTGACCGCGCTCAGGGTTGCTTAACAACAGTCGAACGACCGCACCACTGAGATACCAAGGCTGACAAGGTATTCGGGGAAACCCTCCCAAAGATGACTGCAATCTAGAACGATAAAAAAGGTATGGACGCCGGACTGTCAAATGCTTGTATGAGAACTAGCGTCGTGAGTTGCGGGGAGCGGAGTGTACTTACCGATGATAAGATATTCCACTATTGTGCACACTAAACTTGGATGTAGTGTTTTTACACGTAAACACAGAGCATGCGGGCATTTTAAACAGGTTTTTGCGAACGCAGCCGATGACAGACTGACGGGCCAGCGCGCGACCGTCCAATGAAACAAGTATGCTTTTACTTATATCGTGTTACGCTGGCGAGGATAGGGTTTGGGGTCCATACCTTTTTTATCGTTCTAGACTGCAATATTCCATAACCGGTTTTGCTTGCGCTATAAAGCGTAAGGTGTCTGATGGATGATTGATTGGCATAGTTACCTGCATCGACGCGCATGTCGCGGGAGAGTACCGTCCCGACGGAGTTAGCCGCGCGACATCGGTACACCGCCGCGTGTACATCGCTGCGGTACTGCGCGGGGGAGAACACCCCCAGCCATAGAGTTCCGTTCGGTAGAGCACCCCTGCAACAATTCAAAAGACAAATTTTAAATCAAATGAAATGGATGCACCCTCACAGAATTCACGCGAATTTGTTTCGCGTGCGAGTTTTATTTTACACTTTCACTTTCACATTTGGCTTAGTCAGTTTTGGCAGGACTCGTTCACACCAAAACAGTGCGGGTTTGGTGTGAACGATTGCGGCTAGCTAGGTTCACACTTTAAAACCAGCTGATCGGAACGAAAGTTTATCTTTATTTTCAGCTGTGTGTAAAATAACATAAATGTAAAACCAAAAATGTAAGCGGTCAGCATAGCAGCCCCGGCTATGTTCTCCTCTAGTCCGCTAGAGCTAGTAATCAAAAGTCTCCGGTGTGGCATCTAAATTCTCGGAGGTCATATTGGCTTGGAGCATGTGCTTTGGTCCCTCTGACTCAGCCACCTATGCCCGATTTAGTACATAAAATAATATAAAACAATTCAAATTAAAAACATTACACTGATAATATAATTAAAAATTATGGACAAAAATGCTAAATAAATACATTATATGAAGAATAACATAACACAAATTAAACTATTTTCTTTATATTTATCTATTCTTTTTTTTTATATACAAGTTCATACAATTAAAATAAAATTATAAACAAAAGCAAATAAAGCCTGTTAGAAAAGTGTAATCGATATTCAATTCAATTTCGAATAGGTATCTTCCCCAAACCCTTCCGACCTTGGCAGTCGTCGACAGGGAAACAACTAAAACACCTAGGAATTAGCGACAAGCCCGCCTGAAGTGATGAAGTGAGCTAGCTGTTCACAGAACATTCTAGAGGGGGCGTGGGCGGCCTAAACGCTTACTTAGCGCAAAGCTAGGTGTTCCATTAATTACTTTAGTTGGTGGATAATTGAGTTGTTGAAGATTCACAAAGGCGGCCTTGGGCGTTGATTGTGGCATTTATTTATGAGATGGTTTAATACAATTTAAGGGTAGCCTTCAGAGGCGGCCTTTCCTTAAGGCCGACTAGGCCCGGGCCTAGGGCCAGATATTAGGGGCGGCCAATCTGTACCTGCTGCTGGAAGCAGTGAGCGCAGGTACAGAAAGGGTTTCCTACCGGAGCAAGTGCGTGCGACGTGCGGGAGTGGTGAGCGCGGCGGCGGAGAAGACGCACTATTTACGCGGACAAATTAATTTAGCTATGACGATAAGGTCAATATTGCCTCAAAACTTATAAAAAATACTTTTACTATATGTAAAATAAACTGAGAAATAATATATTTCTGGCAGGTTGAACCAAACGCAATACTGATTTTCGTACAACTTCACATTTGTATCTATGCTATAAACTTGAAAGGGGCGGCTGCATTGAATTGGGGCGGCTGGTACTAAACGGCCTAGGGCGGCTAAGGCTGCTAGTCCGCCTCTGGTAGCCTTAATGGTTAAGCCGCTACGCCCCGTCCTCGTCGATCTCAACGAGTTGAATACATATACACAACAATATAAGTACCTTGTGGGGCCGGTACTTAAAAAGAATAGCACCATTGCATCTGTCCCGTGTATGTCGTAAAAGCCGACTACGGAAGGGCATGGTGCCGTCCTAAAGGGCGACAGGATAGCCACCTCTCGCTTTGGAACGGTCCTTTCACCGAGTCATACAGCAGGTGGGTCTTTGTGTCTCACTTGGTGCTTGATAGTTATCTTGTCCGAATACTTTACTAAACGTGGCGGTAGGTGTTGTGTTAGTCAAAAGTACTTGCAGTACAACACCGATGAATCTGCTTACCCCAATTGTCGGGACAGAGCGTGTGATATTTATGCATGTATGGAGATACAATATCTTGATTGTACATACATACATAACACACGCTGTATCCCGACAATCGGGGTGAGAAGAGTAATCGGTGTTGTGCGCAAGGAGTATTGTAAATTTAAGCACAACTCCGACCACCACATTTATCAGAGTATTCGGACAAGATAATTACCGCGAAGACCCGCCTGCTGCATGACTCGGTGGAAGGACCGTGCCAAGGTGAGAGGTGGTTAGCCTATCGCCCTTCAGCACGGCATCTTGTCCTTATTTCTTAATCGCCTTTTTATCTTAATTGTTTTTCTATAAAAAATTGGCACGGCTGCGTGGACCGTTAGATGATCAGGCACAGCCAATAACAAGCCTCGTGAAACCACTTCCAGCGAGGTACCATGCCAGCTAATCAATACTAATAATAAATCTGTAAGGGATGGTCATGGAGTGAGTTACTTTGTTTGATGAGATACTGCGTTTGTAGACTCTATGTATGATACTAAAACTAAACTGACGATTTTTAGAAATATTTTCTGTATGTATGTATGTTCCACCGTAACTCTTGAACCAATCATCCGAATTCGATGAAACTTAGTACAAGCACATTTTACTATACGGGACATAGGATAGGATAAATAAAATTCAGTTCCGGTTACGCTAAGATGTGGCTCTCGTACAAACCGAATCGTTCCGCGCGCCGAAATAATGGTACGGTTAGCGGGCTTACTTAGGTACTAATACAAATTTCACACGAGCGAAGCCGCGGGCAAAAGCTAGTAAATCATATAAATAAAAATATCCCTATAGCGGCCTGGTTTCATAGTCCTCTTTCCTTATAGTCAAAGTATAGATGAATATCTTAGGAATAGTAGTAAAGATAAATAAATAAATAGCTTACACACTCGTAGATTAGGTAAGCGGATGACACTAAAATGAAGGGAAGCACAGACATGGCACCTAGTTCATCCGGTGTTATGGGCTGACATCACGGATGTTGTAGGTGATGTAGCCAAACGTGTCAGTTTCCATAAAAAAATAAAATAAAATAAAAGATTGGGCAATAGGAAACCCAGGCAGACGTGGAATATTTACACCGGTGGTGTTTCGGTTACCCAGATCACAATAGTCCATAGTTCAGATATAAATATTAGCGACTTTATAAATTTCTCTCATAAGGTTATTCCAGTTTATCCGCTCCGAGCATGTGCTTGCACAATATACAATTTATAACTTTCAGCTGTAAAATCTCAAAGTAAACCCATCACCGGTATATGAGCGCGGTAATAAATAAGTGATTTGTTTCTATTTCACTGACGGTTGAAGGGGGGGCTGGAGGCGTCCCCGCTCACGGCTCATTTGATTCCATCAACGCGCGTAACTTCGTTACGGACATCTTAATTAAAACTTACTTTTAATTGAGTCAAATGTTCCGGCGTCAATTTGCGAAGTCTCGTGTTACTCGACAGCAGACACGAAGGCCTCCGCGCTGTCTCAAATCGAACCGTTTTACAGCGCAAATGATGCCGTATTGGCGAGACTGAATACGGATTGTTGTGCGTATAAACGCGTGATTGCTGTGGTAGACTTTGATATTTCTTAATGACATATTTTACTTGTAGACATTGTCTATATATGGTCATACCGCGGATACAAATCGGCTCTGCAGATCTTTTCTCCACATAACCGATAAACTCTGGTACACTCCCTGCCCATATATTTCTCCCTATGTACAATCTAGGGTCCTTCAAGAGAAGCATGGATCCTGTTCCAACGACCTGTCAGGTTGTCATGGCATTCCAACCCCCGCATATGTCAGATCAGAGCCAGAAGACGTGCGTAAAAAAAAATGTCTACGTAATTAGTTTTTACGAAATAAATCCATTTTTTTTAATTAATCGCATTATAAAATATCGTTAAGCATTAGAAATTTTACACGAAATTCTTGTAAAAAACGTCTTCTCGATGTTTACTAGGATTAATCATAGAATGAACATATTTTAATACAAATAAAACACTCTTTATCTGCACACCAAAATATTAACAAAGACAATGATACGTACTTATGTACACGCGTAAAAGTTCTACCATAGATGAGATGATGGTTCGTAATACCATCTTAAAGTACTTCTTTAGCGTGACCTCCCCCTCCCTCTCCTTCCGTGACACGAAAAGAGTTTACTCAATTCTGATACTTCAACTCCACCGCGATTACAGCTCAAAAAAGGATGTAACCTTACTACACTTCAGCAACACGCGAAGTCCTCGCTGCTACGGAAGACTCGTCGCCGCTGTCGGCCTTAATTAATTTATCGAATACTTACCTATATAATTCTTAGCTGAGTTTTCGCACCTGTACGTACATTTTCATTCCAATGTTGACTTAAGTTTTCCGAAGGCGAAAAATACTTTGCAAGAAACTGTTTAACTTAGCTTGCAAAGTATTATGATGATGTGAGGAAAGGGATATTTGTAGCCGATTAATACAATTTGGAGTGTCTATGTTTAATTTTACGAGATGAGAAGAACGGAAGATCGCATGTGGTGGCGAGCATTGGGAGAGGCCAATGTCCGCAGGGACCCGATGCGGGCGGATGGTGATGATGATGATGAAAATGTTTAATTTTAATAACATTTATATTCACACAAATTTAATATTAAGTCTAATACGTAACATAATAGTACTACTGCGGCTCATCCAAATATAATCTAAAACTATTGTACTGTAAAAAATAATACTGGAAAAAAAATATTTCATTTTAAACATGCTCTCTAAATATAATGTTTATAGACATGGATGTAAATGGCCTTTATAAAATAAATTCGGAACTTTCATTATTGTTATCATTTTAGATTAGAGCTAAAAACATTGTCTACAATCCTCAGTGAAACAGAGAGATTGGATGCTGGGCTTACTACACACGTTTCAATATATTCGAGACTATACATTTTCCACCATCACTTCGTACAATTACTATTGAAATTCAGGCCACTATTTCTGAAAATAAACAAAGTGTTATACCACATCGAAGGTGACGTGTTTAGGTGAGCAAACTGCCTGTCCTTTAACTTGGCGAGAGCGCCTCCAAGTGCTGAATTATAATTAACAAACTTTAAACTCGATTGATTAGTTAACGAAGAGCCTCTCCAGCGAATAGGCTTTAGTTTAGCTGAGTCGATTGTTTCATTAAACATCGCGCGAGATCAACCTTCAAAGTGAGCATCAACCCAGAAGCCCTTCCTCTCCATCCCGCCTCTATTCGCTACACAGGCTCTGTTCAATACACTTCGCAAATTGCCTTCGTAGATTGTTTTGGGCATTGTCGGTAGATTAGAAAGGTGAGTGTGTACATAGTTAGAACATGAGAATGTAGAGCGTGTGAAGTGAAAAGTTTATTGATAGGTCACAATTGATTTTCCCGGGATTTTGCTCAGGTGAAGTGTAAGCGTATTTGCAATTTCGAATGTGAACTATTCTAATGTAGAATGTTCGGTTAACAAAGTGGTCTAAATAACACCTTCCAGAGTATCTTGATAACAAGCGGTCCACAAGGCAGACGCATTTGAAATGCATAATAGTATAAAAGAGGCAAATACCATCTCAACGGTTTTATTCGAAATTCGAACCAATTGATATTCTATATAGGAATGCGAATTGAGAAACAAATACATTTGAATTTAATCTCATGTCATTAGAAATTTTGGTCTATTTAGTATATTCTTCCTTCATTTTCATTGGGGGTGCTTGGAAAAAAAACGTTCGAATTACATTTGTTAGTTATTTTAAACCTGAAATTTCCCTTCTGAAAAGCTGAGTTTTGCCGTTATAAGAAATTCTTCAAACATTTTGAACCAAAATAGTTCCTAAATATAAACGTAGGCAGCTATAGCCATTGCTCACTAAGAGTGCCCAATATTAGATGGAATACACAAGTCATCCGGATATGAAACGAGCAAAGCAACAGCTAAGCGACCAATCGCTTAGCTCGTTCGCCGAATCAAATGCGACAATAGTTCAGCGATGTAGCGTGCGGGCACCGCGGGTCACATCCGGCATACGCGAACGACTTCGCAAGACCCTTTGGCCCGCGCCAAATATTTGAATTACGGAAAGTTCTCGCCTCCCCCGCCCCTTGCGCGACCCTCGCCCTGCACAGCTCTGTAGGCCTATTCTGCATGTCAAATGACAATTCCCAGTTGACGGTATATTCCCAGTTGCATGCCAGTTTTCGCAAAACATTCGTATTCTGCACGCAAAACTGGCGATGAACGTATGACGCCGTTAGCTGGATGACTACTGGGAAATCTATAATCTTTGCGCGCCGTTATCGTGAATATATATAGTTTCATCTCGCTCGGTTATTCGAAGGAAAAAGGGATGTATTGTGAGAAATGCATGAGTCTATCACAAACACGCCAAGATTATGGAGCATGTGCAACACTGCGCTGCAGCTAAGTAATATTGTATTCTTTGGCTGCAGCTGTCAAGTTTAAAATATAGGACTGGTGTTTTATCTTTTTTTAAATAATATAAATTTGCAACATAGACTGAATATTTCAAGTAATATCCATAATATTAGATAAAATCTGTGTGTGGAAGTGTTATATTCTATATCCAGCGAGCCAAATTCAAGAAATACTACCATAAAAAAAGTGACCTTTAAAAAATGCGATACGTATTCGCTCCAAGAAATCAATGTTACCGGTGAGCCAAGAGTGAAGAAAATACATTCCGCGATACGCTCACGGCTACTGCAACATACCTATGACAAGGAAGTAGCGGAATACTGCAAGTTTTGATGTTATCAGCTGAGACATACATAACCTACAACGGACATACATTTGGAGGGTTCTCTGGACTAAGGCGCTTGCAGAAGTAAATAGGCTGAGCCGGAAGTGTTCTTCGACTAGATGGCGTGAGTAACGTGATATTTATTTATAATATAACACGACCCATACCCAATCTTCATTACATAACCTAACTTTTATAGATATACTTATTGTACTTCGGCACCATTGAGCTATACGTTGTACCATTGAGCTATACAACGTACATACATCTCAATGTTCGGCACAGATTGGCTCGAACTTGCTCGGGGCATATCGCGGTACCTCCGAGCACCGCAGGCGATTAGCCCACGACCCGAGGGGCAGTAGCTAGATTTTAGAGTCCTTCACTCCTGTTGCAGTACAGCTATATACCTGCCGGTAGATCTACGGGACAAAGAGCCGATCGCAAAGCCAAATAATATATGCATGATTAGCTAGGTAATTAGTCTACACACTCTTATATATTCATACACTGTTAGGTATATTATGTTTCACTGTTAAAATTGTTATATTGTTATATTATTATTACAGTACATTAGAAAATTAGGTATAACATTGACTATAAGTATAGATATATAAGTACATACTTAGTGGAATATTAACTGTAAAAATAGAGCACACATAGCGGTACGTGTCACAGGATATTGTTGTTTATTATACACTTATATACACATACATATAGACACTTGTATTTGTACGTATTAACCATAGAATTATTGTTGTTAATTATATGTGACACTTGTATTTGCATGTGCTGACTATACCTAGGAATTCTAAAAAGTAGTACTACATAAATATTATATATATATAAACATAGTGACTACTACTGACATACTTGTCGTGTTACTTATTCTGGTTTCTGCTAACCGAGTTGACCTTTTTTTTTTCATGCGCACACGGAGCGGCGCACGGGCTGCAATGGCCAGCGAGAGCGACGGGCACCTGCAGAGCCTGCTACAGCAGACGGAGGAGCTGCGCGAGCTGAACGGGCGCCTCCTCACCGAGCAGGACGACAACTCGGCCGCGTTTGAGAACGTCTTGGCAGACAACGCTCGGCTCCAAGCGGTGCTCGTCAAGAAGGAGAGGTGCCTCGCGGAGCTCCAGGAGAGTGAGGAGAAGTGCATGGACATGATCTACTGGTATGAGAATAACCAGAAGGAGTTTGAGAAAGTCTGGACTCCAACAAAGCACTGCACAAAGAGTTGCTGGAGGCGCGGAGCAATAAGGACAGCAGCTGCTCGTCCTCCTACGACGGGGCGGTGGAGTAACTGCGCGAGGTGAGGGACCGGCTGACCATTGAGAGGAAGCAGAATGTCGCGCTGCGGATAGTTTTATCATTTATTTATCAAGACGGTTTATCATGCCTATTTTGAGAGCATCATGTCATATGGCATTATGTTTTGGGGAAATGCAGCAGATTCAAATAGAATATTTTTATTACAGAAGAGGGCCTTGCGGTACATGTTAAATATGAAAACTAGAGATACTTATAGGACAGCGTTCGGCGAGATAGGAATCATGCATGACTTTACCAAGTGCATATGTTTACCAGAACATATGCTTTGCCAGAAAATACATTCACGATTGCTCTCTTAATTCCGACAATCATAACTATGATACACGGTGTAAGAATAATGTACAACTAATAAGACATAGATTAGATAAAACGTCAAAAAGCTTTATTTTTAATAGTGTTAGATTTTATAATAAACTGTCTTCTAACATTAAACAATTAGATGATAATAATTTTAAACGACGGATTAAAATAATGTTAATTGAAAAGAGTTATTTTATTACACTATTAAGGATGCATTAACTGACCGTAATTTTATCTAAGAGTTTGACTACTGTTTTCCCCACTTACAAATTTTGACAATTGGATACACTTTGTATCATTAGATTTTTAATATGACTTATTACATTTCTTTGTAATAAATGTAAACTACTTGTTTTTATTTGACGTGATATATGAAGTATCAAAATTGACGTTGGTACTATACACCAGATACCTATAGGTAATTTAAATAGGCAGTGTGCTCATATTCTTGAGTATTCATGTTTATGCTGTAAATATCAATGTTCTTGTGAGCGGTAGTATGGGTTAATTATTGGAAATTACTTTAATATAATACTTATTTACTAACAAAACATTGTGACTTGCAAAGTTTGTTTGTCAGTTCTTCTTCGCATTGAATTTATTTAGAACTGGCGGAATTTTCGACATGACCAAGCGTTTGTTACCTACCTATGGATGAAATTATACAATAAACAATAAGTATTGCCAGCCTAACGTTTTTAAGGCGCTTTCTAGAATTTTGCATTCGCACGGCTGTATTGATAATATTTAAAAAAATATAATCGATACATTTTGTAGGTAGACGACGAAACATCTTATTAATTAATTACTTATAAATTAGATGTTAATTTATGTTTTTCTCGGATACATTAAAAAAAAGGTTATAACATTTTTGACAAAATTTTGATAAACAAGGTGGCAACACAAATCATTGTCGTCGTAGCCAACCTTTGTTTTTTTTTATGGAAACTGACGGTTGGCTACCTCACCTACTAACTCCGTGATGTCAGCCCATAACACCGGGTGAACTAGGTGCCATGTCAGTGCTTCCCTTCATTTCATGTCGGCTACACTGAACTAGACGGAAAACACAAACTATTTACATAGCCGTTTCGACCGACATTTCATTCAGTGCGGTGGTACCAACCCGGGCAGGTTGAACCCTACCACCTAGTAAGGTAAGAAGGGAAGGGACCTACAGTTTAACGTGGAATCCGAACCACGGTCAGCCTCCAACGGTCGAGCGGTCACCCGCCAGAGGAGAGACTGACCGCACTCAGCATTGCTTAACAACAGTCGACTGACCGCACCATGAGCTACTGAGGCTGACGAATTTCCTTATCCCTTAGTCGACTTTTACGACATGCGACGGGGAGAGATGCAGTGGGGCTATTATTTTTAAGTACCGGCCCCACACGGTAGAACGCACGGTTGTTGTCTTGCTTGTCATTATTTTGGTCGGTTCGTCAAAGAGTTTGCGATTTGCAATGGATTTTGTAATGGAACTGCCGTCGCCTCCGCCGCCGCCGCCCCGCCGCCGTCCACGGGAAGGCGAGGCTCCAATGCGGCAGCTGGGAGAAGGGTAGGTACCTATGTAAATTTTTTCGTCAGTCTATTCACAAATTAAAATTTCCCGACATTTATACATCATTTGTACCAATTTTATTTTTTATTTATTTATTTATTTTTTTTTTGTAATCCCGTATGGGTGGCTGAGTCAGAGGGGCCAAAGCGCATGCTCCGACCAGCCAATATCACCTCTGAGAAGATAGGTGACTGACTAGAGGAGAACACAACCGAGGCTGCTATGCGGCCATCTTACATCCAGTACGGTGGTACCAACCCAGTCGGCTACAATTTGAGCCTACCACCTAGTAAGGGGCAAGAGAAGGGACCTACAGTTTTACACCGGTTCCGAACGGTGAAGCTGCAGGTGTAGTATGCACGTAATTTTTTTTTTCGTTAGAAAAAACTCATAGGTACACGCCGACCGGATTCGAACCGAGGACCTCTCGCATGAGGAGCCGATGCCCAAACCACTCGGCCACCCGCCGCTTATAAACAGAAACAGAATATCGACAGAAATCCTTTTTCTATACAGGTAGTCCTATACAGTCACTTGCCACATTATATATATAATAAAAATCATCGGGTTTTCTGATTTAAAAGAACTCGACGAAATATAAGTGAAATTTTATAAGTAGGTACTACGGTCTTTGGTTATAGGCAACGACATACGTTACCCCTAGACTAGCGGATGAATCTCAGGCGAAATCTCCTGAGAACTCGCAGTGACAGTTGTCAAAAGTGTTTCAAGAATACGAAATGTTTGGCATCCCATTCAAAGTAACGGCGTACTACGTGGCTAAATGTCAAATTCCATGACAGCCAGGTCCAGACTGCGTTCCGCGGATTTCAAGAATACGAATGTTTTGTCAGGCAGGAAAATCGTCAGTTTAGCGTGTAATTTCGCCTGAGAAGCGCCTGAGCGGAGTTGCCGAATAGACCTCCTGCTCTAATTTCACACGCGAGGGTCGCTTGTGAAGCCACAAACAAATATGTACCCAGTGCGTACTAGGAACGCGTAGAGAATAACATTCATACGAATACATATGATGTATATTCGTAAACGTTTCAATGTGGATCCAATATCTGTCGACAATCTGTAAATGCTCCTCTACACACTGGCCACAGCTTTCGCCAAAGCGTCAATCCGATAGCATTGGCCAACGTGTATTTGTACGTTATTTGGTATTTGAGGGTTGGCGAATACGTCGGCCAGCGCTCAAATACCTAATCGATAAATACCCCGTCTGCACGTTGGCCAATTTTTATTGTTTTTTTTATTTTTTTATGGATACTGACTTCCCTTCGGTCGTGCCGGCTACACTGAACTGGACGGAAAACACAAACTATTTACATAGCCGTTTCGACCGACGTTTCGTTCAGTGCGGTGGTATCAACCCGGGCGGGTTGAACACTACCACCTAGTAAGGTAAGAAGGGAAGAGACCTACAGTTTTACGTGGAATCCGAACCACGGTCAGCCTCCAACGGTCGAGCGGTCACCCATCCAAGTACTGACCGCGCCCAGCGTTGCTTAACAATCAATAGCAACAGTCGACTGTCTGCACCACTGAGCTATCGAGGCTGACAATGCCAATGCTGTGGTCTTGACGATTTGACAAAAGCATTGGCCAACGTGAAGAGCCGGCTTTACACTAGCGGTATGGGGAGTCCGTTAATCATTTCACTCTAGAGAAAAAGGCGCGACGTACACGACCCACCCGAAATTGATACCGTCAGCGCTTTTTTCCTATCCGCCGAGATTCCAAACGCAAAGAACGAATCTTCATCTTCGTGCTCCGCAACTGCCCGAACCCACCTCCGTTACAATTTTCGTGAGCTGTGACCAACAAAGAATCGTCGAGTGTCAAGTATTCATGAAGATGGGCAATACATTTGAGCCGAACCTTCCAGCGATATAGCTTCGCAACTCCTCCTAATAGGGTCGGGTGTTTTTCGGTATGTCATCAAATTCCTTTTCACTGAAAATAGATTACATGTATTTAGGATGAACAAATTGTCTAAAACTTTGTTTTCGAGCTATCACAGAAACATAATGTGATTGAGACAGAGACAGACTAAGCCCGAAATAGCAGTATGTATAATATTAAAATTTCGTTCACGCATTCCTTCACTTCAGGTACGCGCCATTGAAATCCTTTCGAATCCGAACGTGAAAATATTCGCAATATCGCGACGAGCTAATGTGGCGACGGAGGGCCCGACCGAGCTACCTTCCTTTCCATCTATAGTCGGCAACAGAAGTAGAGGTACATCTGGGAGAACTTTGTACGTACAGCTACACATGGTCCTAGTGTTATATTAAAAAGTTTGGTAAATTATTACAAAGCATCGTAAACGTGACATGATTCCAAAAGTGGATTTCCACTTTTTGTGTGACCTGTACATCCAATATCCATTAAGCGAATTTACTCCTACATTTAATTTAACAGTATTCAGACGATTACATTCGGTGTTTATTTTTATTTGGAATTGAGGTAAAAATTATATTTAAAAAAAACAGTCTAGAGCGAGTCAGGTTCGCACAAATTATGGTTCCATGATCGGTGAAGCAGCAGGTGTAGGTATGCCGGTAATTTTTTTTTCGTCAGAAAATACTCATTGGTACACGCCGACCGGATTCGAACCTCGAAACTCTCGCATGAGAAGCCGGTGGTGCCCAAACCATTCGGCCATCCGCCGCTTATACTACATGTAAACGTTGCAATGTTTTCAACACACATCGGAAATAACTTCAGCTCCTTAGTAAGTCAGAAAGAAATGAGCTATAAATAGTGTTTTATTTTCTTCGATAAAACTGCTACACTAATACTCGTAAATAGCAATTTCGCTATCGCTGTTTTTAGAGTGTTTTATAGATAGATCTCAAAATAAATACTACATTACTACTGAGGCTCTTTGAAGCGTGAAATTGTATTTTTCGGTTCGATTATTTTCGACGAATTGAGTAAGTCCAGATTAGAAAGGATATAGGTATTTCAACAAAAAAAAAAATTTTTTTTTGTCCTAAAAATTGCGAAGTAATGAAAAGTGCTAAGGCAAAGCTAAATTACTTAGCCGTATTACTTACCACCGCCCACCACACACCGCGCCCCATTATAAGTATCGCACACATAAATATCGGCTATTTCAACTCATGTTTTCCTGCATCATGGAACCAGTAGGTGACTTAAACAAGAATGTCAGGATGCACAAACAAAACTGTTTATTGTTTATTGTATAATTTCATCCATAGGTAGGTAACCTACGCTTGGATAAGTCGATAATTCCGCCAGTTCTAAATTCAATGCGAAGAAGAACTGACAAACAAACTTCGCAAGTCTGTCTGTATGATTGTAAACCAAGACCTTATCGAACGGGCGTGACTGTGAGCATCGCGGAGACGATCAGCGCAGGAGAAGGGAATATAACAATATAAATGTGATGTCACGAGGCAAACATGTTGAGCTCGCTTTGTGTCTGCAGGCGCCACCGCAACGGCTCCGCAGGCGTCTGCACGGCCGGACCACTATTACTATGTAACCGTTTTTCCTGTAAACTATAAAGAAAAGCCCTAAATTAAATTTTTCTTTCGAAATTTTAGACTTAGTAGTTTCGGTAGTAAGTGGTGAGGGGGGTAAATGCTCGATGTTTGTGTACTTTCTTGAATATTTTTAAAACTATGCATTTAAATTGTTTTAATATATATAACAATCCCTTTTCTTTGATAAGGTAAGGTAGATAATATTTTTGTTTTTAAATTCGAATTTCTAATTTAAATCGAAATTCGTTCATTCACGCTATGCGTCCGTGTTTGGGTCATCAAACTCTATATATGTACCAAATTTAATTGTCTTTCGTCTAGTTGATTCGGAGAAAATAAGCTGTGACAGACGAACAGACAGACACAAGAGTGATCTTATAAGGGTTCCGTTTTTTTTCCTCTTTTGAGGCATGTACAAAACAGAACATATGCTATGCCAGAAAAAATATTCACGGTTCCTCTCTTAATTCCGGCAATCATAACTACACGGTGTAAGAATAATGTACAAGACATAGAGTAGCTAAAACTTCAAAAAGCTTTATCTATAATAGTGTAAGATTTTATAATATACTGTCTTCAAACATAAAACTATTAGATGATAATAATTTTAACTACGAATTAAACTAACGTTAATTGAAAAGAGTTAAGTTTACACTGTTATGGATGCTTTAGCTGACCATAATTTTATCTAAGAGTCTGACTACTGTTTTTCCGACTAAAGAACTTTTACAATTGGATACACTTTGTATCTTTAGATTTTTAATATGTTTTATTAAATTTCTTTGTAATAAACTTTTACTAATTGTTGTTGATTTGACAAGTATCAGAACTGACGATGGCACTATACATACACCAAATATAGGTAATGTAAATAGGCAGAGTCACAGACGACTTGGCAGAGTGGTCAGGTTTCATGTTTCATTCATGTTTATGCTGTAAATATTAATGTTCTTGTGAGCGGTAGTAGGGGTTAATTATTTGTAAGTTACTATAATATACTTAATACTTATAATAAGGTACTAACAATTAAATTGTTACTTGCGTAGTTTGTTTGCCAGTTCTTCTTCGCATTGAATAAAATGCTGTTATATGTGGATCGTACTGTGTGGGGCAGGTACTTAATAAGAATAGCCCCACTGCATCTCTCCCCGTGCATTTCGTAAAAGGCGACAAGATGCCGCGTATAAGGGCGACAGGCTAGCCACCTCTCACCTTGGCACGGTGTTTCCACACCGTCTCATGGAGCAGGTGGGCTTTCATGCCTTACTTGCTGCTTGATCTGAGTTATCTTGTCCGAATACTTTGCTAAACGTGTTGGTCGGTGTTGTGCTGTAATTTACCAGAATACTTGTCGCACAAAACCGATTACTCTGCTTACCCCGATGGTCCGGATATGGCGTGGTGTGTATATATATCTGGATCGTGCCACTCTGTCGCGCAGTCGGTTCCGCCGCGCATCGCGCCGACGATGCCGCCGACGCCGACGTCGAACATGATAAATTTTCATAGCCCATTCCCGCTCCGGCGGCGCGGCTTACTGCGTCCGACTAATGTCACATCATTCGACACGTCTCATGCATTATTCATGCGTATTACACAATCCTTCGACACAGGAATACTTTCCTATTTTATTGCGCCCCACCCCGCCCCCGCACCGCCCGCCGCCGACTACGACGAGATCAACTTATTGAATATTATGTTATATGACTCAACAATCGCACAGTCAGCCGGCTCTCCTCTTGTCCGCGTTTTCGTCTACTCGACAACTCAACAGCGTCGTTTAGGTCTTCGCGGGACATGAATTCGGAGTCAACATGGAGATTGAAGCACATCGGATAGGCGAATGTCTGTAGTATACACACACTCGATAAAATATTCTTCTGTAGTTCTTTATGCTGACGATATCATCCGTCTGCGGCGCCGTTTTTTTTGGGATTTGTAAAAAAGTTATTCTAGATATATCAGCTATCGCGATGTTACTGCAAAGGCTAGACTGCGTGTTTATCAGAAGAGCTGGTACTGGACCCAGCAACTAGCTCTTAGCCCGTCAATCGCGGTGTAGCGCGTAAAAGTCTCTCACCACCCAGCGCTGTGACCATATTGTTAAATTGTTTATTGATCATTCATATGGGAGTAAGATTGCACTCGAACTTGTCACAATTTGTTCTATTTATTCTTATTATATTCTTCTATAATGCGATGTAGGTATACAGATTAATCTTTGCTTCGTACATCGACAAGCCGTTGTATGTCCATAGTAAAATCTTACTTACTACCTCGACGATGAAGTCAAACCTGAAATTAATCTTTTTAAATATGTAAAATTGATCTAAAAAGAAATGTGGAAATAAATGAATAATAATAATACACTTTATGCCACTTAATGTGTGGCAAGGGAGGGCTTATTGCCTTAGGCAATTTCCTCCAGTCAACCCGGTGGACCTACATTTTTACATGGAATCCGAACCATGGAGGAGCGGGTTAAGGTATGCACGTATATATTTTTTTTTCAATTCAGAAAAAAACTCATTCGTACACGCCGACCGGATTCGAACCTCGGACCTTTCGCAAGAGAAGCCGACGCCCATACCACTCGGCCACCCGCCGCTACGATGAAATCAACAGTCGGTCAGTCTCTACCATTATTTTATTAAGAAATTCACTCGAATTCGAAACTCTTAAAATTCTTCAAAGTACACCTTCCTACATTTAATATTTTATCATCAGTACGATGTCTTACAAGCTAACTGCGTGCTAAATGATAAGACTAATGAACGTGCAAAAGAAATAAAAGGGCCCGTTCTCGGCAGCCCATTAAACCGGTGCTGTGTTCACATAATAAATAACGGGCAGAGCCCGGTCTTCCTGCTCCGGCCCTGGGGCGCATTAAATGGAAAAGAAAAGGTTAGATTTATGTGCGCATGTCCGAGCGGGACACCAATCCCAGCCGCGATAAAATTATCAGCTCCCGAGAGGTGCTAAAGCGTTTCGTGAGTAACTCCGGCGAGGAGCGAAAACTGAAGCGCTCGACTGGAAAAACTGTTCGCTGTCAATAACAACAACAACAAAAAAATCGAGAGAGTCTACATGCACACATGCAGCCGTCAAACTTAGTTCGTGAATTTGATATATGCGCAGTTTGAAAAAAAAAAATCGTAAGAAATATTTTCAACTTTGGTAGGCCATATTGCCCCACCTAGGCTTCATACAAGGTTTTGTTTGAAGTATAGAATAAAGTTAAAACCTTTGTCATTTCGTTAGAGTCTCGATTATGCAGCGTTAACGACTAAAGCGCGAGAGGTGATTGAAGTTTGCGTGTTTTCGCATTTTTCAAAACATGCCAACTTGAAGGGCTGATTTGGGCCAGAAGGGATGGACTGACAAAATAAAAATGTATTACGTATTTGAAGTCGTCAGATGGATCTTTCATCCCACATATTTAGAATTGTTGTACATAGTCTGGTTGCTGAGTACTAAGCGTCGCAAAGTACAAAAAAAGTCTTTATTTTTTTTAGTCCCACCCGATCCCAAAGACGTTTCATCAAATTCACGTCAAAAAAAATTATGTGCCAAGAAAGTGCACTGCATTACGGCAAGGTCTTACCGGTGCCGGTGAAGTGAAGAGACGCTAAGACAGGTGATATAATGTCTGGGCAGTGCCGAGTGAGATTATAGTATTTAGGTAAATAATTCTAAAATATTTACAAGTATGTGTTTAGGCAGTATTAGTTATGTTCAGTTCTAATTATTTAGGAAGTACAATCTGGCAGCAGTTTCTCAAGGCGAAAGCTTCAATTTGATGTTTACTATGGAGTTAAACAACAAACTATCTATTTGACATCCAGTCGCTAGTTTGCTTTACGGGATAGCCCTCGGATAAATGTGGCAACCAACTCTCTCGCCTCGGGACTGGAGCCGGCCGCTAAAGTCGCCGTTAACGCGTCGCTGTCTCACATTTAGTTTTATAAACAACCAGACATTCAGTTCAGCGTCTTTGCTGCGGAGACTATCTAAGTGTGGAGTCCGCACCGATGTCGAATCTACAAATGTTCGCCCACCCGGCAAGAAAAAATAATTAATTTGTAATTTATATTATGTATCTATAACAAATACTAAAGTGAGAATTTTTGCTATCTCGTTTTAATTTCTGCAAAATTACTTATAAGTTTTCGCTAATTTAAGGCTGATGCTTCCCAATGGTTGATCGCCAATATTCCTAGATCGCGGACCCTTTCCAGTCCCATAGAAGTCCATAAGTAACATTTAATCCTCTTCAAAACTGAGAATGACGTTTCAGCTGATGCATAACAGTCAAAGAAAGTAACAGGTAAAGAACAATGTTAGACCGCGATGAATGCGTCCGCGACGCATCGCGACTACAATTACTTCTGTTATTTTATGTTGGTGTGTTGTGTCGGTTTTGTGCTGTAATTTACAAGAGTACTTGCAGCACAACACCGATTACTCTGCTTACTCCGATTGTCGGGTACAGATTGTGATATGTATGTATCTCGTATGTTGTATGTTCCGTGTTCACGCCTTTAGAAAAACATTAATGTTAGTTCAGCTAATGAAATCTGCGCGCGTATTTTTTAGGGAAATTAAACCAATTTTCGTGGAAAAATAATGGTCGGGGGAAACGACTGGCAGAATCTAAAATTGATCTTAAATCTTCCAGGTGCATTTAAGAAAAATATTGGTTTGAAAATGGAAAGCAACAAGCGAATTTGTGCGGAGCACGTGGTCGCTGCTAGTCTGTTGGCAACATTTCAAAATGGCGGCATAATTCCACCAGTAGCGGTTCGATGAACGACTCAGCAGTTTTTCCAGCTTTGTTTTTATTACTCCTTTTGTGTATTGTAAGTTATACTTGTAGCATTATTTCGACATTTATGTATTTCATACTTTAAGTGAAGTGACAATGGGCTGGACACGCCAGCCGAAGTGACGACGACCGTTGGAGTAGGCGCGTCGTAAACTTGCAGCCGTGGACAATAAAATTGAGTGTGGGAAGACCACCCGGCAAATGGGACGACGAAATCAAGTACGTCGGCGGAAAGCAGTGGTTCCGTACCGCCGAAAGGAGGACTGGAGGAAAATTGGAGAGGCATATGCCCAGCAGAGGACGCATACACTCTGACTTATATAATTATTAATTATAGACATATCTATGAAGTACTGAATGTACTTCATAGTTATGTATACCACTCAACGTATACCTTCACTACACCTCCGTTCTAAGCAAACATATTGAACCGTTCCTTGTTCCGTACTCAAGAAATTCCATATGAGAATCAGGGAGGCCCTGAATACTTCCAGACCTGTCCTAAGGGATGAAATATTTGTGGCATTCAGCGACCCGAGCGGAACAAACGTCGCGGCCTTTGTGAGGCCAGTGATAACATTTTAACTTCGCCATCAATCTTGTTTGGACCTTTCTTCGCTCGCGCCCGAATAGCTTTCACACCTACGTCATATTACTGGATTCCTCACACCAGCGCGCTGTCTCGCCAGAGGCCGGCTTCGATACTGACAAATTGCCGAACGGCACAAAGGGTGTAGCCTCACTGAAGGTTCGATTTCTTGAGGGGAGGTCGTTTGAAAGACGCATGGCTTCTCAAATTTCAATACATGCCAATACAATACAGTCGCTATATATTTTGGTGTGCGAAAGAATTCCGACAATATTATTTATTTCACACATAACCTCTACCTACACAGGCAAGGGAAAACTATAAAGAGAAAACTTAAATATTGCGCTGTTCCAGTAGATATATTTTAGAACTGTGTCGTATGTTGTTTGACATATTATAGCATAGTGGTAAGTTTTCACGTAGTTATGGATAAGCCACTACTGAGAAGTGGGAGATCGAATCGGAAATGAATATGTAAGTTCTGAAAGATTATGAAGAAATTGAAGAAGATCGTTTGATCTTCGTAAATTGGAACGTGGGAAGGATATATTAAACGTAGACGGATATTAAAGGATTCAATATATCCTCGACCTCGGGCAGAACCACCCAGTTCGGAAGCAATAAAAACAATTCAATTAATATTTCGTTTATTTAACTGTCATCAAAAAAAATAACAACGTGGTAATAAAAAAATTAAACATAACTAAAATAACTATTCTTTCTAACTCGTTACTACGTTAAATTTCATTATCTTCTTAATGAATTTACTTAAAATTATTACTGGTAGCGCTTGCTTCTCTATCCAAGTAGTAGTTTTTACTCCTATTACTCCTACTATTTACTCCGCGGTGCAGTCTCGTCCGCTAAGTAGCTCGCCGCGATCGGATCACCCACAAAGACTCAGCTGAGCCGATTACACGAGTCGGATCAGGAGAAAACATACCGCCTACACGATCACTGACATTGAGTCGGGCGGAGATACTAAGAGTTCGCTGAGGATGAATCCTTTACACGACACATTCTTGTTTTGCGAACTAAATAAGTGATGTTGTGTAACTAAATATGTGACCGTGTTGTCCCCACTACATCTCTCCCCGTGTATGTAGTAAAAGGCGACAAGGGATAAAGACAAGATGCCGTTTGACGGGCGACAGGCTCGGTACGGCCTTCCACCAAGTCTTTGCAGCAGCTTCGTGCCTTACTTGCTGCTTGATAGGTTATCTTATCCGAATACTTAGCGAAACATGAAAGTTTCGACGAAAAGACAACTCGATGAAAACTCGATGAAAAGTTTTGTCGCACAGTGGTTCCACGCGGGTTCCAACCATATCATAATAATGACAAGAAAAATGGGCAGTGAAGGAAAATAACATCAACTTTTCTAATTACACTAAACATGAACTCTTTCGCTAGAAGGAGCCACGTATTTTTTTTGTATGTAACCTGGATAAAAATGCATAAACAATTTGTAAAATAATCACCTTTCTTCAACTTGCAACAGTACGTTCCTATAACGTATAGAGCATTCGAAACAGTTGAAATACAAAGAATATTCAAACAAAACCAATAGCGAAACGGAAAAACGAGCGACGTGAATCGAGGGTGTCGGCACTAAACATTCTATTGCGATTCCGTGACGCCGCCTGCCGGGCGATTCGCCCCCGCCCCCTCCCCTTCCCCTTCCCCGGCGTCCTAGTGGCCGCGAGGGGGGGGGGGGGGGGGGGGGGGACACAACCACACTAGGGTCACTTGTTGGTTATATATTACAAGTGATGGTTGTTCATATATTTAATGCTCATATTTTTGACGTGATAACGTCATAAAATTACGTTTGCACGCACGAAAAAGTGTCACGTTCCATCTGAGCCTGTATGTGCAAGCGAGAGCGCGTAACAAGCGATAGAGAGGCACAATCGGCCCAAGCGGCAGTGTTGCCAAACGTACGGTAATTGCCGTATCGTACGGTAATCGAGGCTAGAAATCGACAAATGTACGGCGTACGGCAGCGATAGGGGTGCCGTACGAAAAAATACGGTAATTCTTATAGCTGTGTTTCTTTATGACGTTATCACGTAAAACTATCGTCCGTAAACCGACTTTACAGACAACCAATTATTTTTTATGCCATTTAAATGATAATGTAAACCCTGTTAATCTCTATCTTCACAACTGTGTTGAAGTTTTGTACACAATGCATGTTAGTATACCTGAGCTGACGCAGTATAAGAACAGATGGGTATTGTGATGGTGCGCAAGTCAGCGCGAAACACGCCGGAAGTCGTCGTCCTACTTATCCGTACCACAGCAAACAAAGTCAACGTGCCTTAGTTGTTCGTATGTATGATTGCGCTAACACAAACAGCAAGCAACCCGAAATCTCCGGTATACCACCTACCTTCTAGGATGTGATATTGGCTGGTCGAAGCATGTGCTCTGGCTCCTCGGACTCAGCCACACATTACATAAACAAGCCGTCCTTATTCTGCGTCAGGCCTAGATACGTTTTTATTCTAAATGTGATTAATTTTTATAACGCTATTCCTTCTCAAACCACACACTAATCAATTACCTGTTGTTACCTTCCCTGTATATATTATTTGTCTGGCTGTATTTGTGTTTACATATCATATTTATTATATATGTAGGTATATTTCTGTATTTATTTGTATTTGTGTTTTATTATTTGTTTAAATTATATGTCTATATCATCATCTCTTTATTTGTTCTCTGCCACTCCACACTCTTTCATGATAATGCAAAGGTTAGCTGGATAAAGCCTATGGCTACGCTTTTCAAGTGCAATAAATATATTTTTATTTTTATTTGATTTTATTAATCAGCGTAATCAGTCGTATCTATTTCCAGTGGTGTCCAGAAAAATGAGCAAGTACTGGTGCACAGAACTGGTACGAATGTAAACTGTAATAATTATGGTAAGAGCATCCTTGGGCGGGCAGGCTAACTTGGAAACGTGGAAGGGCGGGTGTAGAAACGTGGTGGGGCGGACGTAGAAACGTGGTAGGGCGGACGTAGAAACGTGGTAGGGCGGGCGTAAAAACGTGGTAGGGCGGGCGTAGAAACGTGGAAGGGCGGACGTAGAAACTTGGTAGGGCGGACGTAGAAACGTGGTAGGGTGGACGTAGAAAGGTGGAAGGGCGGACGTAGAAACGTGGTAGGGCGAGCGTAGAAACGTGGAAGGGCGGACGTAGAAACGTGGTAGGGTGGACGTAGAAAGGTGGAAGGGCGGACGTAGAAACGTGGTAGGGCGAGCGCAGAAACGTGAAAGGGCGGACGTAGAAACGTGGTAGGGCGGGCGTAGAAACGTGGTAGGGCGGTCGTAGAACGTGGTTGGACGCCGCCGCCGCCTTACGCCTTAAAAAGTAAAAAATAATTTCCGTTTAGTTACTTAAAGGAGTCGGGGTGATCGCTAAGTAAATAAAATATAAAAACTCAGAGCTGCTAATTTAGATTAACATTTACCTAGCGGTCCCCCGACTCCTTTAAGTAACTAAACGGAAATTATTGCATTACTGCACGGCTTAGTGGAAGGACCGTGCCAAGGTGCCTATGCTGTCGCCATTTAGCATGATCTGTTCTCCCTATCAATTAGTCAGACTGCATGCACGGGAAGAGATGCAGTGGGCCTATTATTTTTAAGTGCCTACCGAACAACGCACTGCATTTCTTCAATAATAAAATCAAATTAATTTCTAATAGAAGACAGCGTAGATTCCGGTGTTTCAAAAAGTTTGAGCCAGCATCTTGTACGGTACCTATCGAGAAGAAGCTATCCTTATGTTCCCAATATAACTCAATTCTATTCTTTGCACATAACTTCACGAATTCTCAACAAATTCAGCAAAAGGCCCGAGAAAAAATGAAATGCTTTGATCTAAACGAAAAGCATATTTACTCTAGCAGGAGAAATCGCGCAATTGAGCCATCCCCCGGGACGCGAGGTGAGAAGATGAAATAAAGTAAGGCGATACACTGTCTGTCAACAAACCGAGAGCAAATTGTGTTACATCGCCGGGTTGGGCGCCACCGCTGCGCGCCGCCAGGGCGCAAGAGACGGGGAGGCGCGGCGCGGCGGGCCCACCTCTCACCCTTGCTGTATCTTCTGTTATAATCATATGAGAACAAAGACAAATCACTTCCCTTCTTACCTTACTAGGTGGTAGGGTTCAACCCGCCCGGTTTGGTACCACCGCACTGAATGAAAAGTCGGTCGAAACGGCTATGTAAATAGTTTTCCGTCCAGTTCAGTGTAGCCGGCACGACCGAAGGGAAGCACTGGCATGGCACCTAGTTCACCCGGTGTTATGGGCTGACATCACGGATGTTGTAGGTGATGTATCCAACCGTGTCAGTTTCCATAAAAAAAAAAACTGAACCGATTTTATGGAGAAGAATAATATGATGCTGTGTGGGGCCGAAAAGAAGAGCCCGACTGCATCTCTCCCCGTGCATGTCGATTCGTCGGTGCCTGTGCTCTGACCACTCCGACTCGGCCACCCATACCGGATTACAATTAAACAATTTGAATGATCTCAGGTGACCCAGTTGTGCACAAGTGCGACGTTCATATTTTCGAATTTTATATTTTATTTTCGAAGAATTTTTGAATTGCCCATATGAGTTTTTAATTTATGCCAACTGTCGCACCAGGCAGAGCGCTCGTTAGGATGGGCCATACGTTTGGGTGGAAACGTTAAGCCACATAGCTCGGACACGATCTTGAACAAAGCCGAAACAAATTTGTAATAATAGTATTGACCACTGATGAAAAAATAACGGGAAGAAACGTACAGTCTACACTAAACAATAAAAGTTTTGTACGCAGGTCTGGAGTTAAGAGAAATTACATAATTAACAAAGGCAGTATGGCGTCGAAATGAAAATATTCTGGGATAAAGAAAAACGAATTCTTGGATGGTAAGCCCTGGTAACACAACTTGACTAGCAAAGAGTATTTTCGAGAAAGTCAGGGTAAACTTTAGCTTTTGAATGCTGAAGTGGAAGCTTCGAAAGAGTCGTTCAGAATTGTATTCAGTGCTGTAGTTTGAAAACTGCTGGTGTTTAGCTTTCGGTGGCCAAACTTACAATACACAATAAAAATAAAGCGTGTGGCGTGCTTAAAAAAATTATACATAATTACATCAATATTATGTCGCCTATCTGTGATCAACGAACCAAGTACAGTCTCGGGTCTTTCAAGAGGGGCGTTAATAGGCACCTGTCAGACCGGCATGGCATTCGCAACCCTCCTTACGACAGAATGTCCATGGCCGTCGTTAGATACCTTATGGGTGGGTCGGCGCCACATGTCGAGCTTTGAATAAATAATACAACATTTTGACATTAAAAAAAAAATTAAGGTCACTTAATCGAATTACTTTTTTCGCTGGCCCCGTGGTCTGCTAATAGTATTTAAACAAATTATTCAATTCTCCAGCTTGAAAATATTTTATTTAGAAATTCTAATAACCAAGTAAATGTAATAACATTTAGTGAACATAAAAGCTCCAAACAACTAAAATACTGCCTGGTAATACACAAATCGTTTTCACCATTTCCCAAAAAAAAGTCATTTCTTTGCTTCATCAGACTGCTTTATTAGATTTGGTAAGTTTGCCTGAAATAAAGTAGAACGAGATCCCAACCCGAGCCCGCGCCGCGTCCAGTGGGAAATAGCCGAGAAAACTTGTCGATTTACTTCAGAGAAGCACTTATATTAAACTAAAACTACAAGAAGCAATTCCACAAAAAATACTAGCCAGTACTAACAAACGTAGCCTTCCGTAGGGCATGGAACGTTTGTCCATTAATTGGAATTACCGAGATAATGTACCTACATTACAATATAACATCATCTTACAAAAGAAACTCAACTGAAGCTCAGCTGAACAAAGAATTTAAACTTAGAAAACGAGTACAACTTTCAGCAGCCGACATTCCAAACAATTACCTTAAACTGCGGAGTCACTGAAAGAGTTTAAGAGAAATAATCTAGGTTCTGTCTGCGCTTATCTCGAGACTTTTGTCCGGTCCGCTTTGTTGCCCGCCCCGCCCCGCCCCGCCTCCGCCACCGCTGTCGGCGCGGCCGCCCCCTCGAGCCGCCCCCGCGCTGCCCGCGCTCGCATGATAAATGGATCCGCTGATGGCTAGTATTAATTCTCTGCCAGAGATTTAAAAAAAAGGAAGCTGACAAAGCACCGGCGCTTAAGCAAAATTTGCAGAGTGCGATGGCCGCAGTAATATTCTCCAAATGATCTCAATTATGTAGTAGCTTTGTACTTTTGCGACTAGATCTTGGATCTCTAATATCCTTCATAATGAACCTTTCTTCATCTTACGCAATAAAGTAAGAGATACGACTCTGTGAGCTGGTGTTCTCATTTAGGTGAGCCGTAACAAAAAACGGTCAAGAGCGAGTCAGGCTCGCACAAATTATGATCCCGCACAGTGTCAAATATGACCTTAAAATCGGACACGTTCTTTTTATTCCAGAAATTAATAGATTTAGTGATTTAAAATGCTAGAGTAAAACTCCCCCGCCTCTGCGACTTTTAGTTTAGGAGAAATATTTTTTTGAAAATTACACTTTTTTAGTTTCGGAAAAACGAAAAATAATTCTACAATTAAAACTAAGCTACTTATTTAAATTTCACTCAGCCTTATCAAAGGCCCTTTCGAATATCCACATTTGAAAAGTTATTCGAGGCTGTGAAAGTTTACAGAAATCGAATTATATTTATTTTTTATTTTTTTTATTTTATTTTTTTTCTCCTAGATCCCATAGTAGTAGGCGGAGATATTTATACCGAAAATAGTTCACTGTTTCCTCTGTCCGTTAAAAAAAAACCGATGCAAAATTCCATGGGATTAAGAAGTTACAGGAGTTATTCGCTATGGGCTAGGGTTGTTACTATAATGAATAAAATTTTTTCCATTTTTTATTTATTTATTTTTGACATTTGATTAATTTTATTGTATTGTTTCGTGATTTCTTTAAATAATAATTAGCTAGTTTTGGTTTTTGTTTTTGTTTTTTTTTTGTTTTTTTTTTATGGAAACTGACACGGCTCGCTAAATCACCTACACTACTCATAACACCGGGAGAACTAAGTATGCATGCCATGTCAGTGTTTCCCTTCATTTCATGTCGGCTACTATGTTTAAAATTGGGGAGGCGTATGTCCAGCAGTGAACACATACACACTGACTGACTAACTGACCAGTCCATATACATCCACTGCTGGGACCATATCATCATTTTGCGGAAAAATAAAAGATTTTGTAAAGTGCCAACCCTATGGCCCGAAACTTGATAATTGCACTAAAATGAGCATAACTTCTTAAACCCATGGAATTAGGCGTCGGTTTTTTTTTAACGGACAGAGGAAATAGTGAACTATTTTCGGTATAAATATCTCCGCCTACTACTACGGGATCTAGGAGAAAAAAAAATAAAAAAATATATAATTCGATTTCTGTAAACTTTCACAGCCTCGAATAACTTTTCAAATGTGGATATTCGAAAGGGTCTTTGATAAGGCTGAGTGAAATTTAAATAAGTAGCTTAGTTTTAATTGTAGAATTATTTTTCGTTTTTTCGAAACTAAAAAAGTGTAATTTTCAAAATTTATTTCTCCTAAACTAAAAGTCGCAGAGGCGGGGGAGTTTAACTCTAGGATTTTAAATAACTAAATCTATAAATTTCTGGAATAAAAAGGACGTGTCCGATTTTATGGTCATATTTGACACTGTGTCCCGTACTAAAACAAAAATATGTTTTTACCGCGAACATATTACATTGTCAAAAAAACCTGAAGTTTTCCTGTAATCTATGGCTTAATATCTACTAAACCTGTGAAAGTTTAAAATTTTAGCTTTAGAAACCTAGAAGAATAGGGAGGGGGAAATGGTAATTTTTTGCACATTTTTAGCTACTTATATGATTAAGACCACTGAACTTAAAATTATTTTTATTTTATTTTTTATTTAATTTTATCAAGTTTTTGATAAGCGATATATGTGCGCGTCATCACGATCTTTGATGATGAGCCATGTGTCATGATGAGCCTTTATGCATTATTTTTGCATTATATTATATATATTATACATTTAATATTATACGTTACATAGTTTTCGAGAAAAAACTCTGTGACTGACGGACGGACACCGGAGTGATGTTATAATGATTCAGTTTTTCCTTTTAAGGAACGGAACCATAAAAAGAATAAGTACCTATGCTTAGAAATAATAATAGAAATAGGAATAATATTATAGTAAATTTGTCATTACACCACTGAAAACCTAGTAAATTTACAGGTATTTATGCTTCTCGTCAAGTCTCGCCATTCTGATAATACACATATAGTAAAAAAAAAACCGGCCAAGTGCGAGTCGGACTCGCGCACCGAGGTTTCGGCACCACAAAAAAAAAGCATTGACAAAAAACACGTTTCACGTTTCTTATGGGAGCCCCCTTAATTTTTGATTTATTATTTGTTGTTATTTCCGCCATAATAATACATATTCCGTGAAAATTTCAGCCGGCTACCTATTACGGTTCCAAAGATACAGCAGTAGGACAGACAGACAGACAGACAGACAGACGGCGTAGGCTTAGTAATAGGCTTCCGTACGGGATACGGAAACCTAAAAAGGAACTTTTTATTTTTTTATTTTAATTAACTACATTTATTTATTTATTTTATGTATGCACTACGGAATGTATTTTAATCATTTCCCTGAAGATGTCTAATGAGCTTTTTCATCTTACGAACATTACCTATGTAGATAGGTAATTAAGGCTCAACTTCCTGGAAAACGTTTCTTTCCCATTACTATCGCATACCCCTCAGACTGTAACAGTTTTAATTGCGGCCCTTTTTGCAATTCCTCTACGGCCGACGCAACGTACAAAGGGTGTAAAGGGCGCAGTGTCCCGTAAATTTCACTAGTTTAGTGCCGGTAATCACTCGGAAGCGTCAAGTGGTGCCGCCGTCACGAGCCTGTGCGGTGTACTAACGCGTCGTCGCTCTGGTGTAATTACGCTCAACTCGACCGCTTATACCTTCCCGCCGTTGGAAATAAACACCAGTTACCTAAAGGCATCGAAAATAACTTTTTTTTATGGAAACTGACACGGTTGGCTACATCACCTACAACATCCGTGATGTCAGTCCATAACACCGTGTTGAGGATGTTTCGAAAATTTCAATATTATAGAAAGGAAGTTTCAAGAAGTCAAGTCGCAACAACTGACTCAGTAGGGAAGGAAGTGGGGTCTGGGCTCGCGGTAGAGGGAAAGCTTTTATTAGTTTGAGGCGGTTGGTGCGTGCGAACGACAACGCCTGTAGTCGTATATTAACAAGTTCGCAGTCCTGTGTACCATATACGGTACACACGGAGCGGTCCCGCCGAGTCCGTGTACCGTATATGGTACACGACCCCGGTGTAACTCTAAGACCTCTAGTGCCACGGACTTGTGAAATTCGTTAGCTTGCAATTACTGGACTTGGTTATGGATATAATGCTTGGTATTTTTATAAAAAATGTTCAAGAAAAAAATTATTATTTTAAATAGTATTTTTGGTATATTTTCCAGCTCGTCCCGGTGCGGGATGTTATGTTATTTATTAGGAGAATAATTATATTGAGAGCTTTGGTAATGTGAAAAAACTTCTGGTTTTGTGCGTAAAAATTTTAGCAATTTTTTTTTTCTGAATTAGGCCGGGGAGCGAAATATGGATCAAACAGACAACACTGAAAATGTATATGAGGAGTCGGCGAACAAAAAGATCTAAATCGATTTTGGACACAAAAATGTTTTTTTTTCTAAATCGGTGCGCCTTTGACCGTTCTATCGATTGGCAAAACTATTTGCTACCAAAACGATCTAGAAACCTTAGAAAAATTAGGGTAAAATCACCAATTTCGTTCAAAACGATCTATCGCTAGTAGAAAATCATTGATTATTTGAAATGAAAATTAATTTCTTTCAAAATGATCTAAATCTCATACTAGTCATAGCCCGTAAAAATGTTTTCTTTCAAAACGGTCTAAATATAATTTTTTTGGCGCCGTTTCTAATTTTTAGGTTTCCGTATCCCGTACGGAAGCCTACGCCGTCTGTCTGTCTGTCCGTCCGTCCGTGTGTCCGTCCGTCTGTCTGTCCGGAGCTGTATCTCATGAACCGTAATAGGTAGCCTGTTGAAATTTTCACAGCATGTGTGTTATTATGGCGGATATAACAACAAATAGAAAAAGTAAAAAATTAAGGGGGGTTCTCCCATACAGGGAAGGTGTTTTTTTTCAAAGTTTTTTTTGTGGTGCGGAAACCTTGGTGTTCGAGTCGAACTCGCACTTGTTTGTTGTGGTATCCGTAATTTACATATTCATTCACAATTGAGCATATCTTCGGTAAAGTGGGTACTGTGCAAATTGATTTGGTGTAAATGGTGGAAAAAAACACTTTCCGTGTATGGGGACCCCCCTTAATTGTTGACCTTTATATTTTATTATTTGTTGTTATATCTACCATACATAACACATATTCTATGAAAATTTCACTGGCTACCATTACGGTTGCAAAGATACAGAAGTAAGGACAGACAGACAGACTAGGCTAGTAATAGACTTCCGTACAGGATTCGGAAACCTAAAAATGTCTTCGGGTACGGTTGCGGTACTCAACACCGGTTCCAAGAAAAGGGTGAAAAAAGGAAGATAGAATTTTTACATATTCATTAATTTAGGATTTAATAGATTAAGATTAACGACACTGGTGATTTGGAACGTTGAAAAGTGGACTGTATGATGATTGGATTTCTGACCTTAGTTTCATTCCATAGGTGTGATTCTGTCGTTATTTCTGCTTACGGTTTCGGTAGTTTCCAGGGTCGACCCTTTCTTGTATGGAATGTCTCTCGAATGCTTCTTGCTCCGAATAATATGATTAATTTCCCTTTGTCACAGGTTGGTTGTTGCAAGTCAGGTTGATTGTATGTGAATGTAATATGATATGGAGGTAGGTCAGGAAAAGGATTTTTTTTCTCTACTCATGAAGTTTTCGACCTACCTACAATAATGTTATTGCCATAAACAATTTAGTGATGCCAATAATATAAAGTTAAAATCCCTAAAATGTGAAGAATAACCATAGCCGCCCCCCGAAGACAGCTTCAGCTGGCTTCCAATTAAGCCTATACCATGAATAAATGTTGAATTACTCTAAAAATGAAGTCTAATCTTGAACAACACTTTACGTAATGCCATATGTAAATTAAAAAAAACAAAAAAACCATAGTGAAAATATTTGAATGTGTAATGAAAAGTAAAAAATATGAAAGTCCTTAACCATAAAAACGAATGTACATGAGAATTATTGTGGCAATCGACAAAGTTTGACAGCTGGCCGCGTCAACGTGCCAGTTGCCGTTTTAACGGTGACCACTCTGACGACAGAGTCCTTCCCTGGATGTAGTTCGGCAACTCTGCCTAATTTCCAGCGCAGCGGAGGAGTGTTGTCTTCCTTGATGATAACCAAATCATTAACTGATAGATTTTCCTGTAGTTTTTGCCATTTTGTTCTCTGTTGAAGGTTATGGAGGTACTCCTGAGACCATTGTTTCCAAAATCCTTGTGACATTTTCTGTAGTAAATGCCATCTGGATAGGTGATTTGTACGAACGTTGCTGACGTCACGTTCTGGCACACCTACCAACGCACGACCTATCAAAAAATGGCCAGGCGTCAGTGACATTGTGTCCTCAGGATCTGATGACATGGGACATAGAGGCCGCGAATTGAGGATGGCCTCCACACGACAAAATAATGTAGAGAGCTCCTCGAAAGTGAGCCTTTGCTCTCCTACAACTCGGACTACGTGATATTTAGCAGATTTGACTGCTGACTCTGCTATACCATTGAAGTGTGGTGCAGACGCAGGACTGAAATGCCATTTGATCTTCAGATCGACCAAATTAATATTCAATTGGTCAATGTTTTTTTACAAAAAACTGTAAACCTCCTTTAGATTGTTGTTTGCACCTTGGAAATTTGTACCGTTATCAGTGTAGATGTCTCTACACAAACCGCGACGTGAAACAAACCTATGAAGAGCCGCTATGAACCCTTCACTGGATAGATCCGATACAAGTTCTAAATGAACGGCCTTACTTGCCATACAAATGAAGATACACAAATAAGCCTTGTTTATTCTAGCCTTCCTTAAATTACTCTCCTTTACAAAAAATGGACCTGCAAAATCGGCCGCTACCGACAGGAATGCCGAGGTAGATGTCACTCGGTCGGTCGGTAAGTTACCCATGAATTGTTCCGTCGCTACAGGTTTGCAGCGATAGCAACGATGATATTTAAAAACTCTATGTCGAGCCGCTTGTCGACCAGCTAAAATCCAAAAGCGTTGCCTCATGATAGAGAGCAGTAGGTTTGGACCTGCATGTAAATGCTTGACATGGTAATGATCGATTAGTAAATTAGTGAAGTGATGACTACGAGGCAGAATCATGGGATGCCTAGAGTCGTAGGGCAAATCAGCATTCTGTAGCCGACCTCCCACGCGAATAATCCCCGACGAGTCCATGAAGGGACCGAGATGTTTGAGACATGTTTGAAAACCCTTTCCCTGTTTTATGAGTGAAATCTCCTTGGAGAACACCATACCTTGTACCAATTTTACCAACTTTAATAAAACTGTATCCAATTCCTCTGATGTTATATAACTGTATGACCTGTCTATTTTATTGACTGCACTGTTTTTCCTAAACCTCAAACAAAGAGCAGAAACACGCAACAACCGGTTCAGAGAGCTGTATCGCAGAAGTAAGTCATTCTCTACATTCTCCAGAACAACATTACAACCAACTACCTCCTCGGAGAATGGTTCCGTGCGCTCAATTTGTTTAGGTCGAACAGGCCATGATGCTGGATGCTCACACAACCATTGAGGGCCCCACCATAAGTGGTGGTTGATCAGCTCATCTGGATGTAGGCCACGTGATGATGCGTCTGCTGGATTTAGCGAAGAAGGCACGTACCTCCAAACAGACGGATCGACCATATCATGAATTTGCGAAACTCGATTGCCTTCATACATATGAAGTGAGTGAACTGGATTCCTTAACCATGATAAGACAATAGTAGAGTCGCACCAGATGTTTATGCTGACAAACTCTACATTAGTCAACAAACTCTGAAAGTATTTTACCAATTTTGCCGCTAAAAGAGCACCATTGAGTTCCATGCGAGGAATAGTTAATCGTTGCTTCAATGGAGCAACCTTTGATTTGGCAATGAACAGAAACACTTTGTTACCACCATGAAAATCTGTGACACGAATGTACACCACTGCTGCAAAACCCTTTTCTGATGCGTCACTGAACGCGTGAAGTTGAAACCCTTTTGCATCGTGAGAAAACACATGACGAGGTATTCGTATTTCCCGAAGATTGCTAAAACCCTTTGTAAAGGATACCCATTTTTTTACAAAATCCGGTGGAGGCACCTCATCCCAATCCAACTGACGTAACCATAACTCCTGCATTAGGGACTTAGCCATGAATGTGAGAGGACTTAACCATCCACACGGATCGAATAATCGTGCTATGTTAGAAAGTAGAGCACGTTTTGTATACACCTTATCGTCGATTTTTGCATCGTACATGAAGCAATCGTTTTCCGAGTTCCACTTTAACCCTAACACCTTGATAGTGTAACCACCTTCTATGTTGAAGTCTAATGGTACTTCCCGATGTTCGTGAGGAATGTCCGACAAAAATTCCTTGTGGTTGCTGCACCACTTGCGTAACTCAAATCCACCAGATGCAAGTAGAGCAATGAGTTCTTGTCTCAGTTGTAGAGCTTCTTCTAAGGACGAGGCTCCGGTGACCACATCGTCCACAAACATTTCATTCAGTAGAACTCTACTCGCTCCTGGTCCTGATTGAAATTGGTCCTGACTAGATAGAGCCAGTTCCCGTACACAACGCATAGCCAGATAGGGCGCCGAAGTAACACCATATGTTACTGTGTTCAGACTGTATTCCTTTATTTCTTTGTTTGGATGGTCACGCCATAAAATCCGTTGATACGGACGATGACATGGGTGTACGTTAATTTGTCTGTACATTTGTTTAATATCCGTCGTACACACAACCTCATGAACGCGAAACCTTAAAACAATATGCGATATATCCTGCTGGAGTTTGGATCCTGGGAGCAAAACATCATTGAGAGAAAAACCATTATTTGATTGCATGCTTGCATCAAAAACCACCCTTAATTTTGTTGTACTGCTACTCGCCTTGTGAATTCCATGATGTGGAATGACGTATAACCCTTTGTTTTGCTCTGCTTCAGTAACCAATGACATATGACCTTTATCTTCATAGTCTTGCATGAATGCCGTGTACATTTCCTTGTATACCTTATCCCTGTTCAAGCGTTTCTCGAGAGCCGAGAACCGTTTGAGTGCTTGCTCCTTTGTATTGCCCAACTCAGGAGGATCATGCTTGAACGGTAACTGAACTTCGAAGCGTCCAGTCCCATCCCGTGTGTGAGTCGACTGAAAATGCTCTTCGCACAAGGCATCTTCAGGACTAATGCCCTTTTTATAGACAGGTGGCTCTTCAAGTTCCCAAAACCTTGAAATTGACTTATTAATGTCAACTTCGCACGACACGTGAAAGCATGAAACATTTGAAGAAACCATGTCATCCATTTTCATATCGACCGTAAGCCAACCAGAAACTGTCCACCCTAGCCTAGTGTTGACTACAGAAGGCAGGTGAGGAAGAACTTTGATGCAATCTGATTTAAGATGAATGTCTTCACGAAAATCAGCCCCTAGAACAAATTAAATTTTGCCCTTCTTGTAGAATCTTGGATCTGCGAGATCAAACCCTTTGTAGTGTTGAACCATATCTGCCGGCAGTTGCACAGAAGGAAGATCTGCTGTGAGCCGTTCCATGAGATAAACCTTACCGTTGAATATTGGAGCGTTGTTGAATCGTGACTTGAATTGACACGAGACGTTACCATGCACATATTTCACCGGGTAAACACCGAACGGTGAAACCGGGAATGAATCCGCTGTAACGTGTAACCCTAACCGTTTAGCGCACGATGTAGTCATGAAGCTGTACTGAGAGCCTTCGTCGATCAGTGCACGAACTTCACGCCATTTGCCCTTGTTATCCATTATGTGTACGATTGCCGTTGCTAGCATGACCGTAGTATAACCCTTATGTGTATGTTGATTGGACTGGAAGGTGGAACTTAGAGACGACACCTCAGCCGTACCATTACCATTACTGACTTCCGAACCTGAACCCGATGAATCGACCCTAGATGATGACTGAACATTATTTTGCTTATTAACAAAACCCCTTTGAATATGTAGAAGCGTATTATGGAATCCTTTACATTGTTTACACACATTATTTGACTTGCATTGTTTGTATGAGTGAGGCTTTAGACAATTATAGCAAAGTCTGTTTTCTTGGACGACACCCTTGCGTGCGTCCGGAGCCATAGCCAAAAACTTTTGGCAAGAATGCAACCCGTGTGCATCCTTCTTGCAACACAGACAGAGCTCCGCTATACTCGACACGTAGCTGGATCTTGGACGGTTCTGATGATTGATATTTTCCTTCGTTTTGTTAGGTAAAACCTGCATTGTTGAACACTCCATAGCCTTGCAACGCGATTCCAAAAACTCAATCAATTTTTCAAAGTTGGGAATTTCAAAATCACTCACATGTAACTCGAATGCGTTCCTCAGCTGAACGTCCATTTTCTTCAGCATTATATGAAGAAGGATGAAGCTCCACTCCTTCACAGGCATGTCGAGCGTCTCCAATGCCCTGAGATTTTCCTTCAGATTGTCTACACACTGACGCAAGTTAGTGTTCACCTTTGATTGAATGTTCGGCTAACTCAACAATATGTCCAAGTGAGTATCCGCTATAAGCCGCTTATTGTCGAACCTTTTTGTTAGTAGGTCGTACGCCACAATGTAATTACCATCACTGATTTGCAAATGCCTTACTAAATTTGCTGCATCTCCGCCTAAACTACTCACCAGATAGTGCATCTTCTGAACTGAACTGAGACTAGCATTGTCATGAATTAAACCACCATATATTGACTTGAAGCTTAGCCACTGTGTAACATCACCGTTGAACTGAGGCAACTTTAACTTTGGTAGTTGCAGACAGTTTGAATTACTGCTTGATTCACTTTTGACTGTGCCTAACCTGTCACGCGTGTTGCCAAAACAATCCTCATAACATACCTTTATGGAATAGAACTTGTTCATAAACTCGTCGTAATCCTTTTGATGTTGTTCATAATCAAACTCTTTCCCTGCCTTGACTTCAAGGGAAACATGAGCCTTAGTGAAGTCTGCCTTGTACTGTTCAATGTCCGTATACCTTGCGCGAAAAATATTTCGAATGTTTACATCACTGTCTTTGAGGTTGGCCACTACCGAAACATCGTATAACGCACTTAAATTGTTTTTCGCTAACTTATATTCCACAAAGGCACTCATTTTGCACTATGATTACACAAAACAAACTGAAAATATTCACAACATAACCAATTATTGAACACACATTGTTTGTTTACAAACTAAAATGACAGGCTGACAGCAATGACAGTCAGTATCTGAGGCTGGAATTACGGACTGACGTCATGAATGACAGGCAGTCAGTTACAGTCAGTTATATGCTCTTTGGTTACAGTCAACGACTATTTGCTGCCAACTTCACGTCACCAATTATGAGTGAAGTCAGTCACGGAATAACTGATTTCCGGTTGACCTACATTACCATAAATTAAGATATGAAAAAATGTAAAAAATATTAATAATTTTATTTAGTCATCTGGTTTTGTGAATTTATAATTTTACACTAAATGGCATTAGCGCGGAAAGATGGCTAGAAAATATATGAATGAATGAATGACCTTGAAAGAATGAATGACAAATTGAAAATTTGTTTTATGCCATAAAATACCATGAAAAAATACCTTTTACCGAAAACTTCACAGAAAATACGAGAATATGCGGATCGTAGGATCAAAAATGGTGATTTGGAACGTTGAAAAGTGGACTGTATGATGATTGGATTTCTGACCTTAGTTTCATTCCATAGGTGTGATTCTGTCGTTATTTCTGCTTACGGTTTCGGTAGTTTCCAGGGTCGACCCTTTCTTGTATGGAATGTCTCTCGAATGCTTCTTGCTCCGAATAATATGATTAATTTCCCTTTGTCACAGGTTGGTTGTTGCAAGTCAGGTTGATTGTATGTGAATGTAATATGATATGGAGGTAGGTCAGGAAAAGGATTTTTTTTCTCTACTCATGAAGTTTTCGACCTACCTACAATAATGTTATTGCCATAAACAATTTAGTGATGCCAATAATATAAAGTTAAAATCCCTAAAATGTGAAGAATAACCAGACACCGATTTAAAAAAATCGCTTAAAAGTTTGATTTTTTTATTTCCTGTTTTTATAACACCAGTAGCAACAGTTTTTTTTATTATGTCCTATTCTCGCAATAAAAAGTTACTTGCAAATACTAGATCTTATACAAATCAGCCAAGGTATCGACTAAAAAAATAAAATATATAAATAAACAAATGGAAGTACGCTATTTAGTTTTTTGCCTCTACTGTAAAATTGAGTTCAGCGCTTTTAGATCGTTTTGTTCCCCGACTCCTCATATTATGTTAAAATAGTATCTAAATAATGTTAACCTGTTTTCTTATTTGTATACCCACATAAATAAGAGCATAGATCGTCATAGACATAATATACCTACCTATCTAATAATATTATGATGATGTTTATTTCCTCAATAGATCGTCTCTTTTGGCAATATCTTTAAGGGAATTGTCCATATTATGATTTCGTAAATATTATAATAAAAAAATAATATTTCCAACTTTTGGTGTCAAACCATATCTTTACTCATCTATATGCGACGTTGACATTTGGTTGCAATTATTACATCTGTAATTGTTTGATGAAATCCCAGTACAATGCAGTAATTTAATATTCCAGCTACTGTTTGGTCAAGGACCATCCTAATACGTGGTATTGTTGATAACGAGTTGGAGGTGCACACACACACGAACACAACCGCACTAATGCAAAATGGATTGCAGCAAGAGAGATGTTAGTACATAGCCACCTTATATGCCATTTGCAAATTAGATTGTGCATTAGCGCTGAAATTTGATTTCGCCTGTGCGGTTCTGTGATACCATTACTGTTATCGAATTAGTGAAAATTATTCTAACTTGAACAAACACAACCAGTTAACGTACTTCCAATGCTATTCTAAAGTTATAAATTTCACACTGAGTATCATACATTTTTTCTATTAAATGTGAGCGTGAAAATTAGTGGAATCGAAAACTATTTAAAAAAATATAAAAACCGCCTTCAAAAATGTATGAAATAAAAAAAAATCTAACCCTAGAGTTGAAGGCGGTGTTGTGATTTGTGTAGCCTTCTTTAGCACCGCCTTCAACTCTAGGGTTAGTAAAAATAATAAAAAAAAAACAGTCGAATTGAGAACCTCCTCCTTTTTTTGAAGTCGATTAAAAACGGACAGCGAGGTACGCGCAATCTACGATTTTTTTCTACCCTCAGGTGTTTTATTTATTACTCCCGGGAGGGGTATGCTTATGTAAGAGATGTCGACCCGAGAAGCCTGTATGTATAAAATGTTAACTTTATGCTACCTCTGTGGTAAACAGTGAAAAAGGCGTGCGTAAAACAACTCGAAATATTCGGGCCGTCACGAGTGCGGGTGGGCTGGTCTATCGAGTAGGCGTCAAAATATACAATGGCCGTTGAAAATTTCCCTATAGCGCTATAAGGCGGAGGCGAGCGTCGGACGGTCCAGGAGCAACCCTCGTTACTGTCAGCCGACCAGGTACAAACTACATTAGCTTTTGTGGTATCGTCCCTCGGCCGCCCAGAGGTCTAGAGTTTGGGGTAAATTGCGTGTAGCGTTTAAGGCTGTCGCAATAAACACTTTGGGAGTATGTGGCGCACGCGGGATACTGGACTGGGGCAGCGAGCAATATTTTGGGACACATAATAATATAATAACAATACAAAGAATTTCACAATGTATTAATTTTTTACAATGAAAGAATATGAGTTTGATTTTTCCCTATTCTTTTAATGAGCTAATACTAAGCCCATACATTTAAATGTTCAGTTTGAAACAAATACTTCACGAAAACTGTTCCACTAGTAAAATATATTATGAGACAACGATAACTTAATAATTATTCAAAATAATATGCACCAAATAATATAACACATACGAACTCTACTTCTTATGAAAGGAAATGTTTCTGTATGTATGTTTGAGGTAAACTCCGGAACCACTGAACATATTTTGTTGCCCCAATTGTAAGAGTAGTTCTTGAGGCTCACTATAGGCTATATACTATTACGCTAAATAGCCTTAGGGATGAGCAGGTATAGTATGGACGGAGAAAGAGAGAGAATATAAAAGAAGCAATCGTTTATTATCATATTTGTGTTCAAATCGGATTTGCTATTAAACAGAGCCTACCGCGAAGTCGCAGGCAAAAGCTAGTTTTGTATAAGTATAATAAGTATGAAAAAAGAAGCTTTCATCGGATATGCATTACGGAGTAGTAAACGAGCAGACAATGGCCGCCACGGTTACATACAGTATGCAAGTTCGACCTGCCCCGCGCCGTTCCACCCCCGCACCCGTACCTCCAGCGGCGGCGGCAGCGTAGCGAATACCAAACGGCAGCGGATGGTACTCGTAATCCAACTCCCAAATGATATTAGAGTGAGACGGGTAGCGGGTAGCGGGGTGGGGGAGAGGGTACCGCTGGCAGCCGCACCATCATCGATCTCGCTGTCAGAGCATATTCACGCTCCGCTACACCGGGCCTCGTTACTGGACATGGGGTTATTAGATTTAGCGCGCTCCGGCCTCCGACGCGACGCCCCTGCCGCCCCCGCACCGCTACCGCAACTATCGCCGCCTACATCCCTAGTACAGCCCGCTTCATCACTGCCGCTCTTCCGCCACACTACCGCCAGCCTACCGCTCCACACACAGCCGCGGCGACCGTGTCGTCGGGTAAACTCATTAATTTATTTGCACTTAGAGCGGGAGTTCTTCTTTGAGATGAAAACGGGTTGAACGATCGACGCCGTTTTCGTGTCTGCGCCGAAAGGGCCGGCCGACAGCCAATTAGGTGGCCCGAGCGGGGGAGAGATGTTTGCACGAATGTGTGAACAAACACTTTGTACACCTCTACAAGGTTTGCCTTTTCTAATGTATATGAGTATTAGACATTTGTAGGTTGGCGCCGCACAGTAACGATCAAGACTGGCCCGTGTCGGAGCGGCCGCCTTCCCCCGGCAGACCGTCCCGTGTTCTCTTTCCTCTGTGGTTGGCGTGCTAGCTCATAAGAAGATGTACAGGGTGTTACAGGACTAATGGTACGTTAACCATGGATTGCTAAGTTTATTTGAAGCAAGACATGTAAATAATTGTTTTTCCTACGCTCAGTATTTATGGATATATTCATTAAATTATTTATCAGTTTTCGCGCCCAAAATATCGTGGAAGTGTGTCAGCGGCACGTCGAGATATAATCGTGTAATTGACCTTTGGAATGCTACTGTCGGGTGGCGCGTAATGTATGTACTTATGTGCGCTTGTGTCAAATACCGTATCAAGTTTGTTACGATATTTGGCTTGTGTGCGGGTTTTGTTATAGGAAGTTTTTTGTTATTTTGTAGTGGGAAATAATTTCACTGCGGAAGAAAATGTAATATTTAAATCTTCTGCTGCATATAAGCCCAGAAATCAAAGTTTAAAGCATTGACTAATCGTCTTGTAACATTGTGTATATGCCAGTATTATGTGAAAATTTCATAATTACTTGTAATAAAAATTCAGATATTTAAATTAAGAAATATCACATCCGGGACAACACAGCATTAATTGCTTTTTTGATTAATTTCACTACAAACCAAAAGTTCTCTCACAACCTCTAATTGGGCGTTGTCAAAGGGCGGTGTCTGCGTCCAGCGGGCGGGCGGCGCGGCGCGGAGGCAGCGCGGCGGCGACGACGGGGCCCGCGGTGCGCTGGTACAAGATAATGACTTTGAAATGGGCGGGCGAGCGCATGCATCATCCGCAATTATTGAGGCGAGGAAGAAGAAAATGTTAGAGAAATGTGAGGTTATGCGGGTAACGAAGACAAACTGCGCGTCGGAGCGGGGGCGGGTGGGGGCGGGTGCAGCAGACGAGACCTCGCGCGCGTGAGGGGCTCACCCGCAATCGCTTCTCTTAAGAAATCACGCGTGGCTGTTACGAGCGAAAAATTCGACGAGCTCGTAAACGATATTTTGTTGAAGCTGAGTAGGTTGTTTCTGTAAAATAGGGTTGATTTTCAGCTACGTTCAGCTATGCGATTTTACCGTAGTTAATATTTTCCCTTGTAGTCGGCCATTCGTTGGGATACGTACGTATTAAAAATGCAACGCTTGAGCTCTCTCTAACTGTCTGTCTGCTCGCTTGTCACTCGATAACACCAACATCTAGTATGTTGTATGCCTAGGAACCGCGGTCCGCCACCTGAAAGCCTTGGCGGCTCCCGCGGCTCCCGCGGCTCCTTCGGCCAGACTTGGCTCGAGGGAAAGTGTTGTTTTGGTGTGAGGTGGTTTAAAAAAAAATAACCAGGGTTAATATAGAGAAGATACCCTAACCTAATGTTGAGGCGGCGCATGTCATTTTTGTTACGTTTGTATTTCCGAAAATAAAGCTTTCTTAAGGCGAGAATAAGGGTCAAAAGGTCAACTTTAAACGAAATTATTGAGCTATTGGTAAAGATAAAAAATCTGTAAAAAATATATCTTATGTATTGATCTTTAGTTAACAAACAAAAAAAAAAAAAAATATTTTACTACTTTGAAAAGGTGTTAAATAAATCTCCAAAAAATAACGAAAAGTACGAAGATTTTACATTCAAGTTAAATTATCTTGAGAAGCATAAATTGTTTCAATACAAGACCCTCATAGAAATATAGATAATATTATTCCCTACAATCGTAGCGAAATAAATATTTTGTTTCATCTTTCCAACACGTCAAATTTAATAAATAGTGTGATTTTCGCGCAAACGTTCATCGTCGGCGCGACGTATCAGCCACCGCACGAGTAGAATGAATCTCGCACCTATTTACATATGCATACGGTTCGTGTTTCAATCAACAGGGCTCAATGCTCGGGTAGCACGGTTTGAGTCTTATTCCCACCTTAAGTGGTTATAAAAAAATTACCTTAACCTAATTTCATATAAAATATATTTTTTTTACCTAACCTAACCTAACATTGCTTAAAAAAAACAAAATAAATTTTGACAAAAGGGACACGAGCCCATGGTCGAGATCGAAAAAATAAAAACCCTACACTCTTACCACTGAGCCACCAAACCACATAAATGACCAAACGAATATCGGGGTGGGTTGGTTCGTTCGTTCACCCGAGCCGTGTTTCCGAAAGGAGCCGCAGGAGCCGCAGAAGCCGCAGGAGCCGCCAGAGCTGTTAGGTGTCAAACCCGGAACTTAGTAGCGACCACCGACCCATATTGCTGTATTGGGGGATTGGTAGGAGATATTTTATGTTTGTTTTTTTATATAATCCGGTATGGGTGGCTGAGTCAGAGTGGCCATACTCCAACTAGGCAATATCACCTCCGAGAAGGCAGGTCCCATACCGGAGATTCGCCTTTGAATTGCTGGCTATACGGTATTAGAAAAGAACACAGCCGAGGCTTCTATGCTGCCATCTTACATCCAGTACGGTGGTACCAACCCAGTCGGCTACAATTTGAGCCTACCACCTAGTAATATAAATATCAAATCAAATCAAATCAGTATATTATAGGCTATACAAACCGTATGGGGCCGGTACTTAAAAAGAATAGCCTCATTGCATCTCTCCTCATGCATGTCGTAAAAGGCGACTAAGGGATAAGGACAAGATGCCGTGCTAAAGGGCGACAGGTTCGCTACCTCTCACCTTGGCACGGTACTTCCACCGAGTCATTCAGCAGGTGGGTCTTCGGGCCTTCCTTGGTGCTTGATCGATTGAATCTTGTTCGAACACTTTTCGAAGCGTGGTGGTCGGTGTTGTGCTGTAATTTACCAGAGTTCTTGCAGCACAACACCGATTTCTCTGCTTACCCCGATTGTCGGGACTCGGGATTCAGCGTGTGTGATATGTATGTATGTATGTATGTATGTATGTACAAACACATCAAAGCGAACACAGTTGGAATAAATACGACTTTTTGCGATTGAAATAAGATACACAGACTTTACTGCGAGCGGAGCCGATATTGTACTTTTATATCCATCCACTTGTTCATCATATTTGTAGATATACATACCTACATATGTACACAGTGCATAACGAATTAGCTTAAACTTGCTATTTGTTTAGGAGTTCAGAATGGTCTTCGGTAAATATAAAGAGATGAGCTACTTCAACTTCTCGGACACGATATTATAATATATTAAAATCTGTTTTTAATATTCACATTATTATAAGGAAAAATCTATTTTATATTATAAAGAACAATAAGACATTCTTAAAAGAGAAAATATATCTACATCGAGGTTAGGTTCAGTCGTCGCTCTCTCTCTGTTTAATCCTCCATCAATCTGTGAATCCTTACCTATAATAAAATCCAACGTCTGCTTTCTGTCTGTCTGAGTGTCTGTCTGTCCGCTTATAACTCGAGAACCACTGAACCGATTTTAATAAAACAAAATTCTACGGATAGCTTGATTCTTCCCATCAACTATAGGCTACTTACTATCACGCTAAATAGCTTATGAGGTTAGCAATGAAGTGAAATATGAGAGCGGGCGGAGCCGCGGGCACAGCTTGTGTTGTTCATACAATCGGATTTTCTTCAATGGGGTCGAAATTTAATTGCGTCGTTAAATGATCCATGAACTGTAATATAAATATTCACACCGTCTCTACGGAATATTTACTTTAAAGATATTGCTTAAATTTACAACTTAATTAATAAAACCGAAAATAATGAAACTATCTAAAACTATCTAAAAGCATAAAACCCTGAAATTATCAAAACCATTTACACATTATCATAAAGTCCTCAGAGTGGGAACGGAGTGGTACACTCAACCATTGGACCTAGCAACCATTTAGGCAACAACGGTGTCCATGATGCTTTATTATTATTACAATTAATTATTTAAATTTTCAGGGTTCCGTGGAGGGCGGGAGGGTATCTAAAAGAGGAAAAACTTAACCCTTATAGGATATAGAACTCTCTTGACTGCATGTTTGTCTGTCCGTCTGTCACACCTTATATTTTCTCCGAATCTAATAGACATATGTCAACTGTAGGTCCCTTCCCTCCTAATCTTACTTGGTGGTAGGGTTTAACCCGCCCGGGTTGGTACCACCGCACTGAATGAAACGTCGGTCAAAACGGCTATGTAAATAGTTTGTGTTTTCCGACCAGTTCAGTGTAGCCGGCACGATCAAAGGGGGAAGCACTGGCATGGCACCTAGTTCACCCGGTGTTATGGGCTCACATCACGGACGTTGTAGGGGATGTAGCCAACCGTGTCAGTTTCCATAAAAAAAAAATCATAAAACGTTGAAATTTGGTACATACAACATGTCCCAAAACTCAAAGTCAAGCGGGAACCAGGTAGGCAAGTTTATGACTACCCAGGGAAAAATAAAAAAAAAATCTGAGTCATTCATTTTTGTCGAAAAAAATTTAACTGAATATTTTTTCTGGCATTCTGGTTTTATTTGGGATAGTTATCAATAGCAGAGTTGCTTTCAATATAAAAATTTTAACAATTATATTTGAAAATTTGTAGTCGTAGTAGGTACCTAAAACGTCAATTTTAAACGTTTTTCGAAAAATGCTCATATCATAAAAAACAAATGACTCCGATTTTTTTCTATTTTTCCCTGGGTAGTCATAAACTGGCCTACTCCCTGTTTCCCGCTTGACGTTGAGTTTTGGGACACGTTATACATAGATTTTGATGAGCCTATCGCGGACGTATAGCGTAAATACATACAAATTTCGATTTTGGGGGACAAATTAAACGTTAAAAAATGTCATCAATGGAACGGGCTCATTAATATGAAAATACGAATAGGATATAAATTTTTAGGGTTCCGTATCTGTCGTACGAGACCCTATAACTAAGCTTACGCCGTCTGTCTGTTTATCTGTCTGTCCGTCTGTCCGAGGGCTATATCTCTTGAACCGTAATAGGTAGCCCGTTGAAATTCTCACAGAATATGTGTTATTTATTATGGCCGATGTAACAACAAATACTAAAAATATGAAAAAGTAAAAAATTCACGGGGTCCCCGAATACAAGAAACTAAAAAGTGTATGCGCGCCACATCTACCGAAAAGAGTATGAAGCATTTTACCTAATACATAGATGGCGTAAATTCCACGCATAGTTAAACCATAGTGTTAAACTATAATAAAATGAATACGTGTTGTATCATTTTGTTTTCATATCTCGATGCTCGTATCGAAGTGAAACATTATCTTCGTATTGCGCAGTAGACACGAATGCTCACGCAGACAGAAACTAGATTAATCCCAGGAGATTGCTTCGATGGATGACGGCGGATATGCCTACGTTAATTTCATGTAACAGTGTTCATTAATATTGATGCCTTATCTATGACGCATAGACCGACACAGTGAAATTGTGTTTAATAATAATAATATTACATTAATATAAATAGTGTACTAATATTACCACCAGCACTAATAATGTTAATTACTTTTGGTTTGTTTATGTAAAATGTTATTTTTTTAGCAATAAAGTATTTCTATCTGTCTATCTATCTATCTATCTATGTATAATATAGTGGAGATCTGTTTTCTCTGCCTCCCCCACTGGGAAACAGGCATGACGCTATGTATGTTCATATACATACATAAGTACATACGACACGCTAAATATTCCGACAATCGGGGTAAGCAGAGTAATTCGGTGTTGTGCTGCAAGGACTCTGGTAAAAACAGCACAACACCGACTACCACGCCTAGCAAAGCATTCATACCTGATAACTATCAAGCAGCAAGTAAAGCACGAAGACCCACCTGCTGCATGACTCGGTGGAAGGATCGCGCCAAGATGTATGTACATACTAGTACATGAACATATGTATGAAATATTACACTGTGGCAATGGCGGACTTATTGCCTTAGGCAATTTTCCCAGTCAACCCGGTGGAATTACAGTTTTACATGGCATCCGAAGCCTGCAGCGGCTGGGGGAGAAACTGTATTCTCTGTTGAAATTGGCAAATTGGTCTGGAAATTTCAATGAATTCTCGAAACAAACGTGGTACATAGTGTTTTTCCACTGACTTACTGGTTTGGTCGAATCTAATCCAAAAGCCACTGTCCAGATCATGCTCACAGATGGGTGACTTATGGAACTCGTTGTTCTTCATCGCCCTGATGCAGTTCCGCGAGTCTGACGAAGTCTCCGGAGCGAGGGACGAAACGTCGACAGTGTAAGTCGTTCTCATGAATATACCGCATAACCGAAAACAGTACTATAAAGTTATGAAGTAATTTAAACTTCCTTTGAAGCGCTATGAAACCCAGAAAACACTTCACGTCACCGTCATCGTCAGGATCATAGTCACAGCATAAAAATATGTCTATGTAGGTGTATTGTGCCTTTGAGAGCGAAGAGGGGTCGAGGGACAAGGGGTCGAGCATCGCGTCGTCGTCGCGCCGGCAGAGTGCTCATGGGGATAGGCCATAGTATGTTTGGCCTGAAACGTCGAGCCACATAGCTCGAAGAATGACCATGGGTTAATCCGTAAAAATTTTGATAATGTACTTTAAATTTGTTCTGCCATGTGTTACGCGTTACCGTATATAGTACCAATAAGATATCAAGAAAAATATTTCCAAAATTTCAGCTCCGGATGACGGAAGTTACACGCTAGGTTTGGCATCAGTTCAGTCCGTGACCTTGGTCACGACCAGATTGACGCCAGACTGACGCCAGACGTAAAATGCATTCGCACTATCAATCTGCCATCAGTGTAGAATCAAAATATTTTAAAATCCATCAGTCTTGTCCATCATTCCAAATCATCCATCCATCAAAGTAGATTAAACGGTCAGTCTGGACCATGGTTTAACCAGACTGATGGACTGAACTGATGAAAAACCTAGCGTGTAACCTCCGTCTATGCGTTTATTCGACCTTGAAACAGCGCGTGGACACGCGGACGGCGACGGCGCCACGCGACGCGGCGCAGTCGGCAGCGGCGGGCTAAGGGCGGCGCGTAGGGGAGGGGGTGGCGTCCGCGTTGCGGAGATGAGTAGGGTACCGGCTAATCCTAGTCCGTTAAGAAATTAATTCATCGCGCGCGGCGCGGCGGCGCGGAAGGGCCGACGCCGCGCCGATGTCGACGTCGACCCCTAGTCTTCCCGACGCCGACGCCGGCGCCGACCGCAAGATTAACGATCGCGGAAATAATTTGCGAAGGTTCGGTCCCGGGCGCGCGCCGCGCTGTCCGCCATGTTGCCGGCTTATCGTCGACCGCACCGCGCCCGCCCCCGCCGCTCATATAATGATGCCAGTAATCCTTGTTTGCGCACTTTGGGCATTATGAAAATATCTTATACGCGATAGATACGGAAAATTTCTGTTCATTTAAACTATAGTGCCACCAGGAAGTTATGAGGCGTGGGAAATATGTAAAACTGTCTGCATTCCTAAGAAGTGACGTGAACTTTCGATCGAAAGTTTGTCGATAATTTAGGTTATTAAGTCATACAATTATCGACCAACTTTCGACCGAAAGTTCACGTCCATTTTTAGGAATGCAGACAGTTTTGCATATTGCCCACGCCTCATAACTTCCTGGTGGCACTATATGCGAAAGCTTCTAGCACATTCAATCAAATTTTGCTGAACCAATATGAACTCTTCTTTTAATAACCGGAGTTCCGGACTAATAAACGTCATCAAAACCTCCCGTTAAGTCTTGTCCTACAGTTATTTGTCGGTTAAAGTGACATTTCTCATACATTTGACAGGAAAGAGTTTGACAGGAGATGGTTGTAAATCGTCCGTAAGGCGTCTGCAACAAAACAATACAATAAAGTTGCCAGCGAAGGATATCTCTAGTTTCATTACATCATCACTTTTACAGGCCTATTTTCTTGCTATAAAATGTTAGGTTTTTGTAATATTGGAAAGGTTGACTTGTGATAAATGGTTGTTGCCGCTCGACCCGGGCGTGTCCGCCCGCCGCCGCGGACCGGCGGCGCCAGAAATAAAATTAATTTTATTCTAAATTGAAGGCGCCGGTTTAATTATTGGGCCGTACTTTACACTTAATTGCTTTTTATTGATTTCGTATTCAACGTTTGTTGAAGTTCGTAAAATAAAAAATTGAATATCATTCAGGATTTTCATAAAACGAGTACATACAAAGTAAAATGTCGATACTACGGTCCGAAGTAAATTAAATTAGAACTTACAGCCAACTTGTTACCCTGGCAAAAACCGCAATCAAATGTAAAGAGGGTCAATTTATGTTATTTATACATGCAACCATACATACATAGCGTCACGCCTGTTTCCAAGTGGTGTAGGCAAAGACAACGGATCCCCACGCGCCATACAAATCTGCCGCCTCTTCCACTCTCATAATGTTCTTCATACATGCTCGTCAGTTCCGGGTACTAAGAATATAGTAGGTTTAATAGTAGGTTATAGTAGGTTTATTTAATATTATACAGTACATCTCATAAATTTCTATGGTGCTGTAGCTATTTAAGCACAAGCTAAATCGAATATAAGAAATAAACATCCGTTTTTCCAAGAAATTCAACCAGCGTCCACGGGTCCACGTCCAAATATGGACGATTATTTTTATTTATAGTTAGATTTATTTTTATAGTTAATTAGTTATTTTTAGGTCTAGATTTAATTATTTTGAAGAATTTTATTTGAAATAAAATATTCAAGTATTAAGTATATGCATAAAAAATAATAATAAACATATGTGTAAGAGGGTGGAGATAGAGGAGAATATGTTTTATATAAATTATATCAAAATGTTAACCCCGTAAATGTCAGAATTGATCACAAGAATCAAGACCAGAATTTACTTCCGCCAGTATAGGGAGGAGCCACAGCCGACGACTAACCAGACCTACGCGCGAATAGTTCAACAGTTTCTTTCAGTAAAGCAATAACTCTCTTAAATTTTCCCGAATTTCAAGATTTCTGCGAACCGGATATCTCGGTTCTTCTTGAGATGTCTCTCTCAAGAATGTTACTTACGCAAAATCCAAGGATAGTTGCGGGTTTCCGTCGCCTCTAGAACAGCCACGGACGTTCTAGAGCAAGATTCTTGGAATTCCGTATAACTTTGTTCATATAGTTTAGTTTACTGTTCATACTAAACAAACATGCTGAGGTTCTAATGGCACATCGTACGACCTCAAAGTCGTCAGTCGCAGCCGCTGGAGATGCGGCGCGTTTGCGATGCGTTGCAGTCAGACATATCCGATACCCGATTGTGCTCCTTTCTGTGCCTCGTAATAGTTGAAGTGTTGAATGAAAATTTATAGAATAACTTCAAGAACGTACCGTGTGGGGTCGGTACTTAAAAAGAATAGCCCCACTGCATCTCTCCCCGTCGCATGTCGTAAAAGTCGACTAAGGGATAAGAAAATTCGTCAGCCTCGGTAGCTCAGTGGCGCGGTTGGTTAGTCAACTGTTATTAAGCAACGCTGAGCGCGGTCAGTGATTGGATGGGTGACCGCTCGACCGTTGGAGGCTGACCGTGGTTCGGATTCCACGTTAAACTGTAGGTCCCTTCCCTTCTTACCTTACTAGGTGGTAGGGTTTATCCCGGCCGGGTTGGTACCACCGCACTGAACGAAACGTCGGTCGAAACGGCTACGTAAATAGTTCGTGTTTTCCGTCCAGTTTAGTGTAGCCGACATGAAATGAAGGGAAGCACTGGCATGGCACCTAGATCACCCTGTGTTATGGGCTGACATCACGGATGTTGTAGGTGATGTAATAAAAAAAAAAAAAAAAAAGAAGAAAAATGATTTTCATTGTTTATGTAGGTATGTAATTGTACATCTATGTAATATTGTACATTTATTATTGATAATTTTTTTTTATCTGTCCACAAATAGCAGTCAAGATTTAATTTGTCACGACGTACTTCTCGGGTTTGTCTCAAGCACGAATTGATTTTCTATTTCACCTATACGACGGACAATCAACGCACAACAACGAAGTATATTATATGGTTGTTGTGTGGCTTACCATGGTTGAAATTCGCGGTCACTATGGCCGACGTTTCGGACTGGCGGCGCGTGCAGTCCATCCTCAGGGCGAGTGCCTGGCTGCGGTCCGGCTCGCGGTTAACAGAACACTGCCTGTCAAACGCGAGCGGCTGCGAATATTGTAGCTGCAGTTGTGGGTAGACACCAATTCGGCTTGGGCTGCGTTCCGCGCCTTCGCCGAGGAGCAGAATGTACTGACAGTGTCTTCCTGCCGCTGCTGGTGCACACTGCCAGACCTGCCGCTCCCCAGGGGGGCGAGAACAGGATTCCACACTGGAGACAGCCTGTAGGAGTCTCCTTTGTTGAAGTTCGCATGCTTCGAGATCTCGATGGACTCACGGATGATGCGTGGAAAGAGTCGTTTTTCAGTGGTAAAATTTTTTATATTAGTTATCATTGTTGGCCGAAGGAGATATATTATAATGTTATCAAAGTTATGTTCCTTATATAATATTTTTAGGGTTCCGTATCCGGTACGGGACCCCATTACTAAGCCTACGCCATCTGGCTGTCTGTCTGCCTCAGGGGCGTCATTTTAAATTTTGATTAGGTGGGGGGGGGGGGGGGGGGGGGGGGGCAAGCACAAAGCGCAATCAACTCCGGTATTTTAATTCCGTATCTTACATTGAAAATCCGTATAAATACGGATAAATAAATCCGTATATATGGCAACGTTGAGCTAGCGACGCGTCGCTCCATAGCAACAGCGCGAGCGAGCGAGAGCCTTGCTCCGCCCGTACCGCCACTACTCTTCCTTCACTCCCACCCCTCCGCCGCATAGCGAGGCGCGGCGTCCGCGCTCGCCCGCAGTCAGTAACAGTCAGATGTCCGGCGGGCAGAGTCTACTCGCGCGTGAGCGCCACGCCACTTACCTACTTAAAATATATAATAAAACGTGTTAAAAATGAAGAGAACTAATACTCAAAGAAACATCAGTGACTTTTTTTGTAAAATGAATAAAGTAGAAGTGGACTTGACTGATAGTGACCGATCTGCTTCTCATTCGTCTGAGCCTTCACCAATAACTTCAGTGTCTACTCAATCATCCACCAATGATAATTTGAAAGTCCAACCGTCTTCTCTGCCTACAACAACTACGAAGAATGTCACAGCTCAGGCATCTTCTCTGGCTGCAGCAACAACAGCGACACCGGAAATAATTTTGAATGTGCAACCGTCTTCTCTGCCTACGACAACTACGAAGAATGTCACAGCTCAGGAATCTTCTCTGGCTACAGCAACAACAACGACACCTGGAATATCCCACCTAGTTAGTACGTCAACTCCGTCTTTCTCTGAAACCTTATAAAAACCAAATCAAAGTAAGTCACTTAGCAGTAACCCACTAGAATGTCACGTTCAACCAAACATAGATTTCCCAAAGACCAATGGAAGGAGGTTCACAGCTCGTTACTATGACATCCATGAATGGATAGAATACTCCACAACAGAAGACGCTGTGTATTGTTTCCCATGTCGACACTTCAACGCACAGTCTTCCGTTCGTCCGGGTGAAGCAGCTGGCAGTCGCACTTTTATAGACAAGGGCTTCAAAAAGTGGAAAGATGCTTCTGCTCTTTTAAAGCAGCATGGACTTGGAGAAAGACACAAAGCGGCAATGACATCATGGGCTGAATTTAAAAATCGTAGCTCCCAACAGAAGTCAGTATCATCTCTACTGGACTCGCAACGATCAGGAAATATAGAGGAAAATCGAAATCACATTAAAGTTCTACTGAAAGTGATTGGTTTTCTCGGCAGACAATGCTTAGCCTTTAGAGGGCATGACGAATCAGAAAATTCTCACAACAGAGGTAACTTTCTACTAGTGCTACTCGCCATGAGCTTTTCGTAAAAATACAACAGCGGATGAATAAACCAGTACTGCATTTGGAAAGAACTGTCCCTACAAGATGGTTCTACTGGTTTAATGCAGTTACGAAAGTTCGAAAGACATACCAGGCCATTTTGGCTGTTCTAGATGAAGGAAAAAAGGAAAGGGCAGAGAGTATCGGAATAAATGCGCAAATAATGCAGGAACAGTTCATATTTCTGCTTTGTGCTATGGAGAAGATATTAGGCATTACTTATTGCCTATCGCAGCAGCTACAAGCCGAAGAACTTGACTTAGCAGCCGCCGTGCATCTAATCAAAAGTACGAAAGAAGAACTTCAAAACTCCAGAACTGACGACACATACCGAGAGGTTTTAGAGAAGGCTAAATCTTTGGCAGACAGTAGTGGTGTTTTATATGGCGGACAAAAAAGATCGAAGACTGCTCCTCATAGACTCGCTGAAAGCGTAATAATGTCGACAACTGGCAATAAAAATACTGAAACTAAGGCCATATACTTCGAAGTTGTCGACAGCATTCTCGTGGAATACAATCGTCGATTCTCTGAAAATGAAGGCCTGTTCTCAGTAACGGATGCCTTTAAGAAAGAAAATTCAGCCTTCATGGCGGAAGAGAAATTAAAGCCATTAATAAGAAACTACGAACATTTTCTAAATGTAGAACTTCTACAACTGCAACTGCCCATAGCCAGGAACCATTTACAAACATGCGATGGAGACTCCGTTTTGTCACTACTCGAATCTCTCAGAGTTCTTCCAGTGGCATACTCAGAAGTGATAAAACTGCTGCATATTTTTGCTACCCTGCCTATGACCACAGTTGGAAATGAAAGATTTTTCTCTGTGCTGAAAAGAGTAAAAGGGTACCTGCGAAGTTCTACTGGTGATGAAAGATTGTCCTCACTTATGTTAATGGCGGTTGAAAGAGAAGAAATGAAAAAAATATCACTAGACCAATTGGTAGATGATTTTGCTGCGAGGAAACCACGACGATACCCTTTGCTACACTAACGTAACATTGAAATGCACCGTAGTTATTTTGTTTCATTAGTATATTTTATAAGGTTTATGTTCCTAATTTTCACAAATAAATAATTAAAGTAATAAAATTTGATGCATTTTTTTCTTACCCAAGCTACTACAAAAAGTTTGTATTATTTTAAAAATTACTTCCCAATGGGAAGTTCCCATTGATGTTCGGATGGACTTATTATTGCTTATCCTTAGTTTATATGTTGATCAACCAACCAAGTGATCTTAATAAAAAACTAAACTTACGTAAAAATATAAGTTTTTTTTGCAAATTCCAAAATTATAGGGGGGGGGGGCAACTGCCCCCCCCCCCCCCCTGCCCCTATTAAACGACGCCCCTGGTCTGCCTGTCCGTCGTATGTCCGAGGGCTGTATCTCTTTAACCGTAATTTTGAAACCCGTTGAAATTTTCACAGAATATGTGTTATGGCCGATAAAAAAACAAATAATAAAAATAAGAAATAGTAAAAAATTCACGGGGGTTCCCATAGAAGAAACTAAAAAGTGTATGCGCGCCACGCCATCTACCGAAAAGAGTATGAAGCATTTTAACTAATCATGAATTTGAACTAATATGAAGAATTTCATAAACACGCCATAGATGGCGTGAGTGGCGCTAACCATGACATGGCGATACGGAACCCTCGGTGCGCGAGTTCGACTCGCACTTGACCGGTTTTTTTACATTCCCACACTCAAGTATTTTGCTCCAACCTACTTTTATATTTCACAACATACGACTATCAAACATCCAAAGGTTGACTGGGAGAAATCCCTGTAAGGGCTAAGTCCGCCTTTGCCCCTCGCGTAAATTACTTATCGTTTGTGTCTGTAAAATGTTTTTGAGGCAATAAAGTATTTCTATTCTATTCTAGTCAATCGTACAATGTACAAACAAAACAAAATAAGAACAATTTCATTTTCTTAGGATCGAGGACTATCGAATTTACGAGCATGTTCGTGCTTTACCCGCCACGTACCGACAAAACCTCTCTGCATCGCGATCGTCACGAAATTCAATCAGAAAAAAAACTTTCTTAGCGCCAATTCCAGCGCAAACAAAAAGCAGTTTTCCTTCTAAAAGGGTCGATCGTCGCTTCGGAAGGCTGCCGGCGCAGGAAGCGCTTTGTGTCTTTTACTCCTTGGCCCGTCGTTTGAATATTTAAGTCGGTGCGTGGACGGGGTGGTTTAAAAGCTCTCCCCGTTTTCATTTATTTCACCTTTCGCCGTCAAGTTCGCGGAATCACTCAATAATGTCGGTCGTGCCTAGCATTCGAGACGCGCAGACGTCGGAGCTTTAACGGCGGCCTCGTGCGACATATAAAATGAAATTGCCGAGGATACCGCCAAGACGCACTCGCTGAAATATGGCCTAATAAACGTTGGGATTATCATGTGGACATTTTCGTAAAATTTTATGCTCGGACCTAAATTCTTTCTTTACTTTATACTAGTTTATCTTTGAAAATTACACATCTCGTTCTGCGGCCGACCACTATTTGTCATTCTTTAACTTCTTTGTATAAACTCTTCATAAATCGCCTCTAAATCCTATTGACTCCCAAAATCTAAATTACTGACTGACTGACTGATGTAACAAATTTTAACTCATTTGGTCCAGTAGATTCAGAGAAAACAATCTGTGACAGACATACAGACAGGAGAGTGATCTTATAAGGGTTCCGTTTTTTTTTCTCTTTTGTGGTACGGAACCCTAAAAACTACTACGTACAGATAATGTCGCCAAGTACAGTCAGCTCTGAAATGGAGATACATTTTACGCTACATAGTGGTTAAAGCACCCCCGCCTTTCAAGCGAGAGGTTGAATGTTACACCAATGGTGCGTACATACAGCTTCACTGGAAGAAACCGTGTTCTTCAATAAGTAGCCTCTTTGTCAGCCTCGGTAGCTCAGTGGTGCGGTCGGTCAACTGTTGTTAAGCAACTCCGAGCGCGGTCAGTACTTGGATGGGTGACCGCTCGACAGTTGGAGGATGACCGTGGTTCGGATTCCACGTAAAACTGTGGGTCCCTTTCCTTCTTACCTTCTTCTTAGGTGGTAGGGTTTACTACCCGCCCGGGTTGATACCACTGCACTGAATGAAACGTCGGTAGAAACGGGTATGTAAATAATTCGTTTTAGCCGACATGAAATGAAGGGAAGCACTGATATGGCACCTAGTTCACCCGGTGTTATGGACTGACATCACGGATGTTGTAGGTGATGTAGCAAACCGTGTCAGTTTCCATAAAATAAAATAAAAAAAGTAAGTTTTGAGCACGGCAGAGACAGATCTTGGTACAAAGGCACTTGCTCACTTGAATTGCGCATATTATATTTCAATACCTATAATTCCGTTATGGGTGACCAGAGTAACCCGAGCACAGTGCATGCTCCAACCAGAATGTCACCTCAGAAAGAGCCAAACGAACTTCTCTTTGGATTGCTGGCTATTACTGCACTAGAGTATCTTAAAACTGTAAACGGTGTCTATTGTGTAGCTAGTCACAATGTATTGTAACGAAGACGTTAAAAAAACCCTGCGAAGTTTCTTGCCGGCTCTTCTTTGTGGGTGTAATCGAACCGGATTGTTAAAACTATACAGGACAAATTCAAGCGTAGTGTACTACCATAGGAATGATGAATAAAATATAATAAAGAATAAAGAGGAGAACACAGCCAATGCTGATATTTTTCATGGGAAGAATTTATTTTCTTGCGTCCAGTACGGTGTTACCGACCCAGTCTAGTACAATTTGAGCCAATACACATTGGATGAAAGAAAGTAATAAAGTCTCTCTGTCCACTTGGCTCCCCTCGTTTGGATAGTACTTAAAATGTTTATTCTTATTTTATGGTTTTTCTTCAAAATTGTTATGTATGTACATAGATGTTTTTTTTTTGTTATATATACATATTTTTCTTCTTCTTCATCCAATAAAAGGTTATGTTATGTTATGTTACCACCTAGTAAAGGAAGGGTATTGGGTTATTTTCACAAGGTTTCGCAAATTTTATCTGACTGTACCTAAGTGTAACATAATATAAATGCTTCACGGCTATTTCAGCACATCTTGCCTCTCAGCGTACAATTAGCGGTTAGATGGGTAAGGTAACCACTTCTAAATGAAAGGTTTGGGTTCTAAGCCGGATATGGAAAACTGTAAGTGAATGTAGTTTTTTCCACAAGTTACTATAATATTATCTTTGTAATAAACTTTTACTATTGTCGTTGACTTGATATATTTAAGTAGTTATCAAAATTACGAATACGATGGCACTATACACCAGATGTAGGTAATGTAAATAGGCAGAGTGGTCATATTCTTGATATTCAACTTTATCCTGTAAACAATCATATTATTCTTGTGAGCGATAGTATTGGTTAATTATTTCTAACAAAACATTGTGAATCACGAAGTTTGTTTCGCTATTGTTGGTGACGCCCGAGCTACGGCCCATTATTCCAATCGAAGTCCCTACAACGCGAGATTTGGCTGCCATTAATGGCATTAATTTTCTCCTAGACTGATGTCGAAGGTGGGGTCACGGACGCAGTTCTTAGCCATCACAAGCAGCTATGGCTTAGATATAGGTTGCTAATGAAAGCAAACACATTATCGCTCTATGTGCTCATTATATCCTAGTACCCCGTTTGAAATATCACGTACGGAACCTGGGTGCTCGAGCCCGACTCGACACTAGACCGCTTTTTATATTGTCCGCGGCTCCGGTGATGAAAAACGTAGGTAGTGAGTGAGAGGTTCTTTGCGGTAATTTATATTATCTTTCCTCCTGTGCGTTATGAAATGCAGCGTCAGTCTCTCTGTCTATAAATGTTAAATATAACAGTTTTCACAATTTTAATGTGGCATATCTTGGAAGAGATTTAGGCGAAACAAAACTAAAAATTTAATTATCCCTAAAATTGATAATTCAATTAAATAAAAAATTTTTCTGCATCCTCGGCACCTCACTCTTTGTCCCTAGGACGACCACCACGTTTCCTCGATGACTGGCGAGACTGATATTTTGTATAAGAGACGCTTTGGCGCGACGATCCCTATGCTAAATTATATTTTTTTAAATCAATCTTCCATTACACGAAATGAAGATCCCAAGACCTAAAAGAAGTTTCCGTGTCAACAAAGGGCAAGCCGTGGGTGTTAAACGTGTTAAATTAAGTCAAAATGGCGTACCTAAGTCCTGTGATCTCGGCGACCGGCGAGCCGTCTTCCGTGAGCCACGTGATGAGGGGCGGAGGGTTGCCGTGCGCGGCGCAAGACACGCGCGCCCCCGAACTGTTGCTGAACGACAATCGCGGCGGTGGCTCCATTAGGAACAGCAGCTGGCTCCAGCATGGCGTCACTGTGGACGAGAGAAATGGAAACATTAGATAGAAAATCTCACTTATTAGTGAGCCACGCCACGTGATGAGGTTAATTTGATACTTCTATTTCAATAATTATTGGTCGTGGATTATGGTCTTCTGGTATATTTTCTTTAGGAAATATTTATTATGAAAGATTTCATGAGGGTTCAAGTGTGCGGCCTAAGACACGTCCCCCTAACTGTTGTTGAACGACAACCGCGGCGAAGGGACCATCAGGAACAACAGCTGGTTCCAGCATGACGTCACTGTGGACGAGAGAAATGGAAACATTAGATAGAAAATCTCACTTATTAGTGAGCCATGTGATGAGGTTACTAATATTAATTATGAAAGATTTCATGAGGGTTCAAGTGCGCGGCGCACGAAACGTCCCTCTAACTGTTGTTGAACGACAACCGCGGCGAAGGGACCATCAGGAACAGCCCCTGGTTCCAGCATGGCGTCACTGTGGACGAGAGAAATGGAAACATTAGATAGAAAATCTCACTTATTATTAGTGAGCCATGTGATGAAGTTACTAATATTAATTATGAAAGATTTCATGAGGGTTCAAGTGTGCGGCCCACGACACGTCCCCCTAACTGTTGTTGAACGACAACCGCGGCGAAGGGACCATCAGGAACAACAGCCGGTTCCAGCATGGCGTCACTGTGGACGAGGGTGATGGATAGAATAGGTAGAAAAACTCAGAGACTAGTAAACCACGCGCTGAGGGGCGGCGGAGGGTTGCGGTGCGCGGCGCAAGACAAGCGCGCGCCCGAGCTGTTACTGAATGACAACCGCGGCAGAGACTCCAACAGTAACAGCAGCTGGCTCCAGCACGGCATCACTCACACAACGAACACAGAGAAATACAATAGAAAATCGCCTATGAAATGCCTTTTTCAGTAGTTGTACGTTTGACACAAAACATAAAAAGTTAAATAACCAATTTAATAAATCCCAACATATCAACAACCCTTAAAAAGTGAACTTACATAAAGGTATCGGTGGACAGTTAAGTAAATATACCTGATTTTCATTCAACATACCTAGAACCATCCCGATTAAACCAGCTTTCTAATAAAAAAAAACGCATCCAAATCGCTCCACCTCTTTGTGAGCTACGATGCCACAGACAGACACACTGGCAGACATACAGACATAGGCGTCAAACTTATAACATCCCTCTTTTTGCACCGCGGGTTAATTATTCTACCTTAGTAAAATAAAACCAAGTCGTAACTTCGTAAAATTTTACATTTGACACTTCGAGCCGGATCCCCAGCGAAACCGAGTTAGCGAACTTCAAAAGCAGTGGTGGTCCAATTGATCGAGACGCTTCGGTCGCCCTGCCCCTACCACAGCTCCCTCCCCTTACCACTCCCCTCCGGAGTTCCCCAGTCACTCGGCAATAATTACACCCTGTAGACTTCAGCGAAGATTTACGTTGTCGCATGTACAATTATGCGGCCCGCACTGTTTGTTCCCCCGGTAGGTGGCATATTAACGCCTCACTTATCGCACCCGTGACGCTAATTTGGCATCGAAACGAGGAATAACGCGATTATATGATCGTGTCTTTGATAATTTTGTTCCGAGAGTGAATTAGGCTTTGAACTGGCTGTGGTTTTTTGTCTACGCCTTAATTTCCTCGCAAACGAGTTATATGAACTATGTTTGGGCGTTCTCAGATGGATATTGTTTCAAATACTTTAGAATTTCTTCGTTTATCTACTTCTGTTTATTTCAACAACATTTTGGTTTTCAAGAAAGACAATTTTATGAGAAAGAACAGCTGAAGCCAGAGCTTAATTGTAATAGTCTATAGTCAATAATCTAACTTGTTTGAACTTTTTACTATGGTTCTTGTTTTTCGTAATTGAAAAGAGTTAGTTCCATGTCATATTTGTTTCAAATAAAATTTTATCTGTTTTAGGAGAACATCATTAAGCACTTTATAAGCACTAGCTAAAACCTGCTATTTCCTCTATTGTCATGGAAATCTTTGTCGCACACAACACCTTATCCAAGAGTTCTCCAAAGATTTGATTCGCGAGATATATCTTCACCACTTTTTCCTTTTGCACATCACACAAGAATAAGTCCCGTTGGAAGAAAACTGTGGCAAAGGCGGCATCTACTTATTCCCCTAATGAGTTTCTAGCCAACGTAATTACGTGTTCAATGGCCTTTCATTCCAGATGGGGCGAGCCCTACACGAGATTAGTTCTTGCTAGGTACACTCTGACACAATCTTCTTGTTTACACGCTTCTCTTCCTCTTGTCTTCTTCTTTGAGGTATTAGTAGAATTTTTAGAGTTCTAGGGAAATCGTTGTATGGAGTTCCTTCCTTCTGTCCATTCAAAATAATTTCATAAGAAGTTTTTGGCTTTTCTATCTTTATTGTAGGTACATGTACAGCGTACAAACACTCTGGACACTTTTATAACATTTTGAAATCTCGAAAATAAAATTGAACATGAAAAATTTAATAGACTTCAAATTATTTGTTTAGAAATAAATAGGTAATTATGTCTAAAATTGTATTGTTAGGATGTAAAAGTTCTGTTTTGAATTTATCCTGCATACGAGCAATTAGAGTAAAATAAATGTATAAACAACACTTTAGCAAAATCCTTTTCTTAGTAATTACCATAACGCTGTCACATCGCTCGTCAACATTATAATCTGTTTAGACTGTTAATTATTAACTTTTGATTATGTTGTCGAAGCCACGAAGAAAATATGTCATGGCAAGTATAACACGTCAGAGTACATAGGTAATTAGATTTGCTACCTTCTTCTGATGCTAAGAATTTCATTTAGTTGAGCATGCGTGCGGACTTAACTATCGCCTCGTAAGACACGATCCTTTTCGCCGAATGTTTGATGAGAGGTTAGAGCTCGTTGATACGGGCGGGTATTGATGAGATCTCTTCAGTGTATTTCTAGAACCTTCGCTAACTTCTTTCATCCAGGAATTAATAATGAGTCTAGGGCGTATACGGTGATATCTCTCTAGCTAACCTGATATGAATGAATACAATTAGCTTCTAGATTCATTATGTAAGCCCATTTGAATTATGTGACGAGCTGACTTCATTAATCAGAATTTCATGCTAGAACCGTCCTTGTATTCTCGTCTCTCTGCACCGATGTTTCGTTCATAAAAAAAGCGTGACATGTGGCGCCGAGTGTCATAAGGTGTCTAACGGTGGTCGCACGCGGGCATTGCGAATGCCATGCAGGCCTGACAAGCTACCTATTCACGCCCCTCTTAAAGGACCCAAGACTATACCTGGGGGGATATGTCGGCAGGCGTAGCGATCCAAAGTTTACCAGTTCTGTGGAGGAAAGATCTGCAAAACCGATTAGTACAATGCAATCCCCCAGTAGATGCAATCCCTGCGACGGTTGTGCGGAGGTGGAAAATGGACGGAGGGATAGCGTCCAATAGCTCCTCCGAGTATTCCCCATGGAATAAGCGATAGAACACACTTATGGCGCCGACATCTCTACGAAGTTGCAGGGGTTCTAGATCGCGGGACACGTAGCTAGCTGAACCGTCCCATAAGTGCGAACAATACTAGGCAAAGGAAAAAACATTAACTATACCATTAAAACAATGCTAACTGCTGTAATCGAGGAACTAGACGGGTCGCAGAAGATCATTGGAATATTCTGTGATCTGTCGAAAGCTTTTGATTGTGTGAAACATGAGATCATAATTGCCAAATTAGAACTATATGACATTATATTATTATATATTGATATTATACATTTTAGTGACATCCAACTTTCGAAATTCTTGCCGTGATTGGGTTCTGATTGAGTAGAATATTTTATACCTACCTAATATAACGAATTCGAGTGAAATGTGTGTTGCCCACGAAATATTTTGAAACAAATAAACAACTAAATAAACAAATACTTCAAGCAGAACCTAATCTGCTATTTATATTGCTTTTGAAGCAGCGTGAAGTACCTTATTGAGTACACATAGCTTTTAGAGGCAAACTTGGACTTGCCCTCGATATAGCGCGGCGCCGATATGTATGATAAGGCAGCTTTTGTTGTTTAAGGGTTAGAAACGATTCAAGAATATGAAACATTTCATTATAGATACTCTACATCTACGAATAAAAAAACTGAGCATTCATATTATTTTCCGAAGTTAAACACGCAATATAAAAATACATAGCAAAAACTTTTTTTCACGTAGAATGAAGTCGCGAGGAAATTCACGCACGCGTCAAAATATTTCACTGTCCCTAATTCCTCGAAAAGTAAAGAGAGCAAGAGACTTAATAAAGCGAAATTGCCACACACGTAGCGGCTTAAACCGGGTAAGACCCAGAAAAAAAGCACTCAAATTTATGACTTCGTCTTCCGCTGCGTAGAAAAACAAACATTTGCAAGTATTAGACGATATAAAGAAACATGACCGCCATAAACCGAGACGACCCCGGTAAGTGTCCATCCGTGTAGTGTAGGCCGCGCACCCCGCCCGTTTGTAGACCGACTTTAAAGATTAGAAAAATTATTTTATGAACGAATTTCACCTTTTTAGTGAATTCCCTTCTGAAAGCATGTTTGATGTAAGCTTTATGGCTTATACGTGTCGGCGAATTTATTGGCTAATGGTCTTTATTTTCGTGTTTTTCTTCTTTGATATAATTTGAGCACACGGGAATGTTATTATGGAAGTGCTTTAGTATAAGGATTCTCATAGGAACAGGTAAACACCGGGCGTGTGTTTATTTAGGTTGAGGTGTCGCTTTTCCACATGGACGCAGAGGTGGCGAGGGATATTAGAATTTATTCTGGTATTATTTTGGTTCAGTTTACAAGTCAAACACTTTTATGGCAGCTTTCATTTGAAAAACAACATTTGTAAATGCGTAGGTTTTATATAAAGAAAAATGTAGGTCGAACATGTCAATGAAACAGATATTATGTTGAAGAAAACCAAGTGGGAACAAACACGAAACAATATGGGAAATTATATAACTGGAAATTTTGGATTCTGTATTATGCTGGAAATGTTGGACATTACAAGTTTTTTTTTTTTTTTTTTTTTTTTATGTAATCCGGTATGGGTGGCTGAGACGGAGGGGCCAAAGCACATGCTCTAACCAGCCAATATCACCTCCGAGAAGGTAGGTGCCATACCGAAGACTTCCCTGGATTGCTAGCTATACTGGACTAGAGGAGAACACAACCGAGGTTGCTTGCGGCCATCTTACATCCAGTACGGTGGTACCAACCCAGTCGGCTACAATTTGAGCCTACCACCTAGTAAGGGGCAAGGGAAGGGACCTACAGTTTTACACCGGTTCCGAACGGTGAAGCAGCGGGTGTAGGTATGCACGTACATTTTTTCGTCAGAAAAAACTCATTGGTACACGCCGACCGGATTAGAACCTCGGACCTCCCGCATGAGAAGTCGATGCCCAAACCACTCGGCCACCCGCCGCGAAGTTATCCAGAAAGTTCTCTCCATCAATAATATGAGCAATCTAAATCTTAACTATATGTTTCACTATATAACTGGGATGAGTAACCAAAATTACGTTATAATATTAATATAGGTACATTCAAACGGTTTCAAATTAAAATTGCAGGACCCTCCTAGGCTTATTACCTTAGAATGAATATTCAAATATTGAATATATTACATTACAGAAGCGAGTATGCATACCACGACAACATAATGTGGTGTCGACTTGTTCTCTTTGCGAATACGAAACCACTATCAGTACAGATTATAAGGATAAGAAATTTCAAATCTAAATGTTTGCTGAACATGCTTTTAGGCCAAACCCATCTATGACCACGAAAATGTTCATTTTAAATGTTCTCAGAAAATCAAATCAGAGGTTCCAATTTCTTTCATGGTAAACTTATTAAAATAAAAATATCATAAAAAAATATGTAGGTAGTAGGTACCGCTTAAATTTATCATAAATACTATTTTAAAGCATTTAAAAAAAAATGATCGATAAAATATAGTTTAATTCCATTTCCACGCAATATTCAACTCACATAAATGTGGTTTCACCCCATCGGACCTCTGCGTCGCCCCTATTGCCGCGGGCGGGCTCTTATGCAAAGAGTCATTCAATTATCGCATCAAAGTGCATCCCGGCAGCTGTCACCCCTCAAACCTCGCCCCACTAGACCCGGGGCGCCCCGCGCACCCCCGTAACCTATTTCGACAGGACCTGCTAGCACGCTTCAGATTACTGTGGTCCGATGCTGCTCGATTCGGTTGGACAGGTCTCGCAGTATAACTCTTGAGCAGACGGCATTAACGCGCAGTACAGTGTTCCGTACCTCAAAAGAGGAAAGACGGAAACCTTAGGACCACTGTTTGTCTGTCTGTCCGTCTGTCACAGCTTATTTTCTCCGAATCTACTGAACGAAGAAAGATGAAATTTGGTACATATAGGTATATATAAATAGAAATATAGAGATAGAGTTTGATGATCCAACCACGGACGTATAGCGTGAATGAACAAATTTCTATTTTGGGGTTCAATCTAGGGGGACAAATTAGAAAGTTAATTTTGTTTTTTCAAGTGCCTCATGTGACATATCAATGACAATGTCAAGGAAATATATATACATTGTTTTTTATAATTTTTAAATGCATAGTTTAAAAGTTATTAAAGAAAATATACAAAAATCTAACATTCCTCCACTATTTTCTCCGAAACTACTGGTGTAAAATTTCGAAAACAATAATATAGGGCCTATCTTATAGTTTATAGGAAAATCTAAACGTAAACCCTCAGTGCGCGAGTCTAACTCGCACTTGGTGGCTTTTTTTTACATTTAACTGATGATAAATAAAGTCGAAATATATTAGATAGGAATGTGTGTTTTATAATAAATTAAAATAGAAATTGAATCAAGGCGCTGCTCCACAGCAGCTAATGGCCGTCCGGCTAGATCGATCAGCAAAGCCTCCTCTGTTCCCATAAGCCTCTAGCCTGTGCACGTCTGGGGGCCGTTCAGGAACTGTATAAACCACAGATCCCCTAAATGTATTGTATAAACCCATCCAACTATCGGCGTTACAATGATGGTAGTGTCTGTGGAATTGGAAACGCCTACGGAGTACTCCTCCGGACAAAGTATATTGCTAATGGGCGCCCACCCGAATTAGTCAAGAACGTAGTAAGAATATATTTAGGTATTATATAATATAATAATACCTAATTATATTAATTCACAACATACGACTCTCAAACATCCAAAGGTTGACTGCAAGAAATTCCTGTAAGGGATAAGTCCGCCTTTGCCTCTCATGTAAATTACTTATCGTTGGTTTTTGTAAAATGTTTTTGGAGCAATAAAATCTATCTATCAAAACCGTTGTCTTTGTCAAATCAAACAGTTTGTCTTAGAAAGTGAGTGAAAGCGGCAACCCGGTACCCGCCGCTAGCTCTGCCGCTGAGTGCCAAGTAAAATTTGTCGGTCCGTCGATATCAGTAGTAGGGTTTATGTACTCTGTTGTATGGTAATGTGGAGAGAAAATGGGTTTGTATTTGTATCGTCGTCCAGTAATGTACATTATGTAAGTACAGTTTCAGGCTAAAATAAATTGCAAGATTCAAGGTCATCTTAATCAATATCGTTAGTTTATTTATAGTTAGTAGTTTAGTTGAGTTTATATTGAATTTAGTTTATATGAATACTTGAAATTTAGTAAAATCTTATGATCAATGTCTGCCTCGGTAGCTCAGTGGTACGGTCGGTCGACCCTGAGCGCGGTGAGTCCTTGGATGGGTGGCCGCTCGACCGTTGGAGGCTGACCGTGGTTCGAATTCCACGTAAAAGTGTAGGTCCCTTACCTTCTTACCTTACTAGGTGGTAGGGTTTATCCCGCCCGGGTTGATACCACCGCACTGAATGAAACGTCGGTCGAAACGGCTATGTAAATAGTTCGTATTTTCCGTCCAGTTCAGTGTAGCCGACATGAAATGAAGGGAAGCACTAACATGACAACTAGTCCACCCGGTGTTATGGGCTGACATCACGGACGTTGCAGGTGATGAAGCCAAGAGGAAGTACTGAATATTTCTACAAAACCAAAACCTTCCTTTCAAAACGTTCCTGTGTTTTAAATTGTACCATAATGGTAAGTTCACTTCCACGGAAACCATCAAACCGTCACATTCAACCACCATTTTTTCACCACTTTGAAATAAAATTATTACATGGGTAAAGCCTCGTATTTCGGTATGCACATAGAAATATACCTCAGTCAGTATCTGTTGCATAACTTCCCTGCGCTTTCGAGTAGGGGAGGGCGGAGGTGGGGGGCGAATGAGGGTGGAAGGTGGGGGCAGCATGAGCTGGAAGCGTGAAGTTGGTAAGTTGCTGGTCGATCCATCACCGGAGCAAATAAAAAGTCTGCCTGTCCAGCGCATACCCTCCATATTCATAGTCCGTTCGAAAGCACTGACGCGAACCGCGTCAGTCACAGTCACCATTAAATACCTTTAGTCTACCATGGATATTGATATTAGGTTGAAATAATGGTTCATAAATATTTTAAATATTTCTGTCAGCCTTCAGAACTTCATAAAATAAAATATTTCGCATTAGCAAATGCGAAATATTTTATTTTAAAATATTATTATGGAGGCAGAATATTTGTTGATTTAAAAAAATGCAGAAAGCTATCTTTTTTTACCACCTGAACGACCTCTTCACATTGCTCTGATGCTCGTTTTCTTCTTCCTTAGGACACCTAATATAAACTTCTATAGAATAATTAATGCGAGTAACTGTACAGAAAACTTCTTACCGCGCCGGGATGTGCTTAACGTTCACGATCGCACGTCGATCCATTGCACCGCCGAGCTACCGAGGCTGAGAATATACATAATGATTAAAATATTCCTTTATTCTACTAACTTTGTAAGAAATTACTGTTATCAAAGTGTGTTCCCCGGGGTGGTCTCAGATACAGAACACAGACACGGAAATTGAGAGACTAAGGTACGAATACTGTCGTTGAATAATTTGAATTGTGTAGATAGTTCTTGGATACGAGCCAAAGATAAAACAGTGGACGCACTGTGCTCACGACCTTGGGGAATAGCTGCTAGAACAATCTGGTGTTATAGTTTATTCGGGGCAGCAGATAATGTTGTTGTTGTTAACTACATACACATATGTGCGCTTCCCGATACGTTCACTTGGTAGCCTTCAAACGTCGTATTAACAAGCTGGATAGCGCTATATAGTTTGTAAATCTGCTGGTCTGGTGTCTCGCTGACCTTTGTTTCGCTAACTCGGAAGAATTTGGCTGTTTCGGCTACCTCTGATGAAATGCAGATTATATGAATGCCCAAACGAACCCTACACCTACAAGGTCAATCTGCATATTTCTGTTTCGCTTGTGATCAAACCGATGATGACCATTATTCGACGCCAGTAATTTGATACGAAGCTCTTTACCATCCTGACTACACGCACGCGTCCGCGCGCTGGAGATGCCGTTCTCCGGGCAGCACATCCATCAGGCTCCGCGCCTTCCAGATGAAAGGACGCACCCAGACTACGCTTTAGACTAGAAGTGACGGATAGTAAAAAAATTGTGTACATACATCACCATCACAACAATATTTTTTTTTTATAAATTAATTGCCATTTGCTATCTATAGGTAGGTAGGTACTTAATAATTGGGACTAAACTGTTATAATTATTTCAAGATAAATTTCTAGTATTAAAAATAACAATTTTATAAAACACGACTACGAAAAAAATTATCAAAGAATACCGAAATCTGATGGAAATTTCTGCAGTCGGAGAAGGATTCGATAGAGATAGCCCGACGACAGCAATTTCGATGAACTTCTTTTGTTATTTTATAAATTTTTCGTAGTCGGGTTTTAAACCATTTTTTATTTTCATTTTATTCCTTTTATTTCTTAACCATTAGGCTTTTGACAATGATACTCCACTCAATGGATGAATATTTCATAAAAAAAAAGTGATAGCTTATGCATAATACGCGGACTATCGTGATGAATCAATCAATGTTTACATGTTTTAATCGATTAAGTAGTTTTAACTCTGGGATGGAACAAACGAACACACATACTTATCTGCCAAAAGCATAACCCTCTTTTTGGCTTCATCGTTGTCGGGTAAAAATAAGTACTAGAAATTAACCCTCATAATCATGTTATAACATGGCTAGTTCTGAAGTCTGAAATTATTTATCAATAATAGAATAGCGTGGAACTTTGACAATAAAGATAGTAATATTTAATTTATTTTTATTATACAGGGTGTTCGGCACATGGACCGACAAAAATTGTTTGTAGGTAAGTGGGGTCATTTGCAAGGTTTAGACCTATGACACCTTTTGTCTGGTGTCACGTGGTATCGAGATGGTTTTTTTTCTTTATTTTTTAAAATTACCAAAATCTTAGCTTTAAACCGTTGTAACTTTTTTGTTTATGATTATATCTGCTCGAATTTATTTGATTTAACGATGTATCCTTGTTCTAGAAAAAATATCATTTGATGAAGTTAATACTACGAAAAGGACTTATTACCTCCCATTATTACTAATCTTCTTACAAAGTTATTGACTGTTTGTTTGGTTTTGTGTGAAATGCATTTCTAATTTTCATCTCTGTTTTCTGCAAAGAAAAAGTGTGACGTCATACGTGTTGAAGCCTCCCTCCAATAAATACTGCCTTGGCTTACTGCCCTGCCAGCGGCGAAACCTCACGTATGTAACGTTATAAGTATAATACTAAGATAGACGATGTGTTAGGAATTGAGTGCAAACCTGTGTTCTAATATTATCTAATCATTTACCCTAGCTTATGAACATTTTTATATAAGAATGTGTTTCTAAGATAACTATAAACGCATTGTAAAGGCATATTAGGCGGAATTATTATTCATTGAAGAAAAACAATTTTTTATTTATATTTTATTTCTTATTTAAGGTAATAAAACTCATATTGCAAAAACACATATTGCAATAAAATATCTACAAATAAATGTCCTAAATTTTGTTAAAAATAGAAACCCAGAAGATGTTTTAGAGGCTGCTTACGTGTAATAAACACAGATCTACATTGTATAGACATTGCTTCCATAATAAACGTTTGGGCTAGATGCCTCTTGACAAAACGATTAAATTTGGAGACCCCAGAGGAAATACTTGAACTAATTGTATATTTCACACACACAGTCAATATGCTTCTAAATACAAACTCATTATGGAAAAACCCGAACGAGAGAAAGAGATCCAAATTTCACTGGAGCCAGGGCATCCTTGCCACAGTAAACTCGACTGCGCTCCCGATTTTCAATTTGCGACGTGACACCGCGCCTCGCGCATACATATTGCGACATCAGAGGTCTCCGGGACCCCTGCAGACAGTTTATAGGGTCCCCGACGACGGAAACAATAACATTGATACCGCTTCGACGCAGAAGAATCTTAATGTTGTTAGGGCTTTGCGAATGGTGGAATGGACTACCTACTCCTTTATTATTAATACTAAGGGTTCCTATACTCATACGACTCGAATCACGTCCACATAGGGAATGAAACGAGCAGTATGTGACCTTGCTTAGGTTACTGGAGAAAATTGTTGGATCCGGAGGGCACTTACCGCTTAATTTCTGAGTTTTGCAAGTGCATTTCCGTCATGGACACGAGTTTTAAACCCTTATATTATTTTACTCTGTAGGTGTTTATAGGTTCTATCATGACCGGTGTTCTGATGGCTTCTCTCATCCTTTCTTCCCCATCCATACCCGCCACATTCGCCGGAATCGCTTGAAACATCACCCCGGAGTTTTTTGAAGTGGTGTTTTACTGAAAAAATATGGAATGGTCTTCCGCTGATATGTGTGTATCTATAACCTGACGATCTTCAAAAGGCATGTCAATAAAATTGACCACGCCTTTTTGTCCGCCTTGCAGATGCTATGTTACATCTCTCCCTGAGCGTGGTTTTGACAGGAGTGGTGTTATCGTCTGTGTCTAATCTTCTATTGGAATTTTGGGCACCCCAACCGGTGCCAGCTGTTTATAAAAAAGGGGTTAATATAAAGGTTGCAAATGTTAAACGCACTCCCTGCCAGTCTATTTCCTCCTCCTCCTTCCTCCTCCTCAAGTACAGCCTGGGGATTTTGAACGGTGGCGTAAAACGCTCCTCTCATGCTAGCATGGCATTCGCAATCCCCGTGCATTACATACATTTTTGTGGGCATCGTTAGATACCTACTTGTTTAAGGATGCCTCATGTTGCTCTTTTCTTTAAAAAAAGGTTGCATTGACCGATATCACAGCACTGAATGAAACAAGGTGGAAAGTTCTATGAAAAAACGTGTTCCTTGTGGATGTAATTTATTCGTCTTAGAAAGGATTGCTTCTCTACATACCATATTTCATTGGGAGATATATTTTTTTTTATGGAAACTGACATGGCTTGGCTACATCACCTACAACATAGGTCAGTCAGACATTCCAGTGCTTCCCTTCATTTCATGTCGGCTAAACTGAACTTTTTTTTTTTTTTATGTAATCCGGTATGGGTGGCTGAGTCGGAGGGGCCAAAGCGCATGCTCCGACCAGCCAATATCACCTCCGAGAAGGTAGGTGCCATACCGGAGACTTCCCTCGATTGCTGGCTATACTGGACTAGAGGAGAACACAGCCGAGGCTGCTATGCGGCCATCTTACATCCAGTACGGTGGTACCAACCCAGTCGGCTACAATTTGAGCCTACTACCTAGTAAGGGGCAAGGGAAGGGACCTATAGTTTTACACCGGTTCCGAACGGTGAAGCAGCAGGTGTAGGTGTATGCACGTAAATTTTTTCGTCAGAAAAAACTCATTGGTACACGCCGACGGGATTCGAACCGCGGACCTCTCGCATGAGAAGCCGATGCCCAAACCACTCGGCCACCCGCCGCATACTCGACCACCCGAACTGGATGGAAAACACGAACTATTTACATAGGCATAGGTAGCCGTTTCGACCGACGTTTTGTTCAGTGCGGTGGTATCAATCCGGCCGAGATAAACCCTACCACCTAGTAAGGTAAGAAGGGAAGGGACCTATAGTTTAACGTGGAATCCTCCACGGTCAGCCTCCAACGGTCGAGCGGTCACCCATCCAAGTATCGAAGTACTGATCGCGCCCAGGGTTGCTTAATAACAGTCGACCGACCGCACCACTGAGCTACCGAAGCTGACATGTAGAGACGTACTTATAGAGAGATGCAGGATGCATCTCGCTAGAAAAGATAAATCAGAAGTTTCCTTACATAACACCTTTTAGATTCCAACATCGTCCTATACTGCAAGTGCAAAATATACTCTGATAGACTTATGTAACGGAGCCTCGGACAGTAGAGCCTCCTTCTCGTTTGCAAGTTACCAGCTAACTACGTTTCCGAAGCGACATACGGGGGGTGTTCGCGCTAGTTAACTTTCTGCGTACTCCAAACCAGCTCACTGTGCACTTGGATACGCGAGCCATTTTGTTTCACAATACACATAATACAAGGAGCTCATTTCATCAGCATGAGCGGAGACAAAATCATTAAATTGCAAATTTTACTTAGACATCGTAATAATTTTGTTTTTATATTTGAGTATTATACTGCAATTGAGTGCGTTGCACGAGTATATGTGGCTTACGTTTAACAAAATAACTAGGAGCACTCCTGAAAAAATTAAACAGTTTTCTTTAACCAGCTTATAGAACGGGAATTGGGAACATTTTCATACAAATGCTTTGATATCGAACGTCAATAACGCCATTTATAACTCACATACGGACGTGTCAAACTCATGTCATACACTGTTGGGCGCAGCCGCTAGACTTGCCAAATCTGATGTTAGCCTTCCCGGGACGTATTTACTACTGCAGTCCTTCGTAAATAAGGTGGAGAAAGGAAAGACCAAAATTTTTCTGTTATAATTTTTACTGCGAACTTTTTTTTATATAACGAACAACTTTAGTAAGCAACACTACACTAAAATCAAAGAAGGAAGTTGCTAATTTAAGCACTTTGTCAGCATCTGGACATCGAGTGGAAGAGTGAGGGGCGCACTCA